>CM053576.1:22927792-23072859 GCA_028646485.1 Cryptoprocta ferox | reverse complement strand
AGAAACCTAACAGAGGACCATGGGGAGGGGAAGGAGGGAAAAAGAGTTAGGGAGAGGGAGGGAGACAAAGCACGAGAGACTCTTGAATACTGAAAACAAACTGAGGGCAGAAGGGGGAGGGGGAAAGGGAAAGGGGGGTGATGGTCATGGTGGAGGTCACTTGTGGGGAAGAGCACTGGGTGTTATATGGAAACCAACCTGACAATAAACTATAAAGTTATAATAAATAAATAAATAAATAAATAAATAAATAAATAAAAAATAGAAACAGATTAAAAATATATTTTTAAATTACATATATATGTGTATATATATATGTAATTTAAAAATTTAGTAATTCAGATACCTGGGTGGCTCAGTTGGTTAAGCATTTGACTTCTGCTCAGGTCATGATCTCATGGTTCATGGATTCAAGCCCTGCATCTGGCTCTGTGCTGACAGTGCAAAGTCTACTTGGGATTCTCTCTCTCTGCCCCTCTCTCACTCGTGCTCTCTCTCTCAAAATAAATAAACTTAAAAAAATTAAAAAATTCCATAGAATTAGAAGATAAGAGCACAGCAGTAGGGTGCCCGGGTAGGAGTCTCTCTCTCTTTCCCCCAACCCTCAAATAAAACAAATTAAAATTAAAAAATAAAAATAAAAACACAGCAGTATCCCAGCAAAAGTAAAAGGAATAAGCAAAAAAAAGATGGAAAAGTCCACTGAAAATAATATATGCAAATTAGCTCAATCAAGAAAGGCCAATATCCAATACATGTCCCAAACAAGAGGAAAGAGAAAACAGAGAAGAAAGAATTTAGAACATAATACAAGAACACCTTCTAGAACTAAAGGACACTGGTGTCCATACTGAAAGGGCCTACCAAGTGCCCAGCACAGTAAATGAAAGAAGGCCCATGTCAAAACATAGCATCATAAAATTTCAAAACACTGAGGACAAAAAGAAGATCCTAAATCTTTCAGAAAAAGTTAGGTTACGTATAAAGGCATCAAACTGCTGAACAGCAATCAGGATGAGAGAAGACAGTGAAGCAATGCCTCCAAATTCTGAAGGGAAAGTTTTTCCAGTCTAGAATTCTATACTTTGCCCCAACTATTAATTTGGTGCTAAACTAGAATAAAGACAGTGTTCAGACGAAGAATGACTCAAAATATGTATCTTTTACACCCTTTCTTAAGAAACTACTAGAGGAAATACTTTAGCAAAACAGAGGAAAAAATCAGTGAAGGAGAGAAGGAATCTAGGAAAGAACCGAAATGACAGAGGAGAATTATAAAGGGAAGTCCCAGTATGACAGCTTCCACAAGGCCCAGGAAACAACCAGGGCAGATCAGGGAAGGATGGAGGATGTGTGAGAGAAGTCTTCAGATAAATAATGGAACTGATAGAATATCTGATGTATTTAAACAGTTTTTAGGGGCACCTAGGTGGCTCAGTCAGCCTAAGTGGTGTTCGATTCTTGATTTTGGCTGAGGTCATGATCTCACCGTTTGTGAGATCAAGCCCATACTGGGCTCTGTGCTGTGCTGACAGCAAGGGAGCCTGCTTGGGATTCTCTCTCACCCCTCTCTCTGCCCCTCCCCTGCTCATTCACACACACACACACACACACACACTCTCTCTCTCTCTCTCTCTCTCTCTCTCTCTCTCTCTCACACACACACACACACACACTCTCTCTCTCTCTCTCTCTCTCTGTCTTTCTCTCTCAAAAATAAATTTTAAAACTCTAAAAATAAATAAATAAGCATTTTTAAAAAACTATTGTTAGGCAATTGATAGATCTAGCAGAACAACTGGGGGAAAATAGGGATTGGTACAAAGAGACTAAGCAAAAACAAGCAAAAAAAGATTATTATTTTTTAAGGTTTATTTATTTTGAAAGAGAGAGGGAGAGAGAGAGAGCATGCACACAGGCAGGGGAGGGGCAGAGAGAGAGGGACAGAGAGAGAATCCCAAGCAAGCTCTGCACTGTCAGCACAGTATTACTTGTGTAATTTAAAAAAATATTCTTAAGTATTAGATTTTTCTTTTAGTCCACGGCATAAGTATTACAAAACCCTACACAAATCAAGTCAGAGACTAAGCTTTGGTCTTTCCTTTGGGGCCTTACCTTTTATTGTGGTCAAAATGAAGAAGGCAATGAGGGCGTTATTGATGGCGCAGGTAGACTTGGCAACACAAGACAAGACCGTGTAGGGATTTAAGAGATAGCTGGGGGAAAAAACATACAAAATTGGCATCAGTAATCTCAGTCAAAGGACCAGGGAGTGCTGCCCACCACAGGCAGGCCATTCAAGAGATTTATTAAAACCATACTCAAGGGAAGCCAACTTCTTAGAAATGAGTTCTCTTAAGTAAAGAGAATGAAATGGTGTTGGCACCAATGAATATAAGACACTAAACATTCACTGCCTATTCTGTGCTACGTGGTATATCATCACAGAGATCCAGTAAACTAGCGATACCATTATTCCTCCAATGAGGAAACTAAGACTCAGTAGTTAAGTAATTTGCCCAAGGTTTCACAAGCTAATAAATAACATTCAAAATCAGGACCTTCTGGCTCTAAAGCCTACATTTTTCTATTACTTCAGATCTCATAAATGATAAAATTTTACCAACTCCTACAGAGCCATATATTTTGGGAATGGCTACAGCTGTCTTTGAAAACCAGGAGGTAATTTTTTCTCAATCGGGCTCCTAAGTTCTAACACAGGTTACCCCCTTTTCCTCTGAGATGTCAGAGCTGCTTCAGTTTAGCCCTCTTGGTAGTCAAGCCGTATCCACCAAGCCAGATCCCAAGTACAGGGTGTCTGCTGAATTCAACGAGCTGGTTGTCACAGAACTTCAACTTCTACTGGGAAGGAATTAAGCTCAAAAACCTAGTCTTTTCTTGAGATGGGAAGGAATGGACTGAGAAATGAATTTAAAATGCTGATTAGGGAAATCTTATATAGTCAAAATGGATTATTATTTTATTTATTTCTATCCTGCTTCTACAGAAGATTCAAGGCAGCTCAAATGAGAACAGGTAATAAAAAAAATAGCAAAATAAAAATAGAAACAAAAAATCAAGACCAGGAAAAGCATAAAGAAAAGAAAAGAAAAAAAAAAAAAGGCCAGGGAAAAAAGACTGAATGGGTTTCCTACAGCACTGTAATAATCAGCTTCAAATCTGGCTCTGAGTTTCCTGGCAGACAAAGTGAAAAGGGAAACCAGTTACATAATTCTGATTATTAGATAGGAAGAAACATACCAGTGTCTCAGGGAAAGATTATAATTATTATTTACCAATAAAGACCTTAAATCCAATACCTCCCAGGACTGTAAGATTAGCAGTTCTAAAGCCAAAGGCCCAGAAACTGTTGGGTGTTTTTTTTCAAGAATTACAAACAGGCTTGTTATACAACCTTTAAAGAAACGGTTGCTGCTATTATAAAAGTATCCCCAGGAGATAAATGAGTCCAAAAGGGATTCATAATGTTGCTAAACCTCTGGTTCTAATTAGATAGTTCCTGCCAGTATTTCTGAAATACATAGAAATGAGAGTTGTTTGGTAGGAGAGGGAAAAAAAGCCATTTCTAAATAGCAGGTGATGTTCAAGAAGCAGCTGCACCTCCACCTAATACTGAATAGGAGGTTCACACACAAACAGAGGGTTGAATAAAGTGTCCTCACAAGCCCCTAATTTTGAATTTCTAAGGTCATGTTTTTCCATGAGGAAACTTGTCCATCTTGTTTACAGTATATCCCTAGAAGCTAGTATATTATTCATATTCAATGACTATGAGTTGAGTGAATAATTATTCACATTTGCCTATCTCCGGAATATAAACGGGGATAACCTGAAAGAATTAAACTTACTGGCAGCACTGAGTACTCCTAGAGAATTTTTTTAAAGAGCTTCAATAAGTTCCACTCTCCCAAACTGGTCACCCAGCTGGGATGGGTCTATCTGGCTGTAGTTTTCTAAACTACAAATGGGGAACTGGGGGACTAACTGTATATAAAACATAGGAGCTGCTCAAAATAAAATAATGGCCATATAAAGGTCAGAAGTTATTCAATCCATATATACAATTAAATAATTTTTTTTTTTTTTTTTTTTTTTAAGAAACACGGGTTACAAGTAGGCTGGAGCCCAGATCAGCGTGGAGTGAAAAAGCATTTGTGAAGGGCTGATTGTGCATGTCCCTGTGTGAGGCTTTGTCCCAACAGAGACAGAATGGCTCTGTCTCTTTTGCTGGCCAGAACCCCAGTTGTGCAACAGAACCACAGCAAGTACTTGATGACTAAGACCACAGATCTCCAAAAATACAACAAACAACATGAGAAAGTCTCATCAGATTTTCCTCGCGTTCACTGGCACTGAGCCCTGTTTTGTCAAAGAATACTTACAACAGGGCCACTTTCAGAGGGATGTAACGCATTTCCATAGGGGTTCGGATGAGTTCGGCCACATCTGGGGCATACTGGTCTAGTTCTAGGAGGAGTTTCTGCTTTTTAAACTGGAAAAAAAAAATGACAAAACACATTACTTCCCATTGCTTTCAGAATGAAGACAGTGGTCCTTCCATGGCCCACATGGCCCCACCTGGGCTGGCCCTACCTCTCCAGGTTCATCTCACACCCACCTCTCACTTCACCTCTCACTTTCTGGGTTCTGGCACCATGAACATGCCATACCCCTCCTGCTCCCAGGCCTTTGCATTTGAATTGGAACAACCTCTTCTCGTTAGCTCCCACATGGTCTTTAGATCTCAGTTAAATTATTTCTTCCTCAGGAAGGCACACTAACCCCCCTCAAGTAGGTAAAATGTCCTTATTAATACACATTCTTTCATAGTGCTGTTCACAGCTATGACTTTTTTATTTATCTAATATCTGTCTCTGTCACTAGACTACGAGTTCCGTGAGGACAGGACCATGTTTATTTGCCAATACCTGGCACAGTGAGCAAACAATAGATATCTATTGAATGGCTAAATGAATACATGGCAAAGCAATGTTTCCAGCCCTTTTGAAGAATTATCATGAGTGGCCTAAGGACTCCAAAGTTCCATCAGCAAAGTGAAATATTTTCATCCAAAGTAAAATGATCCCCTGAATATCACAGTATCCCAGGTTTTCTTCCATGTTCTCCTGTTTCAAGTTTTTGACTTCCACAGAGGGAGTGGGGAATAGCCATGATGAAGAAAAGGAGGAGGAGGGCTGGGTGTGGCTGGGCAGCTGGATAGTCTGGAGGGAATGAGATGGGGGCGGAAAGCTCTTGCCTTCCCTGATGTGTCCCAACAAGTTCATGGGTGTGCTCCAGAATGAAAAAAAGGTAGGCAACCCTATAAGCAAACATGGGTCAGACTATAGGTGAAAAAACCCTCTAAACTCAAAATGGGTAGCCTTGCTGACTTAATGGCCCGAGAATCTTATTTTGACAGTACAAATTCAAAGCTGCAACCGATTATAAAAGACACCAGAGCAGAGAAGCCATGTACTCTCTGTGCATGATTAAAGATTTAATGATGAAAAAGGCATGTACAGAATATATATTGCATTGTACCATTTCCACAAAGTTAAAAGCATGCAAAACAATACTACATGTTATTTAGGGATATATACAAAAGTACTAAAAGTTAAGGCCCTATGTGGGGATGATAAACACTAAATTCACAACAGTGGTAACTGCTGAGAAGAAGAATAAGGAGATGAATGTCTCAGAGGCAACTTTATGTATAATGTTTTATTTTTTAAGCTGAAGTAAGTTCATAGTACATATTATTCTTTACATATTTTTGCAGAATTTTTTAAATGAAAAATTAAAAAAAAATTTTAAAGACCTATATTTCAATTCAAAAGAAAATAGAGAAGCTATCACAGGAACACAGGTAAGTCCAGATTACTTGCACAGATTTAGTAGTAAAGGGTTAATCAGAAAACCTGCACAAACTTCAAAAACCTCCTTTGATCATCTCTGAGAGTTCAGGTTAAATAATGGGAATTATCATCAGTAAAATTATGCTACCACGCACAGCTGGGATTGTTTAATTAAAAAGACAATATACACACTACAGTGCTTTTATCAGAGAGGAGGGGGCTGGTGAGCAGACAGAGCACTTAGTGAGGACAGCTGCAGCAGTGGTAGAGGAAGGCGGCCCTGCTAGCTAAGGGTCCTGGAGTTCCTGCAAAAAGAAGGCCACCTGGTTTGGGAGAGCTGCAAAGAAGGCTGTTAAGGGAAACAGGGAGCCCATCCAGGAGCAGCCAGAGAGACAGGTGGGAATGCAGACCCAGTCCCCGGGTTGGATGCCAGCCATCAGGACTATATGAAAGGATGGGGGCAGCTAAACAGGCATGTGCAGATCCTGGGCAGAGGTGACCCTGTGCCAACGACTAAAGAAAAGTACGTCCTTATAACCCCAATCTTCCAAAATACTTTGAAACAAAGATTTATGAAAGGAGAGCCTGTAGGAGAGAAGGGCAATCAGGTCAGCAGTCCCCAGATTCTCTGCTATGTCTCTTTTTGTCTCCCCCAAGCTCACCAGCAAAGCCCCCATGATGCCTGGCCTCACAGGCCCAATATTGACTCAGCTCCCATGAAGAATAGCCAAACTCCCTTTTAAAAATCCCCACTGGATCCAGTCAGAGACAGGAAAATGGCTAAAAGTCAAAAGAAAAGTGAATACACACACACTAAGAAAATGTTAAAGTATAAAAATAAGTGAGGTTAAGGAGTACAATTTAAAATCCAAAGATAAATATTTCTACATATATTCAGCAGCCCTGACAATGATGAGATTTAAAACTACTGTAGGAGAGGTTCAAAGTGGCCTAAAAGGAGATTAACTGGGTGCACTGTCTCTGTGATCATTAATCACCTCATACACAGACACCTGTGTACTTTTCCATATGCGTATTGTATTTCAATAGACATTTTTGAATTAAAAAAAAATCTCCAGGGTGGAGTTTTCTTTCCCTTCTATCCACTTCTCCATGCAGCCTTTCCTTGTCCTTTACAAGATTTGGTTTTACAAGGACATTATTCCCCTGCTTCAAATAGAGAGCTTTTTCTAATCATTGAAGCTGTGTCTATACCAATTTGCAACCCCCAACACTAGGGTGTCGGGAGGTGGAGGAGTGAATACTCCTCCCCCACCACATCTCCAACTGTTAGCCTCACACATTCCAAGTTCAGGAGCCAATGCTCCAAATTTACAGCCCTCTAATCACATTAAGGGGAGACAGGTTTTTATCACTCCCTCTCAAACCACAAGCAACTTTCTAATGCGAATCTGAGTTCCAAATAGAAAGTACAATCTCAGCAAAGGACAGACTAGATGAACAACACTGCTTTTGTTAAGCAAGGTAGATGTAAAATGTGAGAATCCACTGGTCACAATCAATCAGCATTCATATTCCATAGACTAATAGCTGGAGATGGGCTGGGGGTGGAACCCACATTTGCACCATAGTTTTCCAGAACACGTCTGAGCGCAGACAAAGCTTTGTTACCAGGGATCTGGTCTTAAATCCCAGCAAGACTAAAATGCTTCCATATGCTATGGGCCCATTCTGACAAAGTAGGGAAGATTTGGGAGAAGACATGTGCTGATACTCTATCCACATCATCAAAATCTGCCATTCAGAATGAGTTAATTTTTGACACAGTGTAAATAAAACTCTTGTTGTGACCAGGAAACCTAATGTTCCAATAGGCTGAATTCTGAGGATGGAGAAAAAACTACTCCAAATTTCAATTCAGTCTTGGTGATAATAGAATGTTTTGGTGTGCTAAAAAACAGAGTATCAACAACAGCTCATTTGGTTTTCTCTCAACCTCTTTAAATCACACAAAGAAAAAACCCCAAAATTCTCTGTATGTTTCCATAAATAAACAAATGAGTTCAAATTATCATTGCTCTAAATTAAAGGTATCTCTTCCACTAACACTGAAGCCTAACTTTGTTAGGAAACTAAATGAAACCTAGCTTCATTACTTACCCTTAAGCTGCCCCCACCATTAAAAAATTGTTTTAATTAGGGTGTATGTGTGGTATTTTTATGACAGTTGAACAGGAAAAAAAGGAGTACATATGATGTTGGCATCTCTAATCAACTTTCACTAAAACACATTTCAGTTTTACATTTTGGTTGAAAAGATCTGGCTGACTGTGTTCTTAAATAAAAGCTACCAACCCTCCCTTGGATATTCACACATATCACATCTATATCACACGCGCATGCGCACATTCACGTGTATATACATACACTGGTGGGTACAGACACAGATCTACTTTTTCCCCAGTGTTTTTTATTGGAAATTTACAAACTATAGAAAAGTTGAAAGAATAATTCAATCAAACACCTAGATCCAATAATTTTGCCACATTTCCTTTATCTCTCCACACAAAAACACGCAAATTCTTTTTCTGAACCATTTGAAAGTAAGCTGCAGATATCATGACACTTCACCCCTAAATATTTTAGCATATAACTTCAAAGAACAAAGACTATGGTCTACATACACAATCTATCTTAGGGAAAAAAATAACCACTGCTAATTTAGCTCTGCATTCCTCAGCTTATGAATTTCACACCCTATTATTTCATCTCTAGCCCTCAAAGGAATCCTGTTGAAGCATTTCATCTCAGTCCCTAAAATTTTTTTTCCAATCCTACTGAAAATACAATTAAAATATGATATTGTGTGAGTCTAAAATGTACAATAAGATTTGATACATGTATGTATTGATTACTGCAATAAGGTTGGGTTATCACATCTATCATCTCACGTAATTCCTGTGTGTCGGGGGGGGGCATTTAAGATATACTTCTGTAGCAACTTGCAAGTATATAATATTGTTAACTATAGTCACTATGCTGTACATTAGATCTCTTACTCATCTTACAACTGGAAATTTGTACCCTTTGACCAACATCCTCCCATTTTCCCTATCTCCAAACCCACCCCCTGTCAACCACCAATCTACTCTGTTTCTAGGAGTTTGACTTTTTATTATTTGTTTGTTTATTTAAAGTAAGCTGTATGCCCAATGTGAGCTTGAACTCACAACCTCGAGATCAAGAGTCGCATGCTTGGGGCACCTGGGTGGCTCAGTTGGTTAAGCATCCGACTTCAGCTCAGGTCATGATCTCACAGTTTGTGGGTTGGAGCCCCACATCGGGCTCTATGCTGACAGCTCAGAGCCTGGAGTCTGCTTTGGATTCTGTGTCTCCCTCTCTCTGCCCCTCCCCTGCTCGCCCTCTGTCTCTCTGTCTCTGTCTTTCTTTCTCTCTCTCTCAAAAATAAATAAACATTAAAAAAAAAAAAAAAAGAGTCGCATGCTCTACCGCCTAAGCCAATCAGGCTCCCCAGTTTTACTTTTTTAGATTCCACATATAAATAAGGTCATATAACATTTGTCTTTGTCTGACTTATTTCAGTTAATATAATGCCCTCAGGTTTATCTATGTTGTCCCAAATGCTCCACTGCTTTAAGATGTACACTCTCTGGTCTAATAGGCCTATTAAGCCTATAAATGGACCCCAAGTTAAGAACTCCCAGTCTATATATTATATAAATCTCTTCGAGGTCCATAATTGTAGAATTCACCAGCATTGCTACTAATGACCAGTAGTCACAGAAAGGCAGACTGCTACTTCTGGTTCTATTACTTGGTAACAGAAGTGAAAATAAACCACAGACACCACCAATGGGATGCAGTCTTCTCTCTATCCAGTCTAAATCATCTCAGTGGCTCCCAGCCAATCAAGGAGGACTGCAGCCAAGTTTTAAAATAACTACATGGATAGTACACATGGTTAATCTGTTAACTCGCAGAACCCAGGAAAATGAAAATGGTCACGATATACCATTCCCCTTGGCTATTACATATGGATTAAGACTAAAGTTTACATCAATACTTTCTACAGGTGGGGCATTGGGTAGCTCAGTTGGTTAAGTGTCCGGCTTCAGCCCAGGTCATGATCTCACGGTTCATGAGTTCGAGCCCCATATCGAGCTCTATGATGTCAGCACAGAGCCTGCTTCAGATCCTCTCTTCCTCTCTCCTTCTCTGCCCCTTCCCCGTTCACATGCTTTCTCTTTCTCTCAAAAACAATTTTTAAAAAAGGGGCGCCTTGATGGCTCAGTCAGTTAAGTGTCCAACTCTTGATTTCAGCTCAGGTCATGATCTCACAGTTCGTGGGTTCAAGCCCCATGTCGGGCTCTGCACTGGCAACATGGAGCCTGCTTGGGATTCTCTCTCTCTCCTTCTCTCTGCCACTCCCCTGCTTGCTCACTATCTCTCTCGCTCTCAAAATAAATAAATAAACTTTAAAAAAAGATTACACCTGATTAAAAAAAAAAACAAACTTTCTATAGGCATTTACTACATGCCAAATTTTCCAAATAAGATGATTCTCTGTAGGGAAACAGAAACTACACTGGGAATCTAATTTTACCTCAGATAGGCATAACACAGTGAGTTAAAAGCTGTACTCATGAAAGGAAGATTACTAAGGGTCCTCATTACTGTAATTGTAGTTCACCTCTGCTCCAGAAAGTCTAAAGTTGCACAGGTGAATGAATATTAAGCTACAGAGATTAAACTGACCTTTCTGTATCTATTAGTGAATCTGTCTTGTTGGTTTAGGTTTGGCCATTGCAGGGCTGGCTTAACAGGCCATTCCTACTTCATTCCTATTTCTTAGTATTTTTAAACAGTTGGATCCCTGAGAACATGACCTTTGATTTTCTGTAATAAGAGACCAGAAGGCTACCAAAAAATTCCACCAGTTTTGTCTCACCCATTGACTACTTACCACAACTTTATTGAAGTCTTGGATTGCAAAATACAGGGCAATGGCAGTGAGTGCATCAGTTACCTGTTAAGAGAAAGAGAAATTATAGTATAAGAGAGAGGAAATGCTGCCAGGGCCTAGAGCTTTTGGATGATGGTGCGCTATTCAGTAATGAACTCGTCCAGTTAGGCAGAACCTCAACCCTTGCTTTGACTACCCAAAGATAAAGCCTTTCAGGAAGATTTAACTGGAAAACCTTGAGGATTAGGGCCCATCAAGGCTTATGTTACCCTCGTGTACCACATCTGTTCTTTAATTGCAAGTTACTTAAGTTTTCTATAAAGTAGTAATAATACCCAGTACTTTGCAGGCCTGATGTATGTCAAGTGTCCCGCACTAAGTAAGTCCTCAATAAACAGCAGCCATTATAATTATTAAGGAAGACCTCAGCTTATCTCCTACTTGACCCAGATTTTCAATTCTACATTAGGCAAGTGTTTCAAATTACTCTCTCTCAAAAAAGCCCTGTCATCTCAACGTTGAAGGTTACTGCCCCTAAGAGGCCTATGTCTACTGCATGGAATCTGTTGGCAGAATGCTTAGGAAAGTCAGGACACCCTCTATACTGGCACCACAATTAAAGCCAATCACAGAATCTTGGTACTAGAAAATTTGAGACTACATAGTCCAGAAACCAAATTTTAAAAGTATAAGGAATAAGAATAGGTCAGATGTCAGAGACTAATCCCTATACTTCCATTATATATCACAGTTTCTTGAATTCAATTAAGGATAGGTTTTTGCTTTTACACTCTGAGAAACTTCTAAGTTCCTAAAAGATAATTTTTCTTAAAAACAACAAGATAAAAGACGAAAGATATATACGTGTTGATCTTATGTGGAAGGTTACTTACCATAAATACCAATTCAGCATAGTCAATCAGGAAATGAAAGAGGTATATTATCAATGGAGTCTGCAAGAGAAAAACAAACAAACTAACTAACTTAAATCTTACTATTACCAGTTTCAAGAGTAGTAAAGGTATGAGGTAAACTTTAGTGCTAAGGCATATAGAACAGCCAAGGGGAACTCCATAGTAGACCAAAATTGCTGAACTCATAAAATAAATTGGGAAATGTTTTCCCTTCTTCTGTCTTTTGAGATGTTTTATATCTCATAGATCTCTCTCTTTTTTTTCTGTTTTCTATCCTTCCTCTCCAAGCTTTAGTCTAGATATTTTCTACAGACCTATCTTCCAGATCATGAGTCCTCTCTCATTTTTTCTTAAAGATTTTATTTTTTTAAATTTTTAAAATTTTTTTGTTTATTTATTTTTGGGAAAGAGTGAGAGCAAGAGCAACTGTGCATGCATGGGGGAGGGGCAGAGAGAGAGGGAGACAGAGAATCCCAAGCAGGCACTCATGAACAGTGAGATCATGATGTGAGCCGAAATCAAGAGTCGGACACATAACCGACTGAGCCACCCAGGTGCCCCAGGACTTTATTTTTTAAGTAAACTCTATACCCAACCTGTGGCTGGAACTCACAACCCTAAGATCAAGAGTCGCATGCTTTACTGACTGAGCCAGTCAGGTGGCCTATGAATCTTCTCTTTAGCTTTGTGTAATCTGCTGTTAAATTTGCCTATTGCATTCTTAATTTGCTATTATGTTTTCCAGTTCCAGAATTTCCATTTGATTCATTATTATATATTCCAGTTCCCTGGAGAAATTCTCTACCTTGTCACTTATTTTTTGTGCATATTAATCACTGACCACAGTTATCTTACAGTCCAAGTTTGACAACTCTGATATCTGAATCAACTGTGAATCCTTAGTGCCCATTTTTTTTCTCTTTTATTATGCTTGGTAACTTTTGATTGAACGATGGATATTATATATGAAAAATCGAAGAGGTTCTGGATAAGGCTATTTTCTTTCAGGAAGGATTTATTTAAATTTCTGGCAAGCAATTAAATAGAACTACATCATCTTAATCTAATTAGAGTTTAGCTAACTAAGTTGGATTTCTTTTTTCTTTTCTTTTCTTTCTTTTTTTTTTTTTGGTTTTTGTTTGTTTGTTTGTTTTTTTGTGAGAGAAAGAGAGCACAACTGGGAAAGAGGGGCAGAAGGAGAAAGAGAATCTCAAGCAGGCTCCACTCTCAGCATGGAGCCCTATGTAGGGCTCAATCCCACAACTCTGGGATCATGACCCAAGCCAAAAACAAGAGTCATGCTTAACAGACTGAGCCACTCAGGCACTCCATTGATTTATCTTTTGTAATAGTCTATATGTCATCTACCCTTATTCCTTCCTTCAGTGTAACCCTTCCAAGGGCCCAATTGGAAGCCAAGACGTTTACCAGAGCCCTGCAACCTTGGTTGGCCATGCACTTGATTTTTTATTTCTCCAGCACTGTGAGACTGCCAATAGCTCTACTTAGCCTCTTAATAGCCAAGTTCTGTTCTCTTTCTCTGCCCTCAGCCTATGCCACTTACAAATTGATAAATACATCAGGAGAAAGCAGCTCAGACTGTCAATCTCACATTTTTTATTTTCCTCTCTGGGATCTCAGCCCCTCAGTAATCCTGGCTATCTTGGTACTTTCCAATACCACCAAACAGATTTTTTTTTTTCTATTCATCCTCCTTTCCTAGTTTTTCTTGGCTGGAGGGTTGATCTGCTACTGTAAGCCAGTTCACCAATCCACCAGAACCAGAAGGATAGTGCATGACTCGGTTTTAGTGAGTTCTTGCTGGTGACTCAGAAGCACCTCTTCCCAATGCCCAATCACATGCAATATATGTCCTAGAATATTGCAAAGGTCACTAACAGGATTTTAGGGATAGCAAGCTAGTGTGGTCGAAAAGAACAAGGCTTTGGTGTCAAACTCAGGTTTAAATCTAGGTTTCACCTGTGTACTTTTCCTTTCTAAGCTTTAGTTTCCTCAGCTATAAAATAAGAATAGCCACCTATTTTGGGGCACCTGGGTGGCTCAGACGGTTAAGTGTCCAACTTTGGCTCAGGTCATGATCTTATAGTTTGTGGGTTCAAGCCCCACATCGGGCTCTGTGCTAAAAGCCCAGAGCCTGAAGCCTGGTTCAGATTCTGTGTCTCCCTCCCTGCTCACGCTTTTTCTCTCTCAAAAATAAACATTAAAAATAAAAAAGAATAGTGACCTATTTCACTGGGTTCTTGGGAGGAGTAACTGGTAGTGGTCACAAAGTGCTTAGCACAGTGCCTATACAGTAAACCTCAATATGTTAGCTACCTGACATCAACTTTTTACCTTCTTTTGAAAACAAGGGCATCAACTCTGCCTTTCAAAGTTCTAAAAGAACTAAACTTTTTACAACTATCTACTAATGGATTCTTTTTTGCATTTATCTTTGTTAGTAAGAAGTAGTAACTTGATATTTATATTACCAATAGCCTGCTTTCAAAGTGTTTTGATGCTTCAGATAGTTTAGAGTGGCACTAAATAGGTCTCAGAAATGACAGAACAAATAGTTCTCAAAAAGCCTATCAGCAAATGGGCTGGTTTCTGTAATGAACTAACATGTCCACAGTAGTTAAACGGTATATCATATTATTATAGAGAAGTATACACTGAATATAATTTGTCTTCATACTACATTTCCATGTGAGTGACCATTCCCAGTCAGGGTAGAGTAAATTTTGAATGAACTCACAATTTTTATGATCGGTACTTGGCTAAACACAAAACAGAAACATTTGTTGAAGACAGTCATAAAATCTAATGTGTTTGTCAAAATTCTTTTTCTCTCCTGTGCAAATTTTTCTTCTCCCTTTTTACACATTCTTACTTTTCCCTAAGAACTAGATAGTAAAACCAGCTGAAGATTAAAAGAAAGGGGGGGGGGGCAAAGGAATGATGAACTTTCTCTTCCAAAATACTCTTTTCACTTGGCTTGACATAATTTTTTCTTAATAAAAAAATTCTTGACATAATTTCCTTTTCATAAAAGGAAAAACCTTTTATTTTGGAGAGAGAGAGCACAAGTGGGGGAGAGGGGCAGACACACACACACACACACACAGAGAGAGAGAGAGAGAGAGAGAGAGAGAGAGAGAGAGAGAGAGAGAGAATCTTAAACAGGCTCCATGCTGAGTGGAGCCAAAATCAAGTTGCTCAACCGACTGAGCTACCCAGGCACCCTTAATTTTATTTCTTTACGTTTTATTATTCAAAGAAACTATATTGAAATACAGGTAGCTCTTCATTTGTGAACACTGAGCTTACAAGCAAATTAACCCATATTCAGGAAAGAGGAGCAAGGGACTCCAAGTTTGAGGTCTTCCCCACTACGTTTGGGGGAAGCAACTGTTCAGTCCTAATGGGGTTATCTTACACAAGTATAGAGAGTTAACATGGTTTCTTATAGCTGGAATTTACTACCTCATACCATTATCCCCTTTTACTTACACACACACACACACACACACACACACACACACTGGTGAGGAGTAAGAATATATTCTAGGCTCCCTCATTGTAGCTAAGAATGCATTCTACCAGATAAACATTTTAAATAATGGCTAAATGGCTAGATATGGCTCTTCCATTCATTCAACATATTCTTTCTGAAAGGACTATTTCACATATTCCCCTGTCCTCAACCTCCAACTTTCCTCCCCACTTCTCACTTTCATCTGACAACTTCATTTCTTATTTCACTGAGGAAAGGAAGCAATTAAATGAGAGCCACCTTATTTTCCCACTACTCATTGACCAACTTCCTTTATCTACACCTATATTCTTTCTTATTAACAACAGATGAACTTCTTTTCTTCTTACCTGAAGTCAGATTCTCCCCTTGTGAATTGTATCCCATTCCTTCCTGCCTCCTCAAAGACGCTCTTCATTCAATTATTCTCTTCCCTATATCATCAACTTCTCTATCCACAGGATTATTCCCATCAACAACCATATATGCAGATTTTCATTTTTTGGCTATTTTATTATTTTATTTTATTAAGTTTTGAGAAAGCTTTTACATGTTCTTTTTTTTTTTTAAGTAGACTCTACACTCAATGTGGGGCTTGAACTCCCAACCCTGAGATCAAGAGTCACATGCTCTACTGAGCCAGCCAGGTGTCCCCACATGTTTTTTTTTTTATTATTGAAGTATAGTTGACACACAGTGCTACATTAGTTTCAGGTGTACAATATGGTGATTCAACAAGTTTATATATTATGTTATGTACACCACAAATGTGGCCATCATCTGTCACCATACAATGCTATTAAGATACCTGTGACTACATTCCCTATGCTGTCCCTTTTATTCCATAACTGAAAGCCTGTGTTTCTCACTCCTCTTCACCCATTTTGCCCATCTCCCCCACCCGACTCCACTCTGGCAACCATCAGTTTGTTCTCTGTATTTATGGGTCTGTCTCTGATTTTTGTTTGTTTATTCATTTGTTTGGGTTTTTTAGATTCCACATGTAAGTGAAATCATATGGTATTTGTCTTTCTCTGTCTGACTTATTTCACTTAGCACAACACCATCTAAGTCCATATTGCTGCAAATGCCAAGATTTCACTCTTTTTTATGGATAAATAATATTCCTGTGTGTGTGTGTGTGTGTGTGTGTGTGTGCTTCCATACCTTGGCTATTGTAAACAATGCCACAATAAATATAGGACAGATTCTCATATTTAAAACTTCTTCACTAGATATCTGCCTTAAGCTACCATACAATTTCTCTGCCCTCCTTTAGAGCAAAACTCCTCAAAAAGGTTGTCTATTGTCTGTCTTTTCAACAGAGAGAAAGTCCAAGACATAAGCCCCAGGGTCTTTTATAACCTAATCTAGGAAGTGACATATCATTATTTCTGCATATTTTTTTGTTGGTCATACAGGCCAACTCTGGTACAATGTGAGAGAGGACCACAAGTGTAAATGTCAGAAGCTAGAAATCTTTGGGGGCCATCATGGAGGCTGGCTACCACACTAGGTGATCACATCAAGTCCCATGTTTTCATATATCATCTATAGGCTGATAGATCCCAATTTTATACCTCCAACCAGAACCTCTCTTCTTGGAGTTTCACATTTGTATAGCCTGTTGCCTTACCAATGTCATTTGGATGTCTTCAAACTTAACGTGGTGAAATCTGAACTCTTACTTCTCAGCCTCCTAAAACCTGCTCCTTCCTCAGTATGCCTCTTCTCATTAAATAACACCACCATTAACTCAGTTTCTCAGGACAAAAAACCTGCTATCCTTGAATCATATCCTTGAATCCACTCTTGCCTTCATATCTCATATCAAATCTATTAACAAATCTACTTCTAAAAGTATAATGAGGATCTAATTACTTTTTTAAATTTTTTTAATTTATATTTTGAGAGAGAAACAGAGCAAGCAGGGGAGAGACAGAGAGACAGGGAGAGAGAGAATCCCAAGCAGGCTCCACACTGTCAGCACGGAGCCAGATGTGGGGCTAGAACTCATGAACTGTGAGATAATGACCTGAGCTGAAACCAAGAGTTGGACGCTTAACCGACTGAGCCACCCAGGTGCCCCTCTAATTACTTTTTTTAAAGAATCACTTTTCACTTCTCACTCTCTCTTTCACTCTTCATTAATCACTTTTCACCATCTTCATCATTACTACACTATTCCCAAGCCACCATCATCCTGCTTAGACTACTGCATGCTCATTAGCATCTTTCCTAATCATTTTCCTGCTTTACCTCTTGCCCCTAGAGTCACTTCCCCTCACAGTATCTATAGCAATATTTATTAAATGTAAAATAAATACAATCACTCCTCTCCTGGTTTAAAAGTCTCCATCCATGTCTTCCCAGCATAGTAAAAACAAAATCTACTCGTTACTGTGGGCCACCAGCATTGGTGAAGGATCTCAAGATGACTAGGCAAAAACTTTAAAAGGCATTTACTGAGTAGCCCTTGGGAAGATCATACCCTGAGACCAAAAGACCACTGTTAATTCCCTAAAGTCTTGGAATGAGACCCTTATAACCACACTGGCTACTCTACCTAAGTATCCACCTACTGTCGACAAGGCCAATGTAGTAAAGGCTGGCTTGGCAAATGACTTTGAAAAGTTTTATGCCCTGAAGGCTTGTGTGCCAGCATGCTGAGAAAAAACAAGATGTGAAAAGTTGTGCTAAGTTTTTGCCTCTCTCTGAGGCCAGGATTGAGGACTACAAGAGACCCAGAGAAGATGAAGAACATAATTCCATTTGAGCAAATAACCATGGAGGACTTGAATGAATTCTTCCTAGAAACCAAATTAGACAAAAGTATCCCAAATGGCTTCCCCAGCCAATTGAGAATTTATAAATTTGAGTCTGGGAGGAAGCTCTGGCCTTCATATCATAAATTATGGACATTAAAAATAATTACATTAAAGACAGATAGATAGGAGAACCAACTCCTAACCATGTGTATAAAAAGTGCTACATAATCTGACTCCTAACTTCTCATAATTTGTCTCTATTATTCTCCTGTTTGCTCATTCTGACTTAACACTGGCCTTCTTTATCCAACTCACAAATGCCAAGTGCATTCTCAAATCAGGGCCCTCATATATGCTATGATGCTGCCTTCATTTAGATCTCTTACTCAAATTTCACTTCTTCAGCGTTCCTTCCCTGAACACACTGCCTAAAATAGTGACACATACCGGTCACTCTTTTTTTTTAAATTTTTTTAATGTTTTATTTATTTTTGAGAGAGAGAGAGAGACAGCGTGAGCAGGGGAGGGTCAGAGAGAGAGGGAGACACAGAATCCGATGACAGGCTCCAGGCTCTGAGCTAGCTGTCAGCACAGAGCCTGATGCAGGGCTCGAACCCACGAACCGTGAGATCATGACCTGAGCCGAAGTCAGACGCTTAACCGACTAAGCCACCCAGGCGCCCCACTCTTTTTTTTTTAACGTTTATTTTTGAGAGACAGAGAGAAATAGAGCGCAAGTGGGGGAGGGGCAGAGAGAGAGGGAGACACAGAATCTGAAGCAGGCTCCAGGCTCTGAGCTGTCAGCACTGAGCCAGATGTGGGGCTCGAATCCACAAACCCCGAGATCAAGACCTGAGCCAAAGTCAGACACTTAACTGACTGAGCCACCCAGGTGCCCCACCTCACTCTTATTTTCATTATTAAATTTATTTATTTTGAGAGAGTGAGTGAGTCCAGGGGAGGGGCAGAGAGAGAAGGAGAGAGAGAATTCCAAGCAGTTTCTATGCTGTCAGCGTGGAGCCTGATGTGGAGCTTGATTTCACGAACCATGACATCATGACCTGAGCTGAAACCAAGAATCGGACACTTAACCAACTGAGCCACTCAGGCAGCCTTGACTGTCACTCTTTATCCCTTTACCCAGTATTATCTTTCTACATGTACTTACTTACCATTTAACTGAAATCTCATTTTTTTTAACTTTAGCTTTATGGAAGTATAATTAATATAAAATAAACTTGTTTATTTAAAGTATACTATTTTTTTAATGTTTATTTTTTTGAGAGACAGAGAATGTGAGCAGGAGAGAGGCAGAGAGAGAGGGGGACAGAGGATATGAAGTGGTGTCATATGTTGGTGCTGTCAGCACAGAGCCCAGTGTGGGGCTCAAACCCACAAACTGTGAGATCATGACCTCCCAGTGAGGTCATGAGCCAAAGTCAGATGCTTAACCAACTGAGCCACCCAGGCACCCCTAAAGTATACAATTTGATAAGTTTTAACCTATGTATACACCCATGAAACCATCACCACAACCAAGATATTGAATACATCCCAGTTCCCAAATGTTTACCAATTTTACTGTTCATCCCAAAGAACCAACTTTGTTTCAGTGATTTTCACCACTGTTTTCGTTTCATTTGTTTTCACTTACATCTTATTTCTTATATTCTGCTTACTTTGAGGTTAATTTTATCTTCTTTTCCTAGTTTCTTAAGGTAGAAACAGAGGCCATCAATTTGAGACCTTTCTTCTTTTCCAATATAGGCATTTAGAACTATGTATTTCCCCCAAGTACTCCTTAGTGACATCCCACATATTTTGATAGGTTGTGCTTTCATTTTCACTGAGTTCAAAATGCCTTCTAATTTCCCTTCTGATTTCTTCTTTGATCTATGGGTTATTGAGGAGTATATTTTGTTTCCAAATATTTGGGGATTTTCCAGACATCTTTCTGGTATTAATTTTTTATTTAATTCCATTGTGGTCAAAGAATATACTTTGTTTGACTTCAATCCTTTTAAGTTTATTAAGCCTTGTTTTATTATCCAGAATATGGTCTATCTTGCAGATGTTCCATGTACACTTGAAAAGATTATGTGTTTTGCTGTTGTTGGACAAAATGTTCTATAAATGTCAGTGAGGTCAAGTTGGTTGACATGCTATCCAAGGCTTCTACATCCTTGTTGATTTTGTCTGCTTGTCCTATGAATACTTGAGAGAAGGATATTGAAACCTCTGGCTATAATTGTGGATTTGTCTATTTCTCCTTGCAGTTCTGTCAGTTTCCATATATTTTGAAATTCTTTTATTAGGTGAATAAACATTAGGATTGTTATGTTCTCTTGAGGATTGACCTTATCATTAAGAAATAATCGTCTGTACTCCTGGTAATATTCTTTGCTCTGAAATCTGTTTCCTTTCTATTAACTTTTTTTTTCACTCTCAAAAATAAGTACCATGAGGCCAAAGACCGTGTCTTGTTTTGTATCCCTAGCACCTATCACGGTAGCTTGCATTTGGTATGTACTTAACAAATCTTTATTAAAAGACAGAAAGAAGGGAGGGGTTGGAATACAAATGTAGATATAGGACTAGGCACTAGGAATACTTAATGAAAACGTGCCAGCACCTGTTCTGAAGAATATATCACAGTATACCATAGTATATCACAGTAGGTAAAATAAGTACAGAGACAATTTCAAGAGTATGATATGAGCATTAAAAGTATGAGCACAAGATGCTTTGGAAGGTGCTCAGGAAGAACGGTTTCTAGAAGGAGGTAAACTCTAAGCTAATATCTAAATAGTAAAGCTAATCACAAAAAGAGGGAAGAATAGCCCTCCATAAGGAGACAAGAACATGAGCAAAGATGCCTAGGTAAGAGAGAATACAGTGCTGGAGCATAATGACATTATGTGAGAACTCTCTCAGGGGGTTCCTATTCTGTCTAGAAAACATACTGCCCAAGGCCTCCTCCACACTGGGCCCTTGTGGCTAGTGGGTTATGCTTTTATATGCCCACACATATCTGTTCCCAATAACTGAATTGTGTGCTTATTAAGAGTCTTAAATTGTCCCTGTTTCTGCTAGCAGCTCTTATTACTATGGTTTAATTAGATAGTAATACAAGCTAATGAATATGAATGCAAAAGCCAGTTGTTATCTCCATGAGAACCAAGCTGAATGCTTTCAAAATATTAGAGAGAAAAAACAAAAAACAAAAATAAATTTGTTCTCAAAGTATGTATGAGGGAGACAACTGTAAAAATAAGGGGTTAAAATTTCAAATTAGAAAAGATTTCTACTTTAAAATGATATAACCAATAATAATAGGGAGGTGAGAGTAGAAAGAAATGTGGTTAATGTGGTAAGCAGGGCCCACAGGCCTTTGTATGCTCCCTCAGGTGTTTGGATTTTATCCTGAGTTCAGGGGTGAGCTGACCAAATCAGATTCACATTTTAGAAAGAGGACTCTGACTACAGAATAAAAAGTAAAGGAACAAGACCGACTTAATAAAGACTTATCAGGAAGCTGTCGCAGGAGCCCAAGCAAGAGATGATGGTGACCTACGTATGAATGACTTTACCGTTCTTAAGAACTAATTTTATGGGTTAAATAGGCTTTTGTGACTTTCTAAGAAACCAGCATTGCTAACACAGTTTTCATGGAAAAGCATGTTCCAAAGAACCAGTTACAGGCCAATTAGCATACAACTTACTGGTGCACTGGGAACTGTTTACAATTTATTTGCCAATAAAAATGGTAACTCCTACAGAAGTCTCATCTGCTTTTGCAAATCACAATCTTAATCCAGATCATTTCCACTGCAATTGTGAAACCTCCTTCTTATGCAGAGGACATCTAAAAAAGGTCTGTTTCTAAATATGATTTTCAAAAATAGATTTTTTTCAAATGTTTGTACAAAGCAGAGGTTAGGCTTTGGTATTTGTGACTACAAACTACTCTTAATACCCAGAAAAGAAAACAAGAACACTTACTTCATGAAATACTGCTCCAGAATACGGAGACACTCCCAAGTCCAACAGTGAGAGGCCTTCAACCACTGAAAAGTAAGACATCAAGTTCACTTCACTTCATCCAAGTTAAAGACATATGCAGATGACCAGAGACCAATGTGTTAGATACTCCCAGGAACAAGAAGGGCCTCACAGTTTGTCCAACCCCCTTTACCTCATTCCGAATAAGCAGCTTTAAATCTTGATTTGAACATTTCAGATGATGTGGAACTTTTTTCCATACAGAGCATCCATTTCCACTGTGGGGCAGCTCTCAGGAGAAAGTTTTATGTTAAACTATGAGCTTTCTTCGATCTCACTGTAATTTCCACCCACTCTAAAAAGTGTTTCCTTCATGTATATTCTGCCCCATTCCCCAAAATGATAAGACAACAAATTAGAAGCTGGTAAGAAATGTTGTCGCTAGTGTAGAGAAATGGAAACTTTCATATGCTGCTTGTTTGAGTGACATTTGTATTAATTTTTCTACAGGGATATATGTACTTTTTAAGTACTTTTGACACTAAAGTGATTGTTCTTAGGGCAATTTATCTCAGGGAAATAATTGTATGTTCATTACAGTGCTCAGAGTATTAAAAAAATAAAAATAATCCCTTGGGGTGCCTGGGTGGCTCAGTCAGTTAAGTGTCTGACTTCGGCTCAGGTCATGATCAGCCCCACATCAGGCTCTGCGCTGACAGTGCAGAGCCTGCTTGGGATTCTTTCTCTCCCTCTCTCTCTCTGCCCCTCCCCCACTTGCAGGCGTCCTCTCTCTCTTTCTCAAAATAAATAAACTTAAAAAAATAATCCCAGGCACACCTGGGTGGGTTAATAGGTTAAGCGTCTGACTTTGGGACTCAGGTCATGATCTTGCAGTTCATGAGTTCGAGCCAGCGAGTGTCGGGCTCTTGCTGATAGCTCAGAGCCTAGAGTCTGCTTGGATTCTGTGTCTCCCTCTTTCTCTGCCCTCCCCCACTCACGCTCTGTTTATCTCTCTATCTCTCTCAAAAATAAACAAATATTAAAATAATAACAATAGTCCCAATGTCCATTAACAGCAATTTACTTAAATAAATTATGATATGTATATATGTGGATGTGTGGATACATAGATAGAAACATTTTATAGTTAAAAATCATACTATAATATAAATGAATAAATAAGTGGACGAGCAAAGAAAGCTCTTCCTTACAGAGAACTGTAAGTATCAAATGTAGAAGGAAAGATGGACATAGAAAATCACCATTTGACAGACCTCACAGTAATAATTGTGAAAGGCAAGATCATCAAGGGATACTAAAATCAGTGAGAAAAAATATGATGAGAAGCCATATTTGCAAGGGGAAAAACAATTTTATGTGGACAAACTTGGCACTCACTGCCTTAATCGTATGACCAAAGTTAACATCACCACTAATAATGTCGAACAGTTCACACAATCAACATCAAGTACCTCCTGAAATGATTCACTGAGATGGGGATAAACGCTTCTGCAGTCCTTATGCCAAAAATGTGGTATCCTTGCCAAAAAAGCATAATTTCAATCTAATCATGAGAAAACATCAGGAAAGCCCAAATTGAGAGACAAAATAACTGGCTAGTGCCCTTTAAAAATACTAAGACTGAGGGGTGCCTGGGTGGCTCAGTCAGCTAAGCATCTGACTCTTGATTTTGGCTTGGGTCATGATCTCATGGTTCATAAGCTTGAGCCCCATGTCAGGCTCTGCAATGACAGCTCAGAGCCTGCTTGGGATTCTCTATCTCCCTCTCTCTCTCTCTCTCAAAATAAACAAATAAACTTTAAAAAAATGTAAGACTGAAGAAGTGTCCCAGATTGGAAGAGACTAAGGACACATAATAACTGAATGCAGTGTGGGAGTGTGGACTGAATCTTGGACCATAAAAAAGACATTAATGGTACAAATGATAAAATTCCAATAATAGATTAGTTATTAGTATTGTATGAATTTTAACTTTCTGGGTTAGGTCAGTGTACTATGGTTATGTAGGATGTTAAAATTAGAAGATGTTGAGTGAAGGGTAAACAGGAATTCTGTACTATTGTTGCAACTTTTTAAAAATCTAAAATTTTTTCAAAATTAAGAGTTAAAATAAAAAAGTAAATTACAGATATGCATTTACTGAAAGATGTCCATGAAGTACTCTTAAATGAAAAGCAGGTCATAACACAGCATGTCAATAAGATCAAATTTTATTTTAAATATTTATAGTTTAAATATTTATAAGGCTTGATCCATTTAATTATTTGAGAGAAAACAAATATGTATTCAATGAGAAATGCCTCAAAATAAACATAAAACTTAGGCATTAAACAAAATAAATAAAATTTAAAATACAGCAACCATCTCCGCTGATAAGATTACAGAAGATGTTTAGTTTCTTTTACTTTTTCTTCATTTGCTGAATCTTTAGCAATGAGCATTATTTCATAATTATAAAAAACAGGAAAATTAATTTTAAAAGAAAATGGAGGATAAAAAAACATTAATGGACACACAAAAACCTATAAAATGTATGAGCTTACATACACCTAAAATCTCAGAAGTACATGTTAAGAAACTGATACACATAAGAATCTGGTCCCTCCAGGGAACACAAGTGAGTGGTTATAGGAAAGTGGTACGGAAAGGTGCCTTTTAATCATACAGCCTTTTGCACCATTGGTTTTTGAACCCTGTGATTTAATTACCTATTCAAAGATAAATAAAACAAAATCAAAGTTACAAAGCCTATTCTAAAAAAGCTATATATTTATAATGAGTGGGCCTTAAATATGCCTTTAAAAGGACCCACCCTAGAAGGAAACTTAATCAATTACACAGTTCATACTGGCTGTAAAATAAAAAAAGTCATTGCTCGAGACAGCTATAACTGGTCCTTATACTAGGACCAGAAAGAAACTTGCCCCACAGAGCCACATAAAGATTAAACCCTTCACTAACAGCTTTACTGGAGACCCAAGGAGATGATTGGTCAGGCCATTTCACAGGGCAACTCCCCACCTAAGTAAGTCAATAGCATCCTACCACAGAGCAGTAAAAGCAATTCAACAGAGGACCAGTAAGGTGCTGTCCATAGACATCACTCTCCACTGGTTAATCCAGAGGGAGATTGCATACTTTTTACGCAATTGTCTAAAATGTAATTTCTCTCAGATATGCGTTTGCTAGGATATTGTACACTTGTAAATTTGTTGATGTGTTTTCTGGCAAGTGCTTAGAATGTGGCACTATCATGATTAAATATGACCTCATATTACTTAATAAATAATTGATCTAAGGGAAGAGTTAACCTCATGTGGAAACATTAAAAAAAGACCCACTATCATTTACTCCCACCATCTATAACATTAAAAAGTGTAGGAAGAGCATCAACTCAAAATATTTTTACTTGAATACACTGATATTTATGATAAACTTCTTGTAATGTCCTTATTTTGGTGCACATGATTGAAAACTTTGGCATGGTCTACAGTACGTTTGGGAACATCTGAATTACAGAGTAACAAAATCCTCTAGAATATAATGGTGAATTTACTCCATGTATAAAAGAATAACCAGGGCCCCAAATTCTAACATATATAACTGTGTTCTGATAATATTTTGCTGGGAACATTTTAAAATAGGCTTCATAAAATGTCTGAGGAAAAAAACCAAAATACTCAAAACAACAATATAAAGAGCTCATAGCTTTAAGCCATTATTTT
This sequence comes from Cryptoprocta ferox, assembly GCA_028646485.1. NCBI lineage: Eukaryota > Metazoa > Chordata > Mammalia > Carnivora > Eupleridae > Cryptoprocta > Cryptoprocta ferox. The sequence continues at coordinate 23,047,073 of CM053576.1, read as the reverse complement.
TCCTAGAGTACTCCCTAAAATAACACCTGTGAAAAGTACACCAGAGAAATTGAATGAAATTTCTGCTTCATGGGATTATTATCCAACTAATGTTTCAGAATAGTTGACTATAAAAACTAATTAATTATTGCCAACTATTCTAAAATAAGGGTTTTTTTTAATAGTGTTTCAACTCTTTTTTTTAAGATTTTGTTTTTAAGTAATGTCTACACCCAATGTGGGGTTTGAACTTACAACCCCAAGATCAAGAGACACCATGCTGTACCAACTGAGTCAACCAGGTGCCCCAATAAAGTGTCTCAACTCTTAACTGATAAATCCCATGAAGTAAAAATTCTTATTTAGTTACCTTTATATGCTTTTCTTATGGGTGATAATAAAAACATATTATGTAGCGTAAGGCAAACATTGTCTGGGTGCCTGGGTGGCTCAGTCGGTTAAGCTTCTGACTTCAGCTCAGGTCATGATCTCGGGGTTCATGAGTGTAAGCCCCAGGTCAGGCTCTGTGCTTACAGCGCAAAGCCTGGAGCCTGCTTCAGATTCTGTGTCTCCCTCTCTCTCTCTGCCCCTTTCCCACTCGTGCTCTGTCTGTGTCTGTCTGTCTCTCTCTCTCTCAAAAATAAATAAACATTAAACAAAAAAAGACAAACATTGCCTTTGAGCTTCCCATATCAAGAAGGGCATGCATTAAGCTTGTTCAAAAGAAGTAGTATCCTTATATTTCTATCCCAGAAGGCCCAAGAGACAGTGTCATTCCCATAGCAATGAACACACCTAGCATCCAGATCTTGCTTTCTAAATAACATTCTCCAATAAAAGACACCAGGGCCCCTTGGAGAATTGGTCAATTCCAGGACTGGACCAAGGAAAAAATAATGTAAGACTAAAGAATCTTGTGGTTCCAGAAAGTAATGAAGTACTAACAAAACAAAACAAAACAAACAAACAAAACAGTGAGGAAAGTATGTCAAAAGGACAAAGGAGTCAACCTGAAAGAGGTCGCAATGGCCAAAGATGGGATAATTTGAGCATCAAAATAAAGATAATATGGATTATAATCCAGAGAATAAAATAAATACCTATGAGTCCATACAGATATTAAATAAATAAATAAGGAAGAAGGACAACTCTTCCTTACAGAAAAATTCCAATTCATAATCAAGAAGGAATGAGGCCAATAGAAAAGTCACCATTGGAACACCATAGTAATGACTGCTGCAGCCAAGATCAACAACCCCTAAGTGCAACAAGTAGTGGATAAAAACTTTACAGAGAAACAAGATATATACAGAGCCCCTACGTATATCCCCCAAATGTTTATAAATTAAAAAGGGAAAATAGTAACTTTATAGTGGAGAAACCAGGCAGATACTATTATAACCAAGGGATTAAGGTTAACATCGTAAGTAATAAGCCATTTCAATATGATGTACGCTGATCCACTACATTGAGTACACTTCAGTGGGATTCTTCCCCAAAATCCATGATCTCAATCTAACTATCAGAAACATTAGACAAACCTAAATTGGGGGACATCATACAAAACGCCTGACCAGTATATTTCAAAAGTGTCACAGTCATAAAAGACAAGGAAAAGCTGAGAAACTCTCACTGATAGAAAAAGAACAAGGACACACAACTAAATGCAATATGGAATCCTGAATCAGATGCTGGAACAGAAAAAGAACAGTGAGAAAAATCGTAAATTCTGAGCAACTACATTTTGTTCAATGGTATTTATATGGATGTTATTGTCTTAGTTCTGACCAATGTACCATAATTATGCAGGATGTAAACATGAAGGGAAGCTGGATGAAGGGTATAACGGATCTCTCTGTACTATCTTTGCAAATGTTTTATAAATCTAAAATTATTTCAAGTAAAAAGCGAAAAAAAAAAAAAAAAGTAGTGGTATCCAGCCTCTGGACCCAGCTGCCAGTTTGCAGGAAACACAGAGGATATGAGAATATGTTAAACTGTACCATGAATATACAATCACTAAAGTCTAAACTATGGGAAACGCTAGAGGACAAATGGGCTGGATTCTTCAACAGATAAGAAAAGGATGGGATGAATAGGGACCTTAAATATTAAGGGAGACTTAAATCCATATAAAAACATTTAAGGGCAAGACTAAGCTAAGTGACTAGGGACACTCATTTAAGCAATAAAACAAAAAGGATGTAAAAATGTCATAACTATAGGGGCTCCTGGATGGCTCAGATGGTTAAGCATCCAACTCTTGATTTCACCTCAGGTCATGATCTCATGGTTCATGAGTTCTGCTTGAAGCAGACAGTGCAGATCTCTGTCTCCCTCTCTCTTTGCCGTTCCCCGACTTGCACTGTCTCTGTCTCTATCAAAATAAATAAATTTTTTAAAAAAGATGTCATGGCTATAAGTCAGGATAATGGTTATTTAATGAAGGGGCTGAGGGGGTTGTGCCTGAGATGGGACATACAAAAGGGCTTCTGAAGTAAGTGGCAAAGTTCTCGCTCTTGATTTGGATGATGGCTACAAATGTGTTTTGCTTTTAATAATTCACTGTGTGATACACTGTTGTGTGTGGTTTACTAATTCTCCATTTTGTTTAACAATAAAGTTTTGGTTTTTTTAAAGTAGTGCTAACAGAAATGTTCTTCCTGACCCTGACTCTCAGAGCTGCATTGGAAGTGGGTTTCTAAATAAGCATGTACAGCTTGGGCTCTACTCTAAACTCAAGAAGCTAAGCCCATACTGATTCCTAATCATTAGGGCAAAGGCTGATAAAAAACCAATATATGATTTAAAAAAAAAAGTTCCAAAATTATTTCTGACAGATTTCTATGCAAGATGGTATAGAGTGAACTCTGGTGAAACAGCAATGCCTAAAGACTCCCAGCTAGTCACATGAAACATTATGTATGTGACTTAATGTCTCCGTGCTTCCATTTTCTCATCTATATAATGGGGTATTTACATATAGGGCCATTTACATCTTAGGGCCATTGTGGTGATTAAATTAGTTCGTAAACATATCTAAAATGCTTAGAACAGTGCCTGTCATATAGAAAGCATTACATCAGTGTTAGTTATTGTTTTTATTGGACTTAGAAGCACATGCTTGCATATTGTCAAGCAAGAAATTTATATAAATTTTAGTTGGACTACCAAATAAACTGATGGGTCTGTAGAAATGAATGACATAAAAAAGAGGTCTTTCCTATTAGAATGGATATCCATTATTTTCACCTGCCCAGCATCAATTTCTCCCTCTTCTAGTAACAGCACTCTGGTTTCCTATAGGAAACTATAGGAACTATAGGAAACTATAGCATACTATAGTATGCTTCCTCTTCCATAGTTTGGGAGGTTGTCCCCCCTCCAAAGACGTAGATATATATATTATTTTTAAGGTTTTATTAAGTAATCTCTATACCCAATATAGAGCACAAACCTACAATCCCAAGATCCAGAGTCACATTCTCCACTAACTGGGACAGCCAGGTATATATGAATACATGACTTAGGCTGACCACAGTAATTGGCTTAAGAATTGGCATATTACCCAAATAAATTCGATGTGACTCAATTCCAAGGCTTTCGTTTTGCTTGTTGAAGAACAGTCACCCTCCTTCCACTGGACCTGACACTGTGAAGATATAAAAGTCAGAGGCCATTAGGGGCCAATCTTGCCAATACCCAAGAAGAGCCCTCCTGAATGCAGTCAATGCCAAGATGGAGAAAGAATTAGTCCTGATGAGATCATTGAGTCTCTGGATCTAGCTAGGTTTGAAGTCCGGATCTACCTTGAATTGTTCTGTTATGTAGGCCAATAAGTTCACTTTTTATTATAATTTGAGCAGTTTGAGTTGGGGTTCTGTCATCTGCACATGAAAGAATTGAAACATGCCAAGTTAAAACCCTTCAGATATCTGAAAACAAGAATCACCTTCAAGTTTACAACTTCTCACTTATTCCCACTAAAAATCACTCTATGATTACAGCCAATCAAAATCTATTTGGATTCACAGCCCTTTACCCAAACAACTGGTCACTCAAAAAACTCATGTGGAATGAATGAAGGAATGAATGAATGTCATGTGAAACCAGAAGGGTTCCTACTTCAATATTTTTAAATGCCTGCCTTTTAGAGCTAAATATAATCACTTGCTTTTTAAAATATCCCATCTTAAAGTATACCCTGAAGACAAATGATACAGATGTACCATCCTCACTTAAAACAGGACAAATAATTATCCTGACCCCAACAGATTCAGATAGGTGATTAGCAAATCTCTCTCTAGCTCTGACACTGGCTCCAAGCCCAGATCTAAACCTCTGAATATCATACTATCACCCTATACATACATCAAACACTTACTGCTGTCCTTTCTAATTCACCTATTTCAGCCAGTATCACAACTGTTCTCCTAATTATTTAGATTCAAAATCTTAGAATTAGCTGTTTTAGCTTTCATTATTGTGCTAAGAACTTAAACACTGATTACCTCATTTAATGGGGTACACATTATAACTTCCTGTTTTACAGGGGAGAAAAATGATGTTGGAGATCATACAGATATATGTAGCAGAGGCAAAAAAAAAAAAAAAAAAGACTCAAACCCTTTTAAAGATCAATAGACTCTGTACTCTTTATCACCATACTATACTGACTCATCTTTGGATCCTTCACCCTGCCCTTCCTATATGTAACCAGATCTTATGTTTTCTTTTCTTCAATATTTATTTAACAGTAACGATGCAACTACTCTATGCCAGGCACAAAGGATTCAGAAATGAATAAAACAGTTCTGACCTTCAAGGAACTCACAGTACAATGGAGAAACCAGATATAAACAAATAATTATAATAAAAAGTGAGAAATGCTCTTAATAGAGGTATGTATAAAGTGCTAAGAGAACAAAGGAAGAAGGGCCTAATACTGCCTTGGGGCTTCTGGTATCCAGAAGAAAGCAGGAACCAAGTGGCTTCAACCCAAACATTTAAGTTTGTTCAAAAAATAGCTATATGCAAATATTTTATGCAAGGATTATCAAGTGTAAGCTCTCACCATCACACATAAGAATTACTACTACCTTTATTACCGTTTGTCAACTGGAAAACATGGGCATATTACTTCTCTAAATTTTGGTTTCCTCATCTGTAAAATGGGGGAAATAACACCATCTAACACATAGAATAACTACGGGATAAAAGAAGCTTACCATAATCTTTCATATATAGTAAGTATTTTTAGAAACCTAAGCTTGAATTATTCATAAAACAACCATTCATTATGCCATTCTCCATTCCAGAGTGTCTATGGGTAACATCAAAACTCTAGCATTTAGAGTTCAAGGACACAAAGAGAACTTCTGGGGTGCTGTTACACCTGTAATGTTTTGTGTCTTGATCTGAGTGCTGGCTACGGGTGCTGGCTACATGAGTAAAAATTCACTGTAAAAATTCATTGAGCTCAACACTTAATATATGTGCATTGTAATATATGTGCATTGTATGTCCACTGTACTTAAGTAAAAAAGTTTTTTAAAAAAGTCTTCAAATTCTGGCCCTAACCTAACCCCTACCCCATTTTCCTCCACTTCGTACATTTTGCACCATTCAACATTTTCTTGACCCTGTTTACCTTCCACTACCAGCAGTTCTTTCTCTAATCTCCCTTTCTGAATTCTACATCCTTCAACAGTTAGCTCACAGCCCACATCCTAAGGAAACTGGAAAAGGAGAAGACACTTTCTTCAGGGTTGAAACTCCAAGACTGGATGTGCACAGGAAGAACATTTTTCAAAAAGGATTATAACTGTCTCTCCCTCTAGCCTGTGGATCCTTCAGGACAAATTCTGTCTCATTGTAGGCACTGGTATAAAATAGTGCTGGATGAAAAACTTAAGAAACAGTAGAAAATGCTATATTACAGGTCCCAGACCGAGAACTGGCATCTAAGCACACTCACACACTCTACTCGCTTAGACAAGATAGGTCACCTCACTCGGGGAACCCCTCACACACCATCCCATCCCCCAGGGAGCACCACCTGCGATCCCTCACCAAAACCCAAACCCCTCTGCAAATCCCACTCCACCCAGCACGCCCTTTTCTCATACCTATCCTTTCTCAGACCACGCCCCTCTCCTTAGGACAGGAGAGGGACACACCCCCTCAGCTCCCCACACCTCAGATGAGCCTACCTCTAGGGCCCAAACCTCGCCCCACAGTCCCACGCCCCCTCCCCTCGGCAGCCCCGCCCTCAGACTCCGCCCTCCCACCCTCCCTGAGGGCGCCAGAGCGGGTCAGTTCCCTCAGAATTTTGTGCTTGAGGCCACTGCCCCCGCCTCCCATTCACTGAGGCCAGGAGAGCACAGGCGGGGCCTGGCCACCTACTCCAGCCAGTGGCCTCACCTCTCTTCCAAGAGCTCAGTGGGGACACCACCTCCACCCGTTCGGAAATGAATTCGGCTAGACTGGAACGGAACAAGGCCGCCCGCACGGTCACGGCCACTACCAGCACCAAAGCCAAGGGAGCCGCCATGATAGCTGGGGCGGGCGCACAGGCGGGGAGGGAAACGTGAGGCGGAAAAGCCTCGCGACCTGTGCACCAACCCTCTGTAGTTCCCCAGTCAAGCGCGCCTTACTGCTGCCGCCGGAGCCCCCAGACTGGGGACTACCACTCCCAGGAAGCCTTGCGGCGAGACGGGGGCGGGACGACGTAGAGCGGGGCTTATCAAGCTTGTAGCAAAGGGTTGGGCGACGTCTCCTGAGGTAGTAGGTGTCTTGTAAAAGCGCTCGGCGCTGATAAGTAGGCAAGTGAAGGCTTATCTTCCTAGAATAATGAGCAAGTTTTGAGAAGTTGTTAATTTCACTCTTTTGTGTAAGTTTTAAATGTTAGGATGTTTCCCTTTTATGTTTTTAAAATAATATTAAATATGTTCTCATTTATGTATTCTACAATTGTTGATTGAACAAAAACTATATACCAAGCACTGTGTTGGGTTCTGAGGATACGTTTTGGAGTAGTTGACAAAGTTGTTTGCTCTGCGGTCTTGAACTAGTTGCTTAATTTTTCTGTGCCTCAGGCCCCTCGTCTGGAAAATAACGAAGCTTTGTTAGCCCGCCGGTCCTTATGGGCTCGCCAGAATCAATTGAAGAATGCTAAGAAATTTTGCCGGTGGCTTTTAAACACGGCTATTATTGGGGCGCCTGGATGGCTCAGTCGGTTAAACGCCCCACTTTGGCTCAGGTCATGATCTTGCGGTTGTGGGTTTGAGCCCCATCTCGGGCTCTGTGCTGACACCTCAGAGCCTGGAGCCTGCTTCGAATTCTGTGTCTCCCTCTCTCTATGCCCCTTCCCCACTTGTGCTCTATCTGTCTCTGTCTCTCAAAAATAAATAAATGTAAAAAAAATTTTTTAACAGCTATTATCAAAAATTAAATTACATAAATTTACAATTAAATAATTTATATTAAAACAAGGTAATAAATACTGAAAACTTTTACTTCCTAATTATTTTACTACACTTTATCTGTTCTCTTGAGGTTATCTATCACTACAATGGCAAATACTATATAATGGCGTGCTACTGCCCATCAATTCCTAGATAGGTGTTCAGTGACATCAGGTTGGTAGCTTGAAATCCTTCCCACTGAGACTGTTTACACACGGAAGTCAGCAAGCATTACAAATCGGAGTTTTGGACTTTGGAGAGCCCGCTGATAAGCATTAAGTAGCGCACTACTTCATTAATTAATGTATGAAAAGGGCTTATTTGAGTCCTTAAATGTTAGCTACAATAATTAATGTTAAATAAGGAAATGTCAGGTCTGTGGATTAGATGAGACAGCTGGTATGATCAAGAATAACTTGGTGGAAGTGTGGTGGTAGCACTGGACACGGCAGTCAGGGAAGTCTCTGGGAAGAGGTGACATTTGAGCTGACATAAAAGATGAGAAACTAATCAGAGCTGACAAGTGGAGGAAACAGACTCTGAATTAGGAAAGAGCAAAATGTGTTTGAGAAAGAAAACAAGTATGTTCCAAGTGGAGAGAGTAGTAGAAGGTGTGGGTGGAGAGGAGATAGTGGCCAATCAGGTACGGACTTGTTTGCCATGGTTGGGAATTTGGAAATTTATTCAAAGGGTAATCCATGTACCATTGGAAGATTTTAGACCAGAAAGTGATGTAGTCAGGTGTATATATATATATTTTTTTTAATATTTATTTATTTTGAGAGAGAGAGGGAGGGAGAGACAGCAGAGAGAGATTGAGCAGGGGAGGGGCTTAGAGAGAAAAAGAGAGAATCCTAAGCAGGCTGCACACTGATAGCATGGAGCCCAATGCAGAGCTCCAGCTCACAAACCATGAGATCATGGTCTGAGCTGAAATCAAGAGTCGGTCTCTTAACCGACTGAGCCACCCAGGTGCCCCAGTCAGGTATATATTTTTAAAAGATCACTATATCCCCAGGCTCTATACAGGGTGTTGGGGAATATTGCAGTGACAAAATTGCACCTCCTGCCTTTTTGGAACTTGGAGAGTCGTTGAAGAGATGTAATAGTGTTAAGAGTAATTCAAAAGTAAAATCACAAATCATAATGAGAGAAGGAAAAAGGGGAGCAGGATGCTAGGAAAATACAAAAATCAGCCCTGGAGCTGATAGCTTGCTTGCTTGCTTGCTTGCTTTTTTTTTTTTTTTTTTTCATTTGATAGACTTTTTTTTTCTTTTATAGTTTATAGTCAAGTTGGTTTCCATGGAGCTGATAGCTTTCTTGACTAATGGGAGGGGTAAGTCTTCAGTGGGAGAGGCAGTTAGAAAGGGATAGAAAGAGACACTCTCATCCTTTGAGCCCTGTTCTGCCAAGCACTGTGCCATACTTTTAACACAAATGAATTTGTTTAGTCTGAATAACCTTCCCTCCTGAAGATATGTGTTAGTATCCTCTTTGACATAAAAGGAGGAGATATATGTATTCCATCATTATAGAGTGAAGTGTATTATATCATGAAAAGTGGAAGTGATTATAACACAAACCTCATAGTGAAGACTGAACAAGATTTTATAATGTAAAGTGGTTAGTACATACCACGTGCTTGATATATATTAGTTAGCTGTTTTATTATTGTTTACATCATCCTACAGATGACTTAAAAGATCTTCTTAGGGAGATTGTCTTTGGGAAAAACCATTTTAGGTAAACCCAAACTAGTGGTTCATAAACATGAGTTTGCATGGGTCATAGATCTAAATATTAGAATAAAAACTGTAAGACACCTAGAAGAAAACATAGGAGTAAATCTTCATGACCTTGAGTTAGGCAATGGTTTTTTAGATACCAAAAGCACAGGCAACAAAAGAAATAAATAAATTAGATATCATAAAATTAAAGCCTTGTGCTCCAAAGGGAACTATCAAGAAATAAAAAGACAACTCACAGAATGGAAGAAAATATCTGCAAATCATATATCTGATTAGGGACTTTTATTCAGAATATATGAAGAACTCTTATAACTCAATAATGGAAGATAAATAACCCAATTAAAAATGGGCAAAGAATGGGGCACCTGATTGGCTCAGTTGGTGGAGCATGAGACTCTTGATCTTGGGATTGTAAGTTTGAGCCCCAACTTGGGTGTAGAGATTACTAAAAATTAAAATCTTTAAAAAAACGGGCAAAGGATTGGAATACACATATCTCCAAAAAGAGACACAAATGGCCGATAAGCATGTGAAAAGATGCTCAACATCATTAGTCACTAGGGAAATACAAGTCAAAGCCACAATGAGATATTACTTCTCACCCATGAAAAAGGCAGATAATAACAAGTATTGGCAAGGAAGTGGAGAAATTGGAACCCTCATATATTGCTGGTGGGAATGTAAAATGCTGCAGCCACTTTGGAAAACAGTTTGGCAGTTCCTCAAAATGTTAAACAGAATTGCCATATGAACCAAAAATTAAACTCCTCGCTAATATCCAAGAGAAATGAAACATATATCCATACAAAAATTTGTACGTGAATGTTCACAGCTTGTTCATAGTTATTATTCATAATACCCAAAAAGTGGAAACAAGGCAAATATCCATTTTGTTTGTTATGAGTGGATAAACAAAATGTGGTATATCTATCCAATGGGCTATCAGGTAAAAAAAAAAAAAAAAAAGCATTGATACATGCTACATAGATGAACATAGATGAACCTTGAAAACATACTAAGTAAAATAAACCAAACACAAAAGACCACATATTGTATATAATTCCATTTATGTTAAATGTCCAGAATAGGCAAATCTACAGAGACTGAAAGCAGATTAGTGGTTGTCCAAGGCCAATGTGGTTGGCAGAGTAGAGAATAGGAAATGACTGCTAACGAGTATAGGATTTCTTTTTGGAATAATAAAAATGTTCTAAAATCAGATTGTGGTGATGATTGTACAACTCTGTGACTATACCAAAACCACCAAGCTATATACTTCTAATGGGTGAATTTTGGGGGGGCCTGGGTGGCTTGGTCGATTAAGTGGCCAACTTTAGCTCAAGTCACGATCTCACAGGTTCGTGAGTTGGAGCCCTGCATCCAGCTGTGCTGACAGCTCAGAGCCTGGAGCCTGCTTCACATTCTGTGTCTCCCTCTCTCTCTGCCCCTCCCCTGCTCGCGCTCTGTCTCTCTCTCTCTCTCCCTCTCTCTCTCTAAAATAAATAAACATTAAAAAATTTTAATGGGTGGATTTTATTGTATGTATGTTATGTCTCAATATCTTTTAAAAAATGAACAATCATTTGGGAGATATATTTTTCTTTTTTTATTAATTTTTTAAAATTTATATCCAAGTTAGTTAGCATATAGTGCAACAATGATTCCAAGAGTAGATTCCTTAATGCCCCTTACCCATTTAACCCATCCTCCCTCCCACAACCCCGCCAAGTAACCCTGTTTGTTCTCCATATTTAAGAGTCTCTTATGTTTTTGTCCACCTCCCTGTTTTTATATAATTTTTGCTTACCTTCCCTTATGTTCATCTGTTTTGTATCTTAAAGTCCTCATGTGAGTGAAGTCATATATTTGTCTTTCTCTGAGTGACTAATTTTGCTTAGCATGATACCCTCTAGTTCCATCCATGTAGTTGCAAATGGCAAGATTTCATTCTTTTTGTTTGCCAAGTAATATTCCATTATATATATATACCACATCTTTATCCATTCATCCATCGATGGACATTTGGGCTCTTTCCATACTTTGGCTATTGTTGATAGTGCTTCTGTAAACACTGGGGTGCATGTGTCCCTTCAAAACAGCATACCTGTATCCCTTGGATAAATACCTAGTAGTGCAATTGCTGGGTCATAGGGTAGTTCTATTTTTAATTTTTTGAGGAATCTGTTTTCCCCAGTAGCTGCACCAGTTTGCATTTGGGAGATATATTTTTCAAATGTAAATTTCCTGGCTCTGCCCTGTAAACTATGATTCACTGGGTCTAGGAAGGAACTCAGGAACCTGCACTCAATCTCTCCAGTTTATTCTGATGTTGGGGGTTCAGAAGCCATACTTTGAAGAACGTTACCCTGAAGGCATAGGTATCCAGTTGCTTATGCAACAAAAAGATGAAAATAGTAATAATAGCTGCCATTATTGAGTGCTTACTATGTGCTAAGCATTATTTCAAGTGCTTCACATGTTTTGTCTCAGTGTATATATATAATATATATAATTTATATCTGTGTATATTATATACTATTATTTATTATTATTATATATTATATATTATATTATATATTACTGTTATATATATTATTATATATAATATATCAGTATATATAGTATATACTATTACAGCTACTATAATTTCCCTATCACCACCGGCACATGAGGAAACTGAGGAACAAAGACATTTAGTAATTTGTTTAAGGTCACATGGCTTGTAAACAGCATACCCAGGATCTGCATGTTAGGTCCAGACATTATTTTTAAGCTGCTCTTCCTGAGAAAATGAGAGGAATTTTGATTGAGTTGGGTTAAGTTGTTTTGTTGTTGTAGCTGAGAAGGAAGGGTAAAGAATTGAAAGAAGGGAGATAATAAAGGAGAAAGCAAGATGATTTCTGTCCTGAGAAACCAGAGATCCCAGATGGTATGTGGGTTGCCCAGGAGGAAGAAATTGAGGCTCTGAGATATTAAGTAACTAGCTTTAGGCCATACACCTGGGTATTGTTTCTTTAGCATCTATTGAACACTTACCTTTGCTGAGTCCTATGCTAGTCTGTAGAGATACATTCTATACAGTACATTTCTTGTATTCCAAACAGCAAACTGATTCTGGCCACCTTTAACATAAAGGAAGCTGACTAGGAGGCTTTGGGGGAGTCCACAGAGCTCAGAGAAGACTGGGAAACCAGACTTGGAACAGTCGAAACCCAGGTAAACAATACAGGGCCTGGGAAGCAGGAGCCACTTGCCTTGCCAACTAGGCACCACCAATGGAATGAGTGAACATTAACCAGTTTTTAATTGTCTTGTATTGTGTCTTTCAAGATCCAAAGTTCTTGGAAAGAGCATGAGATTCATTGAGATTAGGTCCCATGCCTGCCTCATGGCTGTGTGAAAACAGCAAGAGAAAAGGATCTGTGAGAAGTCAGATGATGAATTTACTATATGTGTCTTAGGACAGCACACCCTGAAGGCAGCTGGGTGAAATCATATGAGTGAAGGCAAGGGGAGATTGGAATGGGAAGAAAAAGGCAAATATCCATGAATAATGGTGGTGAGAAAGATAGACACAGAAAGATAGACACAGTTCCTCTCATATAGTCTAGCAGGAAGTCATACAAAATAGAAGTAATCAGACAAAATAATTAGAGTTTATGATTAGATCTGTGAGTGCAACAGACCAGGAGCAATGACAATGAATGACAGAAGACCTACTATTGACTAGATTGGGCAGGCAAGGAAAGCCTGTGTGAGGAAGTGATATTTAAGTTGAGACCTAAAGAGTGAGAGGGAACCATTGATATAAAGAACGGGTAATGGTCAATGGTGTGTATGGGGAGGAGGGGATTGAGTTTGCAATGAGGGAGGTCAATGTGGAGTGAAATGAGCAAGAGGTGAGACTGGAGAAATTACCCTTGCCTTCAAATTTGAACCCTCTTTGGCAATGGCAAAACAGACTTTGATAAAATTTACAATTTCTTAGATTATGCAAAAAGAAATCAACCCACACATAGATTTGCAAGATATGGCCTGGATGAGAAAGAACAAACTCAAGAAAGTCAGCAAAAGACACACAAGAATGGGGGAGGGGGAACAGGGTTGCTATAAAAACAAAAAGAAGAATTAAAGATACAGCATTGGTTTGATCTATGTTTGTGCAGCTTTTTCATCAGAAAACAAACTATATAAAAACTTAAAAATGAACAATAACAACTCAATAAATAGGATGAGTGGAAGGCAATGGCATGTAGGGAAAAATAATTGAAAGCATCCTTAAGACTGAAAAGGTGAAAGACCTGATCTAGTTCATTGTACAGATTGGGAAACTAAGTCTCAGAGAAGGGCAGTGCCTGCCCTAGGATCACACAGCAAATCAGTGGCAGCACTAGGTCCAGAAAACAGGATTCTCACCATCTGTCTCCTATACTAGCTGCCTCTTGTTCCTGGGTTGGGTGTCTGGTGAGACCAAGTAGGAGACCCACACCAGCTCCCTCCTCAACCCTTGCACTCAAGTGTTGTAAGGGCCCAAAAGGAACTAGAAATCTGGCCTTACATAATGCCCTGAAGACAGATTTCCAGGACTCTATGCCTCCAGCCCTCTCAATTTCCTTCCTGTCCCTTCCCACAAATGCTCACCATTGCAAAAGCCATCCTGTTAGGAAAACAAGAACAAGATATAAACTAGAACTACAACCTGAAAACACTGGCTTCCTCTAGCTCAGCTTCCTATCTCTGAACCTCTCTCCTGCCTCAGGAGCCATACATCCACAACTATGTATTCAGACCCCTCATGTCCTTCCCCCAAATACACACAGACTTACCTGCTCTGGGAAATGAGACAGGTATAGTGGGCTTTGCTTGTTGCTTCCTGGCATCAAATCCACCTTTCCCTTCCCCTTTCCAAACAGGACCCTGAATTCTCAGCTCTGTGATTTGAGTGAGATTGACCTCAACCCATTTCCAGGAATGTACCCTAAATGGTTTAAACTAACAAACACACTCCAAATCCCTAGCCACAGTGATTAGTTCAGGGATGAGCATATGACCCAAATCAGATCAACAGAGCTAAAACAAAACAAAACAAAACAAAAACATCTCAATTCTGGAATTTTGGATTGAGCCATTTGGGGAAATGGGTCTTTTCTTTTCTGCTGGGTTTGAGTTTGGAAACACCCAGACCTAGAAATAGCTGGCAGTTTATATGTACAAGACAAGATAAGGCAAGGCCAAAGCCAAGCCCTGACCAATTCTACTGGTAAAGATACAATGAGCCATTTTCAGTGCAAGCAGTTTATTACTTATATACACAGCAAGAAGAATAAGCCTGCTCCCTATGATCCTTGTACCCCACAACAAAAAGCATGACACTGAAACAAAAAGGGCTGAGCAATTGCAACATGAGTTATAGACACCTTGTTGCCGAGGAGCCAGTTCTAGATTGCAGTTAACAGGGTTTCTATTTTGTAGCTCCATTCTGAGCAGGATGGGGTAGAAAGTCCCATTAGCTCCTCAGATCCTGGGAATAAGTAAGAAAACTATCTCATTACAGCCTCCCAGGGGAGATAGGGAGGCCTGGAGAAGATGGCGTCAGAGTCTTACAAGCGTCCCATCCTCTCATGTTCTGGGAAGGTGAAGAGGCAGTCTGCCAAGACTCAGATAAGCTTTTCAAACCTTTGCCCATGTGGCTTGGCTTATATGAATGAGTACACATAAGGTCACCAGGTGACAAGGCAGAGCCATTCCCCTACACTAGCATGTGGTCACAAAGGGAGAGCCTGACAAGAATTAAGCCAACTCCTAGGAAGTATTTTGGAAAAATTAGAAAAGACTGGATCTTAGTTCCATTATTTGAGACACTGGATCAAGTGTTGCCTGAAGGCAATCAGTGCTAAACATTTCAACCAAATTTCTTTTCTACTTTAATCCCATTTGAGTTGGGTCTTTAGTTACCTGCAACCAAAATTTCCTAAGCAATACAACAGGAGATGGAAATCAGCCTCCTCATTTCTTCCCTGGCTTTAATTACCAGGGATATACTTCCCTGGCTTTAATTATCATTTATATTTTGGTGATTATCAGATCTTTGTTTCCAGCCCAGGTTTCACTTACTGATATTCAGACATGTGTATCAAACTAGACATTGACACTTTAAATTCCAAATATCTAAATTTTTAAATTTTTTTAATTTTATTTTTGAGAGGAGGGAGGGGCAGAGAGAGAGGGAGACACAGAATGTGAAGCAGGCTCCAGGCTCTGAGTTGTCAGCACAGAATCCAACACAAGGCTCTTGAACCCATAAACTGTGAAATCATGACCTAAGCCAAAGTCAGATGTTTAACCAACTGAGTCACCCGGCACCCCTAAATTCCAAATATCTAAAAGTGAGCTCATGGTCTTCCTTTCAACAACTCACTCTTCCTCCTTAATTCCTTATCTCTGTGAATGGCACCACCAGTCTTTCAGTTTTTCAACCAAAAACCTGAGAATCAGCCTTGACCCCTCCCAATGGTTGTCCCTTGAACATAACCTAAAGATTAATCAAATCAACCTAATCCTCTCCATCTTCACTGCCACCACCATGATCTAAGCCACCAGCATTCCTCACGTAGATGTCTACTATACTCTCCTGCCAGGTCTCCTGTTGCCACTCTCCATCCTACAACCACTTCTTTATGTTTGATACCCACTGGTTGAATGAATGAATGAATGAACAAATGAACAAATGAATATCATTAACCCTTCACTTAAAACCCTTCACTTAAAACTCTTCACTGGCTTTCCTTTGCACTTAGTTTAAGAATTGAAGTCCTTATGGGGCGCCTGGGTGGCTCAGATGGTTGAGCGTCCGGCTTCGGCTCAGGTCATGATCTCGTGGTTTGTGGGTTTGAGCCTCACGTCAGGCTCTGTGCTGACAGCTAGCTTAGAGCCTGGAGCCTGTCTTCAGATTCTGTGTCTCCCTCTCTCTCTGACCCTCCCCTGCTCTCTCTCTCTCTCTCTCTCAAAAATAAATAATTTTTAAAAAAAAATTTAAGAATTGAAGTCCTTAGGATGGCTCACAAGGGCTAGCATGATCTACCCCCCCCCACCTACCTCCCTTGACTCATCCCCTACTCTTCTGCCCTATTTGCACCTGAGAAAAACTATCAATTGTCATTTCCTTGGTATATTCTACTGTGTACACCCCACTGGCTATCCAACGGCACTTGTCCTCACTTGGCAAAATCCTACTTATCTTTTAAGGCACATTCTTCAAGTTTCCATCTCTATGAAGACTTTGGTTCCATCTGGGAGTCAGTTCTTTCTCCATTACTCTCAAAGAAAGCACTAAGCAGCTGCCTCTAAGCTGCACTTGATAATCACTATCTGATAATTCTGGTAACTGAAGTTTTTGGCAGTCTGATTCATTGTGTCACTGAATCTTGCTCATGGTGGATTGTTTCCTTGTGTATTTCATCAATTGTTTCCTTATGGATTATTAAATAATGTTTGGAAGGGCTTTATACGTAGGAATTCTGTATAGCCTGCAATTGGGGGTGGGGGACATCCAGAGAGGATTTACGTTTGTTTCTGCTAGGCATCTGAGAGTTGGTTTTGGAGTAGGTGTCCTTTTATGTTAATTTCTCAGCCTTGAAGATTCCCAACCATGCAGGTGATGTAAATATGAACTCCAGACTCGTCGAGGACAGGCATGTGGTTTCAGATTCTCAGATCATTTCTTTCCTGCACCCAAATACCAGGTCAAGATGGACACATATCCTTTTTGTTTCCTTTGCTGGTAGTCAGAAGTTTGTTTTCTTCTAACCTTCCACTGTGGGTATAGCCCTTCAAGGGTCTTAGTTCGAATCCCAAACTTCATGTAAACCCAAATCTTCATCTCCCCAAACATCTGTTAAAACCCAAACTGTTGCAGGTTCAATTATGCATTTGAAAGGATGTTTGCAGGCACCTGTGTGGCTTAGTTGGCTAAGCGTCCAACTCTTTTTTTTTTTTTTTTTTGAGAGAGAGAGAGAGAGAGAGAGAGAATCTTCAGCAGGCTCCACTCTCAGCATGGATCCCAACTCGGGGTTCAGTCCCACAACTGTGGGATCATGACCTGAGCTGAAATCAAAAGTTGGACACTCAACCAACTGAGCCACCCAGGAGCCCCCTGTGTCTGACTCTTGATTTCAGCTCAGGTCATGATCTCATGGTTCATGAGATCGAGCCTGCGTTGGGCTCTGTGTTGACAGCACAGAGTCTGCTTGGGATTCTTTCTCTCTCTCCCTCTCTCTCTGCCTCTTCTCTCTCTCTCTCTCTCTCTCTGTCTCCCTCTCTCAATAAAAAAATAAACTTAAAAAAATAAAAATAAAGAGGATGTTTGTTATTTTTATTTCCAATATTTCCATGTGTTATGTAGCAGGAAATACCAGATATTGTCAGAAAAGGAAGTCCCATTCAATACTTTGTAGACAGAATTATCATGTTTTACTTGTCTATTTTCTCCATGATTATCAAGCTCTGGGAGAGCAGGAAATGGATATGACATATTTCTGAGTCAAGACTCCCAGCCCAAGATCTGACACAGAGCACATGCTCAGAGCATTTGTTGACACCAAACCTCCATTCAGACACTTCTAGTGATGGGGAGCTCACTCTCTCCCAAAGTAGCCTTGCCTTTTCTTTGGAGAGGGTTGTGTTGCCTCGGTGACCACCTAGTTAATGGAGGACAGACTACCCCTAGCCTACGTTCATCCTTCCCAACACTCAGCTTGTCCACTCACATTCTGCAGAGAGGGGTTCAGGGCCTGGATGATCCCAGTGATAACTGGGACTTTGAGCTTTGATACAGGAGGAAACACATGGGCTGCTTCTAGATGTAAACCGAAAGCTTTCATGCACCATTGGCAGAAGTCTAACCTGGCACATTTTGGGACAGCATGTATTGAAATTTGACAGCATGTATTGAAATTTAAAATATGTATGCCTATCAATCTTGTAAGTCATTTCTCTGAATCTATTCTATTCACACAAAAATAGTCATTATAGCAGTTTGTGGCAGAAAAAAATTGAAAACCACCCAAATGTCCATTGATAAACTATCTACAGTTAAATAAGCTGTCTGCAGCCACACAATGGGAAACTGTAAGAGTTTTTCGTATGAGGTAGGTCTATGTGTCTATGTGTATTGACATAGGTAGAACTAGAGTCATATTACTGAGTGAAAAATGTGAGTGTTCAGGACAGAGTATATAATATGATATATTTATGTAAAAACAAACAAACAAACTTATAAGCAGTAAAAATTGGTGCATCCTAAAAGTTATTTGGTAATATCAAACTTTTAAAATAACCTCACCTGACTAATCCCTAGTAATAAATATTCATCTTATGAATAAAGATGCAAAGTAATGGATACAAATATTAATTGCAGCATTATTTGTAATAATAAAATGTTGAGAACAACCTTTCTTCCCATAGGGGAATCAATAAACATTGTGCATAAATACAATGGGATACTATGCATGTGTAAGAAAAAAATGAGGCTACTGATAAGGAAAGGTCTGCAAGATATACTGTAAAGTGAAAAAAAAACTAGATGCAGAACAGTGTCTCTATTTGTGTGAAAAATACATATATGTATATATGTATTGGATTTTAATTGCATAGAATACCACTGGAAGGAATAACAGGAAACTAGAATTAGTGGTTGCCTCCAGGAAGGAGACTAGATGGTGGGAACAGGGAAGGGAGGGACAGCTGCTTTTTACTATATTCCCTATTGAACCTTTGGAATTTTGAACTATGTCCCTGTAATTAAGCAAGTAAATTAAAAAATGTAAAGCATAATCCTAAAACTAGAAGCAAAAGCAAAACAAGCCCAAGGAAACAAAACACTTCACACACACACACACACACACACATATTACAAAAAGGGAAGGAAGGGCACGTAGGTGGCTCAGTTGGTTGAGCATCTGACTCTTGATTTCAGCAGCTCAGGTCATGATCCTATGGTTGTGGGATCAAGCCCCACATCAGGCTCCGTGCTGAGCATGGAGCCTGCTTAAGATTCTATCTCAGGGCTCCTGGGTGGCTCAGTCAGTTAAGCATCTGACTCTTGGTTTCAACTCAGTTTGTGATCTCACGGTTTGTGGGTTCAAGCCCTACATGAAGCCCTGCGCCGAGCCCCACCTCAAGCTCCATGCTGGCAGTGTGGAACTTGCTTGGGATTCTCTCCCTATCTTGCTTGGTCATGTGCTCTCTCTCTCTCAAAGTCAATAAATAAACTTAAGAAAAATATTGTCCCTCTCTCTCCTTCTCTCTCCCCCTCATCCTTGCTTGCCTTCTCCCTCTCTCTAAAGAAAAAAAAGGAAAGGATACACACCCAGTCAGAGACAGTGGTGGAAGATCTCTTGAATTGGATGAGGGATGGTCAAGGGATTTTGACTTCATCTTGATTGTTTGAATTTTATACTTACAATGTTTTTAATTACAAAATTTGTTTTAATTTACATAAATTGTTGCATCATTTAAAATGCGTTTTAATTTTTAAAAATAGAATTCAAGCAGATAGAATTAAACTACCCCAAGGCAAAAGAGTGAGGCTGAGGCTGAGGGTGACTCTCCTTCTTCTGAGAGAAGGATTCATTTCATGCCCTTTGTCCCACCTGCCCTCCCCCAAGGATACCTTGGCTCAGAAAGAGGCACCTGAGCTACTCCCAACATCATTCCAAAGAACCTCTCCTGTCACCTCTCACCCACTTGACTCCCTGTCCCCATAGTTCTGGGCTGAGAACCAGAGCCAACTGGCTACAGGGTCGTATTTCCAGAGGCCCCATCAATGTGAGGTTGAACAGGGCCACCCCAGGAAAATTGGGACATCTGGCTCCAACCTTTTACCTCTCTGTTCATTCCTTTCAATGCCCTGCCACCCTGTTCCCCAATCTGTGTTTCTCTCTCAGTCCATTCAGTGGAGAGTACAGTGAAAAAACCCAGTCAACTAGATGTGTAGGGATTTAGCATTCCTGCTTTCTTAATTAATTGTATTTAAGAGGCATCTAAACAGGGCAATGCTGTGCTGTGTAACTGTGAGGGAGGAAGCAATAATGGTGGAATTTCTGGTACCAGTGAGGAAGGGATCCAAAGGCCAAAGGGCTTCACTATCACTCTTGAGTCATGTTGATTGTTAATGCCATATAGTGCTTAACAGCTAGATGGGCTCTGGAGCCAGGCTAATAGGATTCATATCCCAGTCTATCACTTAGTAGCTGTCAAACCTTGGGCAGATAATTCAAGCTCTCTGTGCCTCAGTTTCTAAGCCTACAAGATGGGGATAATAAGAGTAGCTCCCTTATTTGATTGTTCTGAAGCTGTAATGAAATATTACATGAAAAACCTTTAGAATACCGCCCAGAACATAGAAAGCAATCAATTAACATTAGCCATGGCTGTTATTACTTGTACAAATAATTTTTCTTTCTTTTTTTTTCTGTTTTAAAATAATGTATTTGGATTTTGAATATAAATGCATTTGAAGTGGGTTTTATTTTATTTTTTAATTTAATTTATTTTTTAAAATTAATTTTTCTTTCTTAAGGCAGAACTGAAACACTTTGAAGACCTCTGCAGTAGAAAAATTAAATCTGTCAAGCCAATAAATCAGCCTGAAATAGAGCAAAGACGTAGTAGTCACTAGCTTTTTAATCTAACCCAAGTCAGGAATGATTTTGAGACAGAAGAAATTCTTCAACAAAATCCTAAGGAAAATGATGTTCTGACCAAAATCTGTGACGACTTCATTTCAAAGATGGGAAACATCTGATCTGAGGGTTATGAACTGCTAAGCTTGCCCTTCTCAAATGAGTTAGTCAATGTTGATTTTGTTCATGTAGGTCCGTGGTAACATTGTTTTTTCTTAAATAAATTGAGTAAGTATATTTCCATGTTGCTTCTTTTTTTCCTTTTTAAGCCAACTTTGCTGAGTTGTAATGAATTTTTGACACCATGTAACCACTCTCACAGTCAAAATATAGAGCACCCCATCACTCCAGAAAATTCCTTTGCTCCCCTTTGTACTCAGTCAGTCCTTCCACCCATCCACAGGCAGCTATAGACCTGCTCTCTGCCAGTATACATACTCCTTTTGCCTGTTCTAGAAGTTCATACTAATGGAATCGTATAATATGTACTCTTTAGCATCTGATTTCTTCTGTTCAGCATCATATTTTGAGGTTCATCCATATTTTTATAGGTATTATAGTTTATTCCTTTTTATTACTAAGTAGTCATCCATTATATGAATAATACTGCAATTCTGTTACCTTTATATACTAGAATTTGTGAGAATAAAGGTTGACTGTGTTTGAACTCTTTGAGAAGAGAATGAAGGAGTAAGAACTGGAAATGGAATCTTCCGGTGTCTTTCCTGTCCCTTTCACTTGCTCATTTGATTACTCTGGGCAAGCCCTTCTCCCTCATCCACACTTCAGTTTCCTCATCTGTAAATTTAGTGCAATAGATGATCTCTAAATAACCATTCCATGAAATTCCATTACAGGTGGAAGGGTTTCTTCTCCTACAAGAAGGCACATTTTTAAAAATGTTTATTTATTTATTTTGAGAGAGCGAACATGTGCACAAGTAGGGTGAGGGGTCGAGGGAGAGGGAGAGAGAATATTAAGCAGGCTCCAAGCTCAGCTGGGAGCCTGACTTGGGGCTCAATGCATGGCTCCATCTCACCATGATCAGGACCTGAGCCAAAATCAAGAGTCAGACACTTGCCGGACTGAGCCACCAGGCACCCCAGGAAGACACATGTTTTTTAACACCCACAAGTAAGTTTGTACATCCTGACAGAGACCCAGAGGATTCCTTTGGAAGATAGGGGGAACAAAATCCATAGAGAAACAGACAAGTAGATGGAGAGTAAACAGGAAGTCCCCAGGTAAGTTCAGGAATTGATCAATAAATATTTACAATCTATTCAGAGTCTCTATCCCTAGCTTTTCTACCCAAAGATCCCATTGGTAGACTCTTGGCTTGAATCAAGGGAATCAGGCCAGGAGGATTTTGTGGAGTAGAAGGAGTTCAGAGGACCTCAGAGAGCAGGTCATGGTGAAGGGCTGAGGCTGCCACTCTGGGACCAGAGGTTGGGTGAGTAGAAAACCAAGGGAAAGGGTGGTGGGAAGAGCTTGATCAGAGATTGAATCAGTATCTTTCAAAGATCCCATTGAGCCCAAATACTCCCATAACCCAAATAAATCCCAGGGCCCACATGGCTCAGGCTTAACCTCCAAAGTCACATTCAAGAATGGCAGTATAAAGGATAAATTGTTGAAAACAAAGCAAATATTCAGCTACAGGGGACTGATTGGACAACTTCAATCCATCCATACTATGATATAATGTAATACTGTGTGGCTATTAATAAAGAATGAGGAAGTACTATGTACTATTAGAGACTGATCTCCATGTTATATTGTTGAGTTAAAAAAAGCAAATTTCAGGAGTGCCTGGGTGGCTCAGTCAGTTAAGTGTCCAGCTTCAGCTCAGGTCATGATCTCACAGTTTATGAGTTCAAGCCCCACGTTGGGCTCTGTGCTGACAGCTCAGAGCCTGAAGCCTGCTTCAGATTCTGTGTCTCCCTCTCTCTCTGTCCCTGCCTCACTCATACACTCTCTCAAAAATAAATAAACATTAAAAAAATTTCAGAACAGCATGCACAGCTATCATTTGTGTTCAAAATGGGGAGATCACATATACATATACATACATACATATACATATGTATATGTAAAGAATATTTCTGACACTTCTCACAAGAGGCTGGGTAACAGCAGTCACCCCTGAGGAGCAGAAGTTGATTGCAGGATGCTGGGAGTAGAAATGAGAAGGAAACCTATATCCTTTTATTCTCTGGGCTTTTGAATTAGGTGTATTTTAATCTATTCAGAAATAAATTAAAGTGTATTAAATCCAAGAACAACAGTCCAACTCCCAAAGTAATTTTAAAATGGCTCTAGGCTTGTGGCCAGACAACTCCTCAAGCTGGGGCTGCTGCTTGTGCTTGGGCAGGATGTGGTGCCCCCACTCCACCCCCCTCTCCCCCACCCCATACTTCCTCCCCATACCTGCATCCCAGAGTGGGAAGATGGTGAAGTACTTCTGGGCCAGAGCATGCTTGCTCCACAGTTCCTGGGACCAAGTGTTGGCTGTCTTTTGGCAGTGGTACCCAAATCCCTATAGCAAACATATCTTGACAGAAGACAGTGCACCAGGAGGTGGCTCCTGACCAGAAGCTCCTTCCCAGTGTCTCCTGACCAAGACCAACAGGATGCTCCACTGGGCGGAGCGACTGTTTCTTGTCAATGTTGCTCCCTTGGTGTATATCCTGGAGGATTCTACTGTGGACCCACAGAACCAGACCACGACCACCTTCCCCTGGAACATCAACCATACCTGGCTGGTGGTGGTGGAAGAACTATGTGTTTACTGTGTGAACTCTGATACCAGCAGCTGGACCGAAACCGACCGGGAAGCCTGGGTCTCCTCCAGCTTATTTGGTGTCTCCAGAGCTGTCCAGGAATTTGGCCTTGCCGGGTTCAAAAGCAATGTGACCAAGACTATGAAGGAAGCACTTTGAATCCATCTTGGCCAAGCTGCAAGGTGAGGCCCCTTCCTAACCCCTTGTTGAGACAGCCAAGGAAGCCAAGGAGAAGTCAAAGGAGACAGCACTGGTAGCTACAGAGAAGGCCGAAGACCTTGCCAGCAAGGCAGCCACCAAGCAGCAACAGCAGCAGCAGCAGTTTGTATAGCTAGCCCAGGCCCTGGTGTGGCAGGACACCTGACCACCCTGCTCAGATCCCTCCCTTTCCCCCTTGTGCTTTACTATTAAAAGTCCAACACTTTCTCCAACACTTTCTGTTGTCTGGTTGGTGAGTTGGGGGTGGGCATTTACAGTGCACCAGGCACATTACCCATATCTGAGCGGGGCCTGCTTATTCCCGTATCAGGCAGTCGACGACAGGCACAGAGAGATGCAGTGACTTGCCCAGGGTCACAGACAGTGTGCAAGTGCAATGGTAATAAACGCTAGACTGTAAGCTCCATGAGGGCAGGGACCTTTGTTGCATTCTCTCATGTGTCCCAAGTACCTGGAACAATACCTAACACAAAACAGGCACTCAATAAATATTTGTTGACTTGAAAAAATAAAAAATAAAATGACTCTATGGGGTGGCTGGGTGGCTCAGTCAGTTGATTGTTTGATTTTGGCTCAGGTCATGATCTCGAGGTTCCTGAGTTTGAGCCTCACGTGGGGCTCTTGTGCTGACAGCTCGGAGCCTGCAGCTTACTTCTGTTCTGTGTCTCTCTCTCAAAAATAAACATTAAAAAAAATTTTTTTAAATGACTCTAATATTTACTTATAATTCTTGAAAGACATCAGAGGGTCTTTAATCCATGTTAACACTCTTTAGAATCTCCTGTGTTCTCATTAACCCTTTCATGTCACATTGCTGCCTCTCAGAGCCCCTCACTCACCAAACTTGTCACTTTCCATCAAAAATTGTCCCCCTAGGCCTTTTCCCACAGCCTTGCTTTACTTTTCCCTCCCCACCTTTCCATTCAGTGTCTGTCATCCTATTATCCTACTTTTGTATCTCAAAAAGAAAAAAAGCAGTCAGACAAAACAAAACTCTCCTTAGAAAGCCATGGGCAGAAAACAAGTAAGCAGACCAAGGGATTCCCCATTAATATCCCCATTGTACGGACACAGAAACAGAGACCCACAGAGGGACAGAAAGCCACCCAAAATTACATAGCAAGTCAGAAGCAGAGATCAGACAAGGGTCCCAGGATCCTGATTTGAAATCATATTCCCGGCCATTCAACCCATTTGTCCCAAGGCAAGCTTCTACTCATCTTTCAAAGCCTACCTCAGATGCCCTGTCTTCCCTAAAGCTTTCCTTTAATCTCTCTCTCTTTGGATTCGCCTAGCATCTTGTCTAACCCACTGTCATAGCCTTTATCTCCATGTATTATAATGTCTCTTGATCATTTTTCTGTTTACACTGAAGGAGATTCTCAAGTATAGAAAAAGTATCCATCTCCCAGAGAATAACTAGTTATTGCTGAGTGTGGTGAATTGAAAGTGTATAATGGTCTAAGAGACAAGCAGATAATATGTTTTGGGGGCTCTGAGGAGGGAGATGTCATTTCTTCCCAAAGAGATCTTGGAAAGCTTCCTGGAAGAAGTGCTTTTTGGCTGATATATACCTGGAGTTGCAACCCACATATTCAAGTTACTCAATTTCAAGTATATGACTTTGGCAAAAGAAAAAAGATAGAAAAAAATGATGTTTTCCCATTTATAATACTACTATGAGTTTCACAAAAATATTTGCACTAAGACAAAATGCACTAGTTGGGGCGTCTGGATAGCTCAGTTGGTTAAGCGTCCGACTTCGGCTCAGGTCATGATCTTGCAATTTGTGAGTTTGAGTCCCACATTGGGCTCTACACTGACAGTGCAGAGCCTGCTTGGGATTCTCTCTCTTTCCCTCTCTCTTTGGCCCTCCCCCACTTGCGCTCTCTCTCTCTCTCTCTCTCTCTCTCTGTTTCTCTCTTAAAATAATAAAAAAATAAACTTTAAAAATACCTGTTTGGGGCACCTGGGTGGCTCAGTCGGTTAAGCGTCCGACTTCAGCTCAGGTCATGATCTCACAGTTTATGGGTTCGAGCCCCGCGTCGGGCTCTGTGCTGACAGCTAGCTCAGAGCCGGGAGCCTGCTTCTGATTCTGTGTCTCCCTCTCTCTCTCTGACCCTCCCCTGTTCACGCTGTCTCTCTGTCTCTCAAAAAGAAATAAAAACATTAAAAAAATACTTTTTTAAAAAAAAAGACAAAATGTACCAGAGTAAGATTTGTAACTCAAGCTGCCTCTTG
This sequence comes from Cryptoprocta ferox, assembly GCA_028646485.1. Taxonomy (NCBI): domain Eukaryota; kingdom Metazoa; phylum Chordata; class Mammalia; order Carnivora; family Eupleridae; genus Cryptoprocta; species Cryptoprocta ferox. Next base: position 23,020,956 of record CM053576.1, on the reverse strand, counting down.
ATTTTCATGCAAAAAGCTTTTGAACACATGCATAGAAGTCTCCTATAGTTGTGTTACAGATTTCCACAAACTTAAGGGCTCAAGACAACACTTTTTAGCTACAGTTTTATTAGTCAGAAGTCCAGGCACAGCTCATCTGGATTCTCTGCTCAGGGACCCACAGAGAGAAACTGAGGTGTTAACCAGCCGTGTCTTCATTTGGAGACTCAAATAGGGGAAGTTTGTCTTCCAGGCTCCCTCAGGTTGTGGCAGAATTCATTTTTCTTGCTATCTGTTATCTGGGGGCCGCTCTCAGCTTCTAGAGGCCCCTCTTGGGTCCTTGGCATGTGGGCATCTCCAAAACATTGCAGTTTGCTCCTTCAAGGCTCACATGGGAGTGCTGCTTGAGAAAATGATTTTATGTTAGGTAAGAATACCATACATTTTTCACACATAGGCTTTATAAATTATGCTATTTATTATTTTATGTGCACATATGTACATACAATATTTCTATACACTGCTATATATACAGAAACATGGTCTTGGGCCTCGTCAGTCTGAGACTCCATTTCCTCATCTGTAAAATGGGAATAGAAACGCTGTCCATACTGGAGAGTGACAGGCATACAGTAAATGCTCAATAAATATAGGCTGCCAATTACATTAGTCTTGAAGACTAGAGAGGGTCTAGACACATGGAGGTTAGGTAGGGGGGGAGGGAAGGGCTCCCTAGGAAGAGGAAACTGAAAGAGCAAAATCCTGGAAGCAGGAAAGCTGGTGGTAGTTTGGAGTGTGATCATTTGCATTCTGTGTGTGTGTGTGTGTGTGTGTGTGTGTGTGTGTTGATGGAGAAGGCTAAACAAGTGGGCGAGGGCAGCTTCACTCATCCCTCCAGTTAGTACTTACTGAATGTTTGCGGTGTACCAAGCACCATGAGAGCGTGCCTGGTCTGCCGTGTGAATTGCAGCCTAGAGATGGTAGGGAGCCAAGGAGGAGCTGTGAGCAGAAAAGGGCAGTGGTCTGAGCTTCAGGGAGCCCATCTGCTCCTAGAAGAGTGGCTGCCTCAACAGGAGGGAATCCCACTGTCTGCTTTTTCCTTCCCAGCCTCAAAGCTGGAGGGATGCCACCGTTTCCTTTCAAAAGTTCTAAATGTGGGAATTCATGCAGGGCATTCACACCAGAACAGTTCACTTGGGTAATTGTCCACACTCAAACATACCCATGGAACCCCAAAGCCACCACCCCATCCTCAAACCATGGGCAGGTGGACTAAAACCAAGAGAGACATTTCACTTCCTGTCACCTGCCTCCTCTTCCTGAAGTGAATCCTGTCCTGACTATTCCTTCCTTCAGGGAGGACAAACAGACACAGATAAACTCAGATGCCTGAAGGTTGGGACTGGAGGTACAGTTTAGGAAGCATGGGGCCAGCCACTTTGCAGATGGGAAAACTGACGAAGAAAGTGACTTACACAGGAACCCAGGCACTGAGTCCAGAATAGAACCAGGACTGAAATTTGGATTTACTGACAATCAGCCCAAGGTCTTTTTCATGGTGTACACACACACACACACACACACACACACACCACCCCCCAAGGTAAACACCTCTGAGTTGGACAACAAACCTGTGTGAATAGAAATTCTGGGGATATGGCTCTCCTGGTTAAGGTATAGGCCATTTGGTTTGGGGGAATTTGGGGATTATGTCTGCCCTAGTTGGCTTTACCAATTAAATTTTTTCCTGTCTGTCCCAGTTTCTTGTACCAGTAAAATGGAAAGAAAAATATTATCTACATAATAGGGTTGTTGTGAAGATTAATTATTGACATGGGTAAGGACTCAGAATAGTACGTGGCACATAGAAATCTCAATAGTATCATAATTAATCTTTTCATTTAACTGTAGTTCTGGGGCTAGTGGCGGGCAGGGGAGGGCTTTGCTTCTGAGTGATCAGCACTCCTGATTTTGACTCAGATTCCAAGCTACCCTGTGGTCTTTGTCTCAGCCTTGCTCTCTATAGAGAGGGGAAAGAAGGGACGGATGAATGGTGAGGCAGTTCTCCAGCGGGCTCATATCTTCAAGTACACACAAGGTCCTGTGAAGGACACACCCAGGCTGACACATCTCTGCCTTTGAAGTGGGGGGCCCCAAGCCGTTGGGGGTGCCCCAGGGTTTGGTGAGGGCAAGTCTCAGGCCCAGACAGGAATAGAAGTGTGGCCTCTTGACCTCTAATCCTGGAGCCCATAAAACTGGGAAGGTGCTTATATCTGAGCAGGGATGGGGGGCATGGGCATCTGTTAACTCCCTGGGTGTGAGTTCATGTGCACGTGTGTATGTTTGTACATGGATGCCTCCATACGTATGTGTAGACATCCATGTCTACCCAGCAATAGCGTCTCTAATTGGAAATAAGTCTCCAGGATTAACCCCAGCGTGGTGCTCACTGCCTCTTTTTACAACCCTCAGGCCCAGACCAGGATCCCAGAATACTAAGCTCCCCCACTCCTTTGCCACCAGGTTCGGGAGATAGCTCTGCTGGTCTACAATCCTAAGCAGGTAACTTGACCTCTCTGTGCCTCAGTTTCTCCACCTGTAAGATGAGGAGTTTGGATGAATTAAGATCTGAGGTATCCCCCAGCCCTGATAATCAATCTGCAGTGCAGAGAGACGGGTCCTAGGGGTTTCAGGAGAGGATACTACTACTTCCATGGGTACCTCTGATTCTACAGAGAAATGGAAGACTGGGATCTGCCCTAGCAGCCTGTACATGGGGTTTAGCCAAAGCCGGGAGCAGAATCCAGCTCATTTAGGGTATCAGAGTATATGCCAGGGGCCTCTTCCCTGGGCTTGGGGAACCAAAATCCTGTGCCCAACAGGATGCTCCCTATACCAGGGTCCAGGGTCCAGGGTCCAGGTGAAGACTCCTATACCAGCCACCCTTCTTGATCTGTAAATGCTGAGCTTTTGATTGGAGTCTACTCTGGCAGTCACAGCATAGGCTGAGTGGGGGTAGTATATGGACAGAGATTACGCCCTTGGGATGCCAAGGAGAAGACACACACACACACACACACACACACACACACATTTAGTCACCACCACTTCTTGTTACTGAATAAATAAATGACTGTCCATCAACATAACTCTGGACACATAGGTGGGGAAGGCTACCTGGAGGAAGAAGGGGTGAGTAGAGTCGTGAAGACAGAAAATAATATGAATTCAGAAAGGCATGAAGAGGGCATTCCAGGCAGGGGAAACAGCTTGAGCAATAGCACGGCTGTGGGAGAGTGTTGAAGAGACAGTGAGGAATTTGACATTAACACAAGCTGCATGTAGGAGAAGTGGGGAGGAAGCCTGAGAGAGCTAGGACTGGTTCGTGGAAGGCTGAACAAATTAACAAATGCTGTGTTAAGGAGTGTGATACATTGGGAGCCACAGAAGTTTTTAGAAGAGGCAAATGGTGTGATGGGAGATTCATGTTAGGGATTATTTAGTTTAAGTCAGCAAGGAGGTTAAGAGAGGATATGAAGTTAGCAGGAAGTAGATGTAAAGAGTAGAGGTTCAGGGTTGCACAGAATGAGGACACTTTGGGGACACCACTCGAAGGGCCAAAATACTGCTTGCCCCTCCCCCCAGAAGCCTCTGGGTTTTATTTCCTGGCTCCTTCTCCTAGTCGCTAGGGCTGAGGAGTCCCTCTGGAGTTTCAGACTTGGCTGGAGCAGGATTTTATCAGCAGAGCATGAAGCTCTGGCCTAGCTCACTCCCTGCCTCCTGTTGGGCCAGATGGGCAGCTCTCAGACCCACCCCCACCAGCCCTGCTCTACTGAGAAAGGACCCAGAACCTCCAGCCTTGGAGATTCAGAGGATGTGTATTTGTGGTCTCTCCCCAGGTGGATTTCCCAGGCCGTTGGGAGAGACGGGGGTCTAGAACATGGGCTTGGCAGAATCCTGACAGTAGAGAATTTGAAAGAATCTCTAGATGCTTGGACATTTTAAATTTGACAGAAAAGGAAATTGAGGCTCACAGAGGTAACATGACTTGCTTGAGACCACACAGCAAGTTTGAGGCAGTCAGGACTGGGCGTAGCTTTCCCTGGGGAGGCTGAAGCACTCTGGGGTTGAGACAATCTGATGCATGTAGAGAGTGAAGAGGGTTGGGGCCAGGAACTATGGTTTCAGATCCTGGTTCTGCTATTTACTATAGCTTTGCAACCTGTAGGAAGTCAGGCTGAGTCTGTGTCCTCAACTGGAAAATGGGGAAAATACTCACCTTTTGGGGGTGTTGTGAAAATCAAAACACATATAAAGCGTTATAGTACAATTGGTGCCTGGCACTCAGCGTTCAGTAAATGTCAGCTAGTGGTCTGGCAGAGGCAATAGTAGGTACTCAATAAATGTTTGGTGAATGCAGAATTGAAAATGAATCCACATACTGTGAGATTTGTGAGCCTGTAAGTTCCCCCGTGTGTAAATCAGGACTAATAATCCTTGTCCTGTCACTTTTCTGTCTAGCAACGTGGATTAAAGTGTAAATGTTCCAGTACACATCCGTCTCCAGAAGAGCTATTCAGCCCAGGGCAATTCCTCTCCAAGTTCCACTCTGCAAAATTTCCCGTCAGCCGAGCCAATTCCTCTACACTCCCGGGTGCTCCCCTGGATCCAGGGAAAGGGATGTCCCCTACCTCCCAAGCCTGCCCGGCTGAGGAAAAATAGAGCGGGGAAAGCAGAGATTGTTGAAGGGGTGAGAAGGTGAGAGAAGAGGGAAGGAAAGCAGGGAGAAGGTTGGCGGGGAGAATGGACGTACACGGACGTGGTGTGGAGTTTAGAAAAGGGTACGGATTAGGGGACTTGGAGAGAGGATGCCGGTGGAAGGATACGGGGGACAGTGGCATAGGTGAGGACGCTAGGACATACCGAGGAAATGCAGGAAGATGGGGATCTCGTAGGGAGTGGGGACCTTCCTCATTAAGAGGTCTGTAGGTCGCCCCTGGGGCAAGGGTCAAAGATCCCAGCAGTGACTTCTCCGGGAGGCCCCCAGGAGGCTCGAGGCTCGGAGTCTGGATGGAGCTACTAGCCAGCGAATCGTGGAGGGGGTGGGGAGGGGGGATCCGAAGCTTGCGATTGGCCACTGCTCCGCCGGTCGGTGACGCTAGGCGGGCGGGCCCCTTTGTGACGTCACAATCAGCTGTTTGAACGTTCCAATTTGTGCGGTGAGCCGGGCAGCGCTGCACAGTCTCAAAGCCCCGCAGGCGAGCGCAGCAGCCGCGAGCTTCCCGGCCGGAGCCCGGCCGCCTCCCAGTCCAGCCCCCGCGATGCAGCCCGGCCTGTGATCAGCGCCGACGCCGGGACGCTCCGCCGCACAACTACCTCAGAGCCACCCCGCCCGCCGCACCTCCCCCTCCCCCAGGTGAGTCCAGACCAGCTTCGGCCCAGGGGGTCCGGCGTCCCTTGACACGCCCAGCGCTCCCAGCTCCTGAGTCTTTGTCTCCGCCGGCGGCGGCCGTTCCCATCTCCCGATTGGCTGCCGCACGCCGGTAGACCATGACGTCTCTCTATTTGCATATGACATTGAGACGTCACCAAGGCCGGTACCGCCCCCCCGGCTCGGGTCGCCTGTCCTCCCGTGACCCGGTAAGCGCTGGGTCGGGGCTCGGCCCACGGGTGAGGAACGCTGAAAGGCAGCAGGACCGGAGGGGCCTCGGCAGTTTCCTGGGCTAACCCAGATGTTGAAGTCAGGCCTCTGATCCCCTACTTAGATCCGGGCGGCGCTGCCGACTCTGGGTTGCAGTTCAGAGGCAGCCCAGAGCTCCAGTTCTAGGTCGTTGGGGGGCAGCGCCAGATGGCCGAAGACCCTTTCTCCAGCTCCAAGCTGTGCACCCCTGGGACTACCAAATCAGTCTGATCTTCCTAATCTCTGTTGCGTGCAGCGCTTTAGCTGATGTCACTCCCAGCCCCCCAAACAAGGGGTCTTGGACTCCATTGCACGGAAGAGGAAACTGAGGCCCAGAGAGGGGAAATTGCTTACTCCAGGTCATGAAGTCAATTAGAGTCATGCCTACTGGGTGAATGATAGATGCATTAGCCATGGCACATGCCTAGTGGGAGCTCAATACAAGTAACAAGTTACACATCCTCCTAACACTGGGGACTCCACCTCGGGCTCATTGCCACCCATATTTTATGGAGCTCTTAGGTCCCCTCGTTCCTGGGTCTTTTTCCAGGGGGCCTCTGGAGACTGGGTCCCCTTTTGTGGCCCTGAACCTCACTCTGTACCTTGGAGTTACAGAGCCCAATAAAATTGCTGCCTCCCAGCTTTTGACCACAGAAAGGTGAGTCACTGGCTGCATCAGGGTGTCTCTGGGGCTGATGTTGGGGGGTGGGATGGTAGGTGAGAGTTCCCTGCTTGGCCCTTTATTACCTCCCCAACCCCCAGCATTGTCAGCTAAGAAGGACATGACCTGGCCTAGTGCTGGTGGTTTCTAGACTTGTGCTGTCCCCCTCTCTGCTTACAGAGAGGGCCAGGAGAAAGGAGTAGAAGGAGAGCTTCTGGCTTACCAAGTGGATGGGCCCGGAGACTAGGCCAAGAGCCTCATCCCAGCCTGGGTTTTGCTAAAGGATGGGTGGGGTGGAGGTGGCTTGGGGCTCAAGTGCTATTCTGGGCACAGCTGCTGTAGTTATTAAAGGGAATGGTTCTCCCTGGAGCAGTGCTGGGAATGTGAGAACCAGGAAGCTGGCAAAGCTGGGAAAGAAAATCTGGGAGTCTCCCCCAGTGGTCATGAGAGGGGGCGGGCACTGGCTGGTTGGTACTGCTGTCACTCCTGGCTCTGTCACTTATTTGCTGTGTGACTTCAGGCAGGGAGCTTCCTCCCACTGAGCCTACTTTACCTTAATCTGTCTGTAATTTGAGGAGACCCACCACACGTTCTGGTACACAGTGCGTGCTCTGGTAAATGCATGATGAATCTTGGTATTAGGAACTCTGAAGCCTTTCACAGCTGGGCAGAGAGGGGTTTTGAGGTGAGCAGCACCTTGAAAAGTTCAGACTCCTCTCTGACCTCCCTATCTCCCCTGACTGATTATATTTTTGGGGGATTGTTTGCTAAGACCTTCCTGTATATACTCTGGACTGGATGTTTAGTGACCTGGGACTAGACCTGCCTGGCCACCATCTAGCTATGTGTCTTTGGATAGACTGATTTCCTCCGATTCTCAAGTTGTAAAATGGACCAGGTGAATATGATGGCCCTGCAACAGTTCTTCTCTTTCATCTTCTCAGTGAAGTAGTAGGTCTTTGCAAGGAGGGTGTGCCTCACCATGGCTCCAATCTTCTCTTCCTTCAGGAGGGGCCAAACTTTCTGGATTTTTGGTAACTGAATCACTAACTCCCTGTGGCTGACAGATGGGTTGGGATATGTGGCTTGTATCAAGCAGACACTAGTTGGGGGTACCCAACCTTTTATAACCTCTGTAGATCTCCCACCAGAGAAGCCAGCATCCAGGGAGCACTTCCTTCTGAAGCCCGCTGTGGGTCTGCAAATGTGGAAATACTCTATTGATGGAGGTTGGATGATTCTGTGGCAAGTGTGAAAACATACCCCAGAAATGGGAGGGGTAGCAACAAGCATAGAAATAACTTGGGTGGGTTAGCAGTCAGTGTAGACTGTCTCCAGGGAGTAGAAAAGTGGACATGCCCCTAGGGAGTTCTACAGGAAATGTGAAAACATCCCTAGAGTGAGATGACAAGTGGCTCAGTAGCAAAATGGTTGACCATCTTCAGGGGATAGGTGTGGAGGCTCAAGCTTCGGGACATCCAGGGGACTCCTAGCCAGGCCTAGTCCTAAGGCAGGGTGAAGTGGGGAGAAGAGCAGATCTATAGCCACTTCCTTGACATCCCCATTCCTGGACCAGGGGATCTCCTTTCTTATTTTCATCCAACGAAGGACTGATTGAGGGGTTGGGTCCTGGTCCTACCCTCACTGCTCATCCTTAAGGGCTCCTGGGGTCTGATAGGCCCTCCCTTCATCATTACCTTCCACTGACCTGCTGTCTCTCTGGAGCCAGGCAACCTGATCTTCCTCCTAGCCAGGAATGCTGCCCTTGAGCAGGAGGTTAGGTGTATGGGGTGAGAAGGGGGAGGGCCTGTGGGAATAGGATCTTAGAACCTCATCTGACAGACACAAATGAGAACTGTACAATCATATGGTAGCGGTTCTGTGGGATTTCTGCTAGCCAGCACTTTTCAGGCCACACAGGCTCAAGTAGTGGTTTGTAATCTGGGGGGTCAAGGAGTAATGTTAGGTAATCATGATGAAAACTTCTTCCCAGAAAAATACCCTGGTCACCAAGTGAAAAATGCCTAATCCAGACAGATACCCAGCAAAGGCAGTGGAGTATAGTGATTGGGGGTGCTGCTTCTGGAATCTGACTCTATGGGTTTAAATCCAACCTTTGTGTCTTATTAGCTGTGAGACTTTGCACAGGTTACATTGCCCCTCTGAGCCTCAGTTTTGTTTTTTTTTTTTACCTGTAAAAGAGTGAGAATAATTAGACCCACTTCCTAGAGTTGTTTTGAGAAGTACCTGTAGTAATACAGGTAAAGTGCTTAGTACATACCTAGCACATGAATGCTAGCTATATTATAATGATGATAATAAGTAATCACAGTATCAGACAGTTTCTTCCTTGCTTGGAGAACTGCTATTTACCCTTCAGGGTCCAGCATGGATATCCAACCCTCTGGAGACCTTTTCTGATAGAGTCTAGTCATATATATCACTCCTTCCATGTCCCTAGAGCATGCAATAATGTTAATAATAACTAGTTGATTCCTTTACTGAATGCTTACTCTGTGCCCTGGTAGGCTCTAAGCACTTTGTGTTTAGCTCATTTAATTCTCATTAGAGCCCAGAGGAGGATACTATTATTAGCTCGTGTAATTCTTATAAGGGCCTAGAGGAAGGTACTATTATCACTGGCATTTGACAGATGAGAAAACTAAAGCACAGATGAGTTAAATAACTTCCTAAGGTCAGGCAGAAAATAGAGAAGCATGAAAGCAGGCGGATTTACCAGGACGTGCACACACCGCTGAAGTTCCCCACACACCCCTTAGAGCGCACTCTCACTATGCTCTGAAGGCTGGGGGTGGTACACCTAGCCCGGAGTCCCGGGTAGACTTCAGTTTGTGGTCGCTCTGACTCCTCTCTGCACCTCCCAGGTTTCTGCACTGCCGCAGGGCGCCCTCCTGAGACTGTTTCGCTCCCCCACCATGTTCCAGCGCCTCACCAGCCTCTTCTTCAGTACTCCCTCGCCCCCCGAGGACCCCGGATGTCCCCGAGCCTTCGTCTCCGAGGAGGATGAAGTGGACGGCTGGCTCATCATTGACCTGCCGGGTGAGGCCTGAGTCGGGGGCCAGGACTCTGATTCCTGGGCCTGTGAAGGGCAGGTGGCCGAGCAGCGGAGGGGAAGGGTGCTGCTAGGGGATTGGGAAGTTCGCCTGGCCTCCTGGGCAAACGGGCTGAGGCAGTGACAGTGAAGACAGGGTAACAAAGCCCCATCCTGTGCAAAGCCCAGGCCATTTCCTGGCAGCGCAGCGTTGGGGCCCACACCTCACGTGCCCTAGGGCAGCTGGTCGAGACTCCTGGCCCGTGGGTGCCCCGTGGGCGCGGCGGGCGGGGCTGCGGGTCTGACTAACGATACCCTTTCTCTCCCCGCCCCACTGTGTCCGGTGTGTGTGTGTGTGTATCCCTCCCCGCTGCGCCCCCTCCTCCCCATGGTTACCCCTCCCGCGCCCCGTAGACAGCTACGCGGCTCCACCCAGCCCTGGGGCTGCTCCTGCCCCCGCGGGCCGCCCTCCGCCTGCGCCCTCCTTGATGGACGAGAGCTGGTTTGTTACCCCTCCCGCCTGTTTTACTGCAGAGGGGCCCGGACTCGGGCCCGCCCGCCTCCAGAGCAGCCCCCTGGAGGACCTCCTCATCGAGCACCCCAGCATGTCCGTTTACGTCACCGGCAGCACCATAGTGCTGGAGCCTGGACCCCCTTCCCCGCACCCCGACACTGCCCTGCCTGACGGCGACCTTAGCGAAGGGTGAGCGGACCGGGGACGTGACCTGGAGACCTAGAGAAGCGTGTCTGGGAGGCAAGGGTCCCGGCGGGGAGGCTGGGGGAGAGTGCCCAGGAACCCTGGGCTTGTCTTCCTGGCAAAGGGTGGGGACGCAGCTAGGGCCGGGCTTGAGGGTAAAGGGGCGGAGCTTTAGGGAGAGGGCTGGCTTCGTGACCCGGACCCAGCTCGGGAGAGAGTGAGCTCCGAGGCCTGGGGAGGGTTTGGCGGAGGGGCGAGGCCGGCGCGCCTAAGGGGTGGGGTTTCCAGAGGCTATCTCGGAAGGTAAGGACCGAATTGGAGGTGGGAGCCGAGCCTTCCCTGGAGTCCGGTTTACTTGTCACAGGGATTAGAATTGAGGAGGCATCTCCAGGCTGGCTCGGAGGAAGGGCTGGGACCCACGAGAAGGGCACCGGGAGCCCTGCTATGAGCAGAGACTGCACTGCACCAGGGCGAGGGTGCGGGGACTGGGTGGGCGGTGCCAGCGCTCCTTTCTGCCCCAGGACCGGCCCTGTCCGGCCCTGACCTAGCCCTGCTCTGTCCCCGCAGGGAGTTGGCGCCCGCCCGCCGCGAGCCCCGGGCCCTGCACCACGCCGCCGCCCCTCGGCCGGCGCGGGCTGCACTGCTGGAGAAGGCTGGCCAGGCGCGGCGGCTGCAGCGGGCCCGGCAGCGCGCCGAGCGCCACGCGCTGAGCGCCAAGGTGGTGCAACGGCAGAACCGCGCCCGCGAGAGCCGTTCGCGCCGGCCCAAGCACCAGGGCAGCTTCGTCTATCAGCCGTGCCAGCGCCAGTTCAACTACTGAGGATCCGCCGGCCGAACCACAAGCCCCTTGCCGAATCCGGACCCCTGTCGGGCCCCTCCGCCGCGGCCAGTGTGTTGCTCGAGGAGCGCCCTCAGCCCACCTGGGTTGGACACTACAACTTCCCTCCTTCCTAAGAGAGGTGGGGTGCTAGCCCCTCTCCCACCTCCCTCGATTTTCCCACCACTGATCCTCTAATCAGCTTCTGAACCCCCTCTGCCCTTCACCCTCCAACCCCATGCCTGATATCTAATCCTCCATTTCCTCCCCGCACCCCCCACTCCCGCCCCAGCCCTTGACATTCCATCCTTCCTTCTCTGCTCTCTGTCCCCATCTCTACTCCGACATCCCCTTCATCCTTGCCCTCCGTCCCTGTACCTCTGGCCCACTCCTTTCTTCTTCCACTAGTCTCTTCTCCCAGATCTAGTTCTTTTTTCTGCCTTCAACTCCCACTTTACAGCCTCACCTATCTCATGTTTGGCACTACACGCACTCCTGCCCTTATTACCAGTAATTCCTTCCCAAAAGGAATGGGGGTGTGTGTGGCGCTGAGACTAAAAGGGCTCTGCCTTTAGTTTCTCCCTTCCCTCTCCCCTGGGATTGGGCTCCTTGGAGTTGTTTAGGCCTGGAAAGGTAAAGTATGTGGAATAGGACTGTGAGATGTGAGTTAGAGGGAGAAGCGGAGGGAATCAAGGGAAAGAGGCAGCCTACTGGAAATGTAGACAGGACATACAGGTTAAGAACCTGTGGGGAGCAGGGCACCATGGGAGCTGGCCCTGTGCTTGCGCAGGGGCCAAGCCCTCCTCTTGGGCTTGAGCCTGGAGTCTGCCCCCACTTCCTATAATCCCACTTACCAAATCTCTTCCTGAAATTCACCCCTTTGAACACCTGAGTCTGAAAGGCTTAGAACTTTGTTGCCCTACTCCCAACCTGTCACCCCAGGAATAGAGGCTGGGCAAGGCCCTGCCATCCTGGCCATTCACATGCCCAAGGTGCTAGAACTAGTTTAGGAGAGATGCAGGCCAGACGGCTTCTAGGCAGGGAAAGTGCACACCCGAGTCAGAATGCAGGGGAATGATGCTGGGGAGGACAAGCTGTAGGGTGAAGCCATCCCAAGACTGACAGCTCAGTCTTCATGTTGCTTCCAGCCTTGTATTTCACTCTGCTCAGGATGGCTAATAAACACTCCTGGGTAGGAAGCCGGGAGCCCCACTGTTCCAACCCCTAAATAGTCCCTATCCAGGTTCAGGGCTTCCAGGGGGCCTCTTATTTTCTCCCCCAGGGCGCTCTTCCTTTCTAGTCCAAAGGGAAGAAACGGGGGGGCCTATAGTTACCCTCCCCCTCTCCAGTAAGCAACTGGAGGAGGGAACCTGAAGCCCTGGGTGAGACCAGAGGGGTCACAGGCAGACAGCATTCTCCTTCTTGTGTGGGAGTGAATTTTGGGCTCAGACACCAGCAACAGCTTCTTGGGATACCCTGAGTTGCTTCCCCTTTCCTCTGTCCTTTTCTAGTGTGTGCTCTTTCTTCCTTGACACTTTTGAGATTTCCTGTTACATACTAACATAGGTCTTCCCCCTCATTCCAATTCCAGGTTTCTAGGCCTCACAGCCAAGCTGAGGCTTGGTTGGAAAACTCTGTAATCCCATGCCGGTAAAGGCAGCTGCCCTCCCTGATCCTATAGCCCCAAGGCTCGTGTTGGGTATATGGATAAGGGAGTGGGTAGTCCCATGGTTGCCAGGATGGGGACAGAGGAAGTTCCTTTGGGGTCTCCTATCCAAGCCAAATCTACAGTAAAAGCAGATCAAAGTCCCTAAGCCAGTCCACTAGGGCCCCAGTAGTTACAACCTTGCTCCTCTTGCCAAGGTTCTTCAGTTACAACTAGTTGCTTTTATTCTTTCAGCAACCCTGTGGTCACTTCACAGCCAGCTTAGCGTCTCCCACACTTCCAAGAGCTTAAGCTCCCTCTAGCTCTTCCTGCCCACTCCTTTGCTGCCAGCTGGGGCATAGGCTCAGTCCTGAGCAGTCCCTATGATCCTTCTGGTGTGGAGGGGGAGAGTGAGATACAGGACATTTGGCTCAAATTTCAAGAAGCCCCTCACACATATTTCTGGAGGCTCCTCTAGTTCTAGAACCCTCCAGTGTCATCACCTGGCTGGTTTTAAGGCTCATATGTTTTTGTTCTTTCCTACAGATTCTGTAGCATTTGAGTGTGGGAATATTTTAATTGTGTATAGATTTCTAAGAACCAACACTACTCAGTCTCCTGCTAGTCTGACTCCTGAAGCATCAGACCTCGTCATACTGTATTGACTGTGTATGTGCCTTTCACCTTGAGCATGCTTCAGGATTTTTTTTTTTTAAAACCACAGAACTTGAATACATGAGGGAACTAGAATTCATAAAGTCCTATGCAACCTTAGACAGGAGGGGGTGAGAGAGTCTGTCTTGACTGATGTTTTCAGAGACCCTGGAGAAGTTGTATTAATCAATGTCAATATTACTAGCACTTTGCCAAAACTGTGTATGTCAGAGGGACCCCAGTTTCTACTAAGACCCAAGTACATCAAAGGGTGACTTACAGTAATTCCCCAGTATGTCTGAGTGCTCTCTTCAAGCTGGTTGTCATTTTCCAGCTTTTGTCAGTTTGGCCCCACGAGGGTACCACGTGTGTATGAATGTACTCTGCTGCTGTTTTGGGGTATGCCTGCTCCCCACCCCCCACCTGGAACCCTGATCAATTTGTTCTGACCTATAATGTCTTAGGTACAACAAGAACCCCACTAGAGCTCTTGGATGCCTCCTCAGATCCATGTGGCTTTATGTGAGGGGACTGAATGCAGACACACCATAGCCCCAGGTATCTTCCCTCTTGCCCTGCCCTCTAGTTCCAAATGGAACCAACAAGTTGAATGAATCCCTCTTGGATGTTTTGTGTTGAGACTGGCTGAAATGAGGTAACTCTGGTTGACCATGTTGTGACATGTTGACAGACTCAAGGACACAACCACCTCGATCCAGTCATGTGGCATGCCTGTGTACTTGTATAACAGGATTCTGATTGTTAGATTTTAATGTTATTCCTCTATGGGAGAAAAAAATTAATATAAAGAAAAACAAATAAAAATCTATTACACTATGCTTTCTGTCTGCGTAGAGCTAAAGTAGAAGCAGCACTCTGCAATCTCAAGCATAGTATTGGCACAACAATTATTATTAGGCTGGCTTCGGTTCTGGTTGTGTATGTCATACATACAGGGAAGGAAGAGGGAAGATGAACTTGCTGGAAATAAAGCCAGACAATTGCGGGGTCTGACTCATAAATAACTACTTTTAGAGGATCCTTATAACCCAAGACATCTATAATGACAATTGAAACAGAGATGAGAACAAGAGCATGACAGAGTCATGGTCTCAGACATCAGGTTCTGGCAAGGGCAAGGAGAGACTGTAGGGGAAGGGATGAGTCTGTGTCTAGCTGTGGAAGACACACAACAGAAGGCGGAGGCCCAGACCAAGACAAGGACAAAGCCCTAAGCATCAGAGTTCCCTGAAGGTTGAGAGTAGGGTGGGGGCAGAAGCAGCAGATTTGGAGACTATAATTTTTACGTAGGAATTGAGCCAGGAAAGGGTAAAACCTGGGCATGTTAAATGAGAAATCACCCCTAAGCCTGATGTAGATGAGAAATAGGGCACCCAAAGGGCAGAAAAGTCATGGGCATCTTTGAAGTATACAATACAAAATGACCACTTTTGTTTGGGAGCTACCTGATCTAACCACAGAACTGAAGTGAAAGTGGAAAGCTGACCTAAAGTGGGCTAGATTCTTGATGCTGTTACAAAGAATCTTGCTGGTTAGTCTGGGCTTATCTGTTGAATAGAGGATATGTTTACAGTTGTTTTGAAGCAATCCATCCTGTCACTGGAGAAATATGTAAGAGGTAGAGAAAAAGTGCATCTGGGTTACTGATGGCTTCCTGTCCCTAGAAAATTCTGGGTGGCCTTTGATCCTAAGTTGATTCTGTTATTTGTGTCCAAAACAAATTTGACCAATATTTATCAAAGTGCCTGGTACAGTGCTGAAAAGGGCTAGTTTCTTCAAAGTCGGTACAGTAAGGACAAGGTGGAATTCTAATTTATAAAGAAGGCTATTCCTATTCATTTATGGTCCAAACAAAGCGTCTGTTCACCCCATAATCCCTTACCAATAACGTACATTTATGTTCTAGGACAATGACATTTATTTAACACATTCAATATTTCACATTGTACAAACCCTTAGATTCTCTTTATTCACTGGTCCGTTTCTACAACAAATACATCCAAAACACTATATAATAAAATTATTTACAACATTTCCAAATGAGAAGATTCCTGTTGCTCCTGCTACTACTATTCACACACATAACTTCCACAGCACAATACATCATTAGAAGATCTAAAAATGCTCACCCTGTACTCTAGGCTGCTTAGGAAATGTGAAAACTAATAACATAATCGCATTAGCTCCTCTCAATACATGGTAACATTTTAGAAACCTTGAACTTCATCTTGCAATACCAAAAGGGTTCAACAACTCTGCTTTCCCCATTGCACTTTACGAAACAGGTTGCAGGGACTAGGAAAAGGGTCACTTTATTAAAATGACTAACTGTACAGAAATGGATTTTAAAAAGTCACAGCTCAAAATTGCTTTTTGTAAAATTCACACACATTTACAAGGATCAAGTCACCATCCAGCTTGTTTACTTGGATTTTCTTCGCTTGGATTGCACCGCGCTGGTTATGTCTGTGGGAGGAAAGTAAGGACACACTCAGTTGAGGCAACTCTTTATGGCAGTTCTGTTTAGGCAGTCCAGAAGAAGCAGGGCTGCCCAGAGTGGGGTCCTACTGGACTCTGAAATAATCTAAGGCCCTCAAAAGGAGTGCTCAGTGTGGAGAGGGTCTCAGGCCTGGACCTGTAGAGTAGGGCCTGGTGACTTGGGAAGTAAGGTACAGGTGGTGGAAGATGAAGCATGCACATTCAGTTGGAAAAAGAGGCAGGGTGGGGAGAGCATCTCGAGCTGGGCAATTAACCCCACAATCTCCATCACCAGTTCTTATCACCCAGTGAAATGACAGATAGAATGAGTGCTTTTGGTGATAAATCCATGAGTGTTGCTACACGCAAGTGAGTAAGTTGTGCCAGAGTACAAAGAACCAGCCTCTGGATCCCCTTTGGAGCCAAGCCATTATTTTGCAGTAAGCAACTCTTTTTGCTGTACTATAATCAAAGTCTCTAAATAATATGACCATGATCCCTGGTCAAGTGTTTACACACAGGCAGAGAAGCAATTCAGAGCAAGCCACAGCCTCCTCTCAGCCCAGGTGAGCCTGTAGGCTTCATGGAAGTGGTGGGACCTTGAGTGACTTATACACAGAGAACAGTGGCATAAAGGGAATAAGGGTGTTCCTTTCATTCCTGGTATAATATCATAATGTCTTCAATTAACTCAATCTTATTCCATATTAAACCATGTTTCTCAAAAACTTTTCCACACAAAAGTCTTCTACAGCAGAATACAATGAATAGCTTTAAGCTCTCCAAATAGAAACATTTCTTTAAAATCTTATACTGATCTTAGGGGCATCTGAGTGTCTCAGTCGGTTAAGCATCTGACTCTTGATTTCAGCTCAGGTCATGATCTCATGCTTCATGAGATTGAGCTCTGTATCGGGCTTTATGCTGACAGCATGGGGCCTGCTTGGGATTCTCTCTCTCCTCTTTGCCCCTCCCTTGCTCTTTCTCTCAAAATAAACATTTAAGAAAAATAAAATCTTATATTAATCTTAAAAATTCACTCTCACTCTTCATGCTGCTCCACAGATCTTTTGGTTTTAATATGAAAACAATGTTTTAAATGTTTATTATTTTTTTAAAGGTTTATTTTATTTATTTTCATTTTGGAGAGAGAGCACAAGCAGGGGAGGGGCAGAGAGAGAGGGAGACATAGAATCTGAAGCAGGCTCCTGGCTCTGAGCTGTCAGCGCAGAGCCCAACGTGGGCTCAAACCCACAAATCGTGAGATCACGACCTGAGCCAAAGTCGGACCCTTAACCGACTGATCCAATCACATACCCTGCAAACAATGTTTTAAAATTACTTTCTACTAAGGAGAAAATTATATTTTCTATCTAACACAATAATATGTAAGATGAATCAGTTTTATTGATTTCTGGAAACTAGGATAAATTTTTTTTAAATTTATTTTGAGAGAGAGAATGAGCAGGGGAGGGGCAGAGAGAGACGGAGAGAAAGAATCCCAAGAAAGCTCCACACTGTCAGGGCAGAGCCTGACACAGGCCGAACCTACAAACCGTGAAATGATGACCTGAGGTGATACCCAGAGTTGGATGCTTAATCGACCTAAACCACCCAGGTGCCCCTAGGCTAAAGTTTCTGATGCTACATGTTAGGTTCAGTGTTCTAAGAAATTTTTTTTCTCTTTTGTATCGTATTTTGAGAGCCCAGACTTAAGATGTAGATGCAAAAAGCAAAAATGCTACTGTTAGTTATAGTAATTGCTAAGAAGTAAGGCTCGACGACTTTCTGAGAAGTGGCCTGTGTAATGTTTTAGGGCTTCTGTTGGTGAAAATTCTAGTATGTATATCTTCTTGCTGGAAGGTCACACTGCTTGTGATATGTGGTAGGGTCAATCTCTCTGATTTACTTCATTGTCTTTTGCTAATTAGAGGACAGTTAATCTGACAGGATGTTGATAATGGTGTTCTTTAATTCCATGTAAACAAAGAGTCTCCCCCCTCCACCCAGTTTCCTATAATCAACTCCCCAGTCCAACTCTCAAGTTTCCTTTTCACTGTAGCAAATTTGTCATTTGCAGGAAAAATATACAGAGTTTTGTCTTGATGGGAGTGTTAATTCTTAGAAAGATATGTTAATTAGGCCAATTTTGGGAGCTCCTCTTTTGTTGTGATATAAAGGACTGAGTGGTGTGTCTGAGAAACACATATGTGGCTGGGAAGGGGAAGGGGGATAAACACCTCAGGCTCTCCCTCCCCCTCCTCCTCCCTTGCTTGTTCCCATCTGTCACTGTTCCAAAGCACCCAATGATCTAGCAGACTGATTCTACTACTGAGGATCAATCAATGTAGTGGGACCATGAGTCAACCAGTGATTTTGTGCTAGAAACTGCAAAAAAAATAATCTTTTAGATGCCAGGGTTAGGGGTGGGAAAGATGGTGTAGGGTGTCCTTTTATACTTCCATGAGGGAAAAAGCTGTATCAACCTAATTTTGAAATCTCTTATCACCTTTGCTGGATAAATCTAGGCAATCTGGATCATAGGGTGTCACTTTTGAGGTCTTTATAAATCTGTCTGAAAAGATGAGTTTTTTGTTTTTGTAGTTCAGCTTTATACTCTCTCCAAAATGTTACAACTTTATTACTCCACTGAACACAATAAGAGAATCTGGAGGTAAACTCTTTAAGGAATTCTAGGGAAGTAATGAAGTGGCTGATGGTACAGAGTGTATGTACATCAAATTTGTTCCTAAAGGCTGCCTACCTTAACTGTGCATAATCCCACTCCCAAGTCCCATACTCAAATACCGTAAGTAGCAAAATAAAAATTACATATATTGTTGGAAAATTCCAGTTTTTTAACCATCAAAGATTTTTACAAATTAATGTCTTCACAGATATAAGTAGTCCAAAGACTAAAAGTAACATAATTTATATTAATATTTTAGAATGAACTATATATGGTAAAGAACTGGGTCAATAACAGTCTTTCAGATGGTTGTCTATATATATATATATATATATATATATATCCGTGGAGAACATTTACATTTATAATTTGACATGGGCATTTACTCCCTACTGGTTGCCTCATTTTGACCTTAAGCAAATTTGGCCAAATCTACAGTCCAACGGTCTATTAAATCTTCTATTATGTGGTTACCTTTCAAGGAATTTTAGAAAATGACCTTGACCTTGTTCACTTCATTATGCTTCTTACTGTACTACTTTTAGCCAAGATTTCTATTTATTTGTAAAGAAAATTCTGGAAATTTCCTTTCAAAATTTTCATGGGTGGTTTCTGAATGATGCTACAAGAGTGCAGTTTCAGGCAGTTATTGTTCATAGTTTTCTCCATATTATGTTCATTTACATTTCCACAATAACACTTTCATTTTAAAAATATCTTTTATGAGATTGTTGCTTCTCAAGTCACTGGCTATGGGTAGGGTAGGACTATCACCCCACTTTGCTATCAGAGGCATCTTAAGGCACTCCAGGAACACCGACAGCTGTTACTGATTATAGGTTGCTCTGAACTACCTTCATATTACCATATTTTCCCTGGTTTCAAACTTATGCACTGAACTTTGCATTTTTAACTACTGATCCTTTTTTCCAGTTGAAAATATAACATAAAAACTATTAGAAGAGTAAATGAAGAATGACAAGGGAAATGAGAAAAATCATTTTTGTGTTAATAGGGAACACCCCATGTCAGGAAGTGGAACTACCCATTTGCATATCTGTAATAACACACTTGATCAAGTGCAATTTTAAAAAGAAGCTCACTAGTTTGTGAGAGTCAATTTTTGTGTCTATAATTAAAAAGTGGGGTTGGGAGGGCCCAACAATCAAAAACAAAACAATAGGTTAGAGAGTGACCTATCAACCATGTGGGACTCTCTAGGCTTGCCCAGAAATAATCTGTCCCACCTGCTCCAATCTGGCAGTATAGCAGGCCTTGGCCAGCATGAGGTAAGCAAACTCTGATCTCACAGCAGGAACATAATTAATGTCACTGGTTCTCTGACAATACAAATGTACCAGTATTTCTCATTATACACTGCTCACATTTCTCAGCCGATTTCAAGATTCTCATGAAAAACACAGACCATTTCTGATTCTGTTTGTGCATATCTGACCCAAACTGCATGAGTGCAAAAAGGCAAACCTTTTTCTCCCCTCAAAACTTGAAGGAAACCACCTTGATATTTTATGATCATTCCCTAGGTATGGGCTCAAATACATCACAAAAAGTTACTTTATGACTTTGGTTCAGAGTTTTGGATACAACATAGCAGCCCAAATAATATGCATATTTATTCTTTAATCTGGATCCAAGAGCTCTAACACTTAAAACCCAAAACAGCAATAGCACTCATTTTGGATTTAAAAGGTAACTTACCCTAGGAGTTCAGAACTGATAGCCTGAAGGCTTGAAGCTGACATGGAGATCTGTACATGACTGTGATTCCTGGGGTTTGGCCAGAGCTCTCATATCCTCTCAGGAGACACCCAGCACCCCTCCATGCAAACTCACAAAGCTTTTGAGTCAGTATGGCCTTTCCTAAGCCAGTTGCTAAGCTTCAGAATAGGAATGGGGCAGGCATTCTAACATGAACACCACCACCTTGGGACAATGTCCTTAAGTATACATACCTACTCCCCACCCTCTTCTAAAATAGGTCCCAGCTTCGCTCTTTGCTTGGCTGGCAGTTCTCTACAAACTGGCTCTAATTTGGGCATCCCTTCTTAACTGTCCCAGCTGCTCCTTTGATTAATTCTTTCTGGTACACTATAAATGACACCCTTATTATCTTGAGGGTTTGGGCTCAGGTGAAGTTTCCAAAAATCTGGTGTGTGACATCTCTAAAGGTCAACACTTGTTTCCTGCTTTAAAGGTAATTACACACCATATTCTACAGCATAGAAGACTTTGATCTTTGAGAAAGTGAGAGGCCAAAAGAATTGAGGGGCACCTGGGTGGCTCCGTTGGTTAAGTGTCCGACTCCTGATTTCGGCTCAGGTCATGATCTCACAGTATGTGGATTCAGGCCCCACAGTGGGCTCTGTGCTAGCAGTGCAGAGTCTGCTTGGCATTCTTTCTCTCTCTCCCTCTCTCTTTGACCTCCCCTGTACTCTCTCTGTCTCAACCTCTCAAAATAAATAAACATTAAATAAAGCATACAAAGAACTGAGGGGAAGCAGATTTTCCACAGAACTCCAGGTAACTTCCCTTTAGTGTTCTTAGTATTCAATATACTGAAAGGAGTGCGTCCTTCCAAACAAATCTCTGCCTGGGAGATGATTCCCAGGGAAGAGGAAGAAAAGTTGCTGATTCCATTCCTGCATCAAAGTGGGGATACCTAAGGGGACCCTGCTTGTGGTGTACACAGTTCCTCCCTCTCTGATGGGCTGAGGTAAGATAACTTCTACACCTCTACTTTACCTTATATGATCTGTAAACCTGTGGCCTACCCAGGGGGTCTCATAAGGAATCGTGAAATTCTTGCCCAGAAACACAATCTGCCAATGACAGCTGAGTTCTCAGGTCCGTGTCTATGTTGGTGCACCACAACCTGCCCTCATCTTCATGTTGGCATCCCAATGGTACTGGACTGTTTCTCAGCAGCCCTGCTGATATCAGGCGCTTGGCCAGGATTCCACCTCTTGCCTAATCTGAGCTACTCAAGCTCAGCACATTCCCAGAGAGGATGAAGTATCACACCCTCCCTCAGATCTGGGCCTTTGCACATGCCGTACTTTTGCCTAGAATATTTCATTCAACTCCCACAGCCTGGATAATGTCTCCTCATTCTTCAGGTCTCAGCTTAAACATCATTTTCTCCAGAAAGCCTTCTCTGGCTTGGCAGAGGAGTAAAGCATCCCAGCTATATACTCCTACAGTACCATGTAATTTTGTTATCATAGCATTTAACATTTAACACACTGTATTAGTCTGTCTTTCTGGCTGGTATATAATTGATATGAAGACAGAGACTCTCCCTTTTCACTATTACATCCCCAGAGCCTGGCATGTAGTAAGTACTTAATATATATTTGATAGATGGTTATTAATTTAATAGTTACTGATTATATACCTCTTTGTATAAGGCACCATACCAGGTACCAAGGATATAGTGGTTAGCAAAACCAGCCACCTCCTGCCCTAACAGAGTATATATATTAATTACCTATCACATAAATAAATAGAAAATTATAACTGTGGTATTATGAAGGAGAACATGGTGCTGTGATTCCTCACAGCAGTGTCAAGTGAACTAAGTAGAAAGAGTAGGTTAATGAGAAGAGAGGAAGGAAGAGGGAAAAACACTCCCTGCAGTGGGTGTAACATACACACAGGCTTGTGATGAGAGGGTGGCATGTCTGAGTTGCTGAGGGAAGTCAGATGAGGCCAGGAGAGGCTGACAGGGGCCAGACCACATAGAACATTTGTAATCCATGTTGGTGCTTTCAGACTTTAATCCAAATTACAATGTAAATCACCAAAGGGTTTTAAGCTACAGTAGCAACAAAGATGGGGCAAAGTGGATGAATTTGGGCCAAGTGAAATAAAATCAGCTTTTTATAATGAACATGAGGGATGTGAGGATGAGGGAGAAATGCCAAGGAGGACTTGCCTAATGGACAGATGGTGGTGCCATTCCGAGGTGGGGAACACTGGCAGATGACCTGACAGTGGGGGTGAAAATCACAAGTCTTGTTTCAGACATGTTGAATCTGAAGTCCTGGTTACGATGTATACATGCAGTTGTCTAAGATTTTTAGAGGTCTTTACTAGAAATGCAAATTTAGGAGTCATCTGTGAAAAGTTGTAACTAAAAAAGAAGGGCATGAGTGAGATCAATTAGGGAGAGAAGAGCTGAAGAGGAAGGGTTACTCAGGATCGAAGTGTGAGGAAGGCCAACATCTAATATCTTGGTACAGAGATTGAGAAGGAAAAGCAGGAGAGATAAAGAGAAAACTACGGAGAGCTCTAGGTCACAGAAGCCAAGGACATTGTGAATTCAAAAAGGAGACAGCAGTCAACAGAGGAGAGAAAACTGGTAGTGTAAGGTTCTTGACAAGTTCAGAGAAGATGGGATCAAAGAGGCACAAGTGGAGGAATTGGCCTTATACTTGAGGAGGGACAGCTGCTCTATTATAGTAGGAGCAAAGGAGGATCCTAGAAGATTTAGGTCTTGGTAGTGAGAGCTGAAGTAGTTCTATTTTCTCTGTGGAGAGGGAGAGTCTCTGCTGAGAGAGAGGAGAGAAAGTAGGGGCCAGAGTAGTGGAAAAGAGAGTTGGCCACAGAAGGATGGCTGGGCCATATTGAGCACCTATCTGAAGTGGTGATCATGAATCAATCTGCCCTGTTCTTTTTTTTCCCAACAGTGCTTGCTGCTCTGTGCACATACACAGAAAACACATAGGTAAATGCAATAACAAACAAAAGAGGGACAAACAAGCAGTAGAGGCCAAAGTAACAGAAGCAAAGATTAAAAAACAAAGTCCTCTGCTGTGGTGATAAAGACCCCATTCTTCTATGTGACCCACAATAGCACCCACACCGTGCTGCTAACCTTTAGTAGAGCTGGAGGCTGAAGCAGGCCGAGAAGATCGCTTGCGATGTCCGTTTTCCACACTTTCAGAAGCCACAGTTGGCTCTTCGGTTCGGGAGTTTCTTCGGCTTGGGGTTTTGGACTTTTCAATGATCTCTTTGGGCTCACTGCTGACAGAGGGAAGCACAAAGTTTCCAAGCAGGAGAGGGAATCAAGTCACACACAAAAAAGAGCTCTTTAGATGGAGCTTCATTCATAAGGCAGGAGAATAAGAACTATACAGTCATTCTGGAGAGAAAATATTCCTCCCTGGGACAAGGAACAAAATTACCTTCTATATTACTCACAATTTAAAAGTGAGTCTAGCTTGTTACACTAGTAAAAATAAAATACTAAAAGGCATATTGCTGGTGAGATTGTGGAAAAACAGGTAAAAGAAATTAAGAACTTGGAATAAAAATTCTCAAACTTATTCACGCTTTCCCTAAAATAACAATATTCCTTTTCAAAAATTAATAGTAACAAAAATCTAGGAAATTACTAATATATACTGGCATTTCCTATGAGCCTAGTACAATCAGATAATGGCATGTTATAAGTCACGTTATAGAATATACATGAGAATGGATTCACAGTATATATACTGCTGGGTATACTGATTACCCCTACCTCAATCCCCCTTTTTTAGTTTGCAAAGATTTAAAATTGGTAATATCCAGTAGTCCCCATACTACTGAGGGTAGGGGGGCAGAAACTCCTGATCAGAGTGTAAATTATGTAACTCAGTAGGAGGTATTTTTGCCTCCCAGTAGACATTTAGCAATTTAGAAATGTCTGGAGACATTTCTGATAAGATGACTGTCATGACTGAGGGGTGATGCTTTGGGCATCTTTAGGGTAGAGGCCAGGCATGCCACTACACATTCTATAATGCATGAGACAGCTCTTCCCCCGACCCCAACAAAGAATTATCTGATCCAAGCTGTCAATACTGCTGAGGCTGAGAAACCCTGGTATAATCCTCTGGCTCAGCAATTCCATTTCTAGGTGCTAAGGAAACAAGTCTTTTTACAGAGCGCTAATTACACACAAGGATGTCAAAGCATTTTATAAGTACTAATAAAGACAGAAGATCTAAAAGCTTTACAATAGATTTTAAAACTAAAACCCGGCACATTCCTATTCAGTCATGAAAAATCATGTTGTAGAAGGCTATTTATGATAAAAACTGTTCATGATACATTACTGTGGGAAAAAAGTTACCAATGTTATAAATAGTACAATCCTATTTTTGTCATAATACACATTGAGTATATATGCAACTACATACAAATGAATGGATGTGAAATTAATGCGTGTATAATGCTTATATATCACTATATATTAGATATATATAAATATTAGGTATAGTGTATATATATAAAATATTCTCTATACACATACTCTGAAGAGAAGTAGAAAATGAACTAAAATATACATAGTATTGTTTGAGTCATAGGAATGCTGGTTTATTGGTAATTTTCTTCTTAAAATTTTTTTAATGTTTATTATTTATTTTTGAGAGAGAAAGCAAGAGAGGGAGCAAGGAGGGGAGGGGCAGAGAGAATGGGAGACACAGAATCCAAACAGGCTCAGACACTGTCTAAGGTGCTGACAGCTCAGAGCCTGACACAGGGCTTGAACTTTGGAACTGCAAGATCATGACTTGAGCTGAAGTTGGACACTTAATTGACTGAGCCACCTAGGTGCCCTGGTAATTTTCTTCTTTTTAGTTCTGATCTGAATTTCAAATTTTCTTTAATAAACTTTTTATTACTTTCATGGTTCAAAAAATGCATGTCAAAATCATTAGGGAAAAAACACTGATTAAACCTGCTTGTAAGGCATGGAACTGAAACAAACATGATGCAACAAAATAAAACAAGCTGGTCAAAGGGATGTCTCTTCTGCGAAGTCTTCCATGACCTTACTCCCCAAAGTGAAGTTGTCTCCTCTCTTTGGGTTCACAGTCTGTATCTGGCACTCAAGAGCACTCATCAGGTTGTACAGCATGTTTTATTTTAGTATCTTCTGCCTTCCACTAGATCAGGGCTCCTTAGAGGCATGAACCATGGTCTATGAAGTCCCCTACCCCTCCATTGTTCACTCCCGCCAGGCGACCCTTCACTGGTGGGACGATAGCTGGGAATTTGGCCATACTGTTCGCTATCTTACTTTATATCTAACAACTGCCTCACAAACCAAGTCAAATGAAGAAGAGGCAAGGCCAGAGCTGGGGTAGAATTCTAAGTCAGGGGTATTCACACATCCTTTTAGAGATGGTAAAGGATGGCTTTCTGGCTAGGAGCCCCGAAAATGGTCAAAGCCTCTGGGGAAGAAAGATTCAATTCAAATATTTGAATTCAAATATTAGCCAATTCAAACAAAAATAGGGAGAATGATGTGGTAGGAATACCAATGAATTTGGAGGCAGAAGAACAGGGGTCAAGTCTTAACTATATATTTATTGGACATGATATTTAACTTTCTCTATGCATCAAGTTCTTGATCTATAAATCCCCATTTTGTCTGATATAATACATAAGAGTGAGGGCTCTGGAGTCAGGGCACCTGAGTTTGAATCTCAGTTGCACCATTTACTACATGTGTGGCCTTGTGCAATTTAGTTAACTTCTCTGAGCTTTAGGTTCCTTATCTGTAAGACAGAATTTACCTTCCTAATAGATATTGTGAAAATTCAATGCTATGATACACTTAAGGGGCTTGCAGCCCAGTGCATGGCATGGAATGCATTCAAATAGATGTGGTTATTATGACCACCTCACAGGGTGGATAGGATTAAATGAGAAAATGATCATGAAGGTGTTTTATAAACTAAGTTGTACAAATATGATAAATTCTCTAAAATGTTATCCAATGCATTACTAGACTAAAAAAGGAATGATTTTGGAAAATATTCCTCCTCCTCTCCACGGGGTTAATGAGGTTGAAGCCACAGGTGTATTTTATTTTATTAAGTTATGTGGGGCTTTGTAGTATAGCAGAAAAAGCATGAGTTTTGGGGTCAGACCCTGCCTGGCTTTCTCTCTTATGCCTGGAGGATCGAACAGCTATACTTTAGAAGGTGTTGCAAGGACTATGATTAATGACAATATAGCAACAGCTCTTACATACTGAATTTACTATTTACTCACTATGGTAGGTGCTGAACATGTTATCTCATTCAGTTTTCAAAACAACCAAAAAAGGTAGAAACTTGGCCACCAAGTTTTATTAAGAGAAATGTTACCTCTGAGGGATTAGGACTCATGACAGCTCCCCTATTTTAGCAGGGAAAACAGACTGGCTCAAAGAGTGAAGGAAAAAGGACAAGGTGAAGAGAGGTTTAAAGGATGAGAAAGCCGATACCCTTCAAAGAGGCTTACGCTGTTTTCACGCTGAGTCTGCAGAATGATCATCTTACCTTTGTCCAGAGACCATGGTAGCATTTGCCTCGAGTTCTGTGAAAAATACAAAGGAAAGAAATGAGATGTGGGAGCTTCTGGTGTCTATGTCCACTGGGAGAAGGGAGGTGTCTCAGAATTCTGAATGCCCTTTTTAGGCTAACATGTCTCCATGCCCAGCAGGATCCTCACCCTACATGGTACAGAGACAGAGTTGGCAGGGACACAACTCAGTTGTCTGGGGCATAAGACACTTACTCAGTCTATTTTTATTTCTACTCCACACTGTGAAATAATCCTGTTTGGATCAATAGAACTAAATTCACACAGCCTGGTTCATATTTCACCTAGCTATAACTAGATTAGTAAAATAAGCCTCTTCCTCTCCTGTTGAAGAGATTGTTTTCTTTCTCAAAATATCTCTAACCTCTTGACACGTGTTTTTAAAGGCAGTAATCTTAAAATATGTCTTAAATATCTATTAAGGACACATTCTCCTCCAAAGGACTTACTCACTGAGTTGTAGAGTGCAGACTGCTTTGCTTTGAGATAATGCCTACAGACTCTATTACATTCCTCTCTTCCTCAACCTCCCTGCAATACCCTCTAAGAAAGGAAAATCTCAGTAATTTGTCTAGCAGGGTTTTGCTTAAATGAACATTCTAAGGGTTTACCAGGCACTTCTTTCTCAGCATCAACAGAAAAACATCTTTCTCCATTATATGCTTTTAGATAGTTTCATCTTTCCAGAAGACTTTCCTAATGCACCAGATAGCAGTGA
Source organism: Cryptoprocta ferox (assembly GCA_028646485.1). Taxonomy (NCBI): domain Eukaryota; kingdom Metazoa; phylum Chordata; class Mammalia; order Carnivora; family Eupleridae; genus Cryptoprocta; species Cryptoprocta ferox. The sequence goes on along the minus strand of CM053576.1, from coordinate 22,993,483 downwards.
TCTCTCCTGCTTCTGGCCTTCCACAGCTCTGTACCTGTCCCTGGCCCCCCTTATAGAGAATTCAGCACCGCAGATTCAGTGTACATGCCCCATCTACCCCAGAGATTACACATTAACCACCTTGAAGGCAGTGAAATCAGACTGCATGAGTTAAAATTCTGACTCCATTGATTAGCCATGTAACCCTGAGCTTGACCTCTCTGTGCTCAATGCCGCATCTGAAAAACAGGGACAACCACTTTACTTACCGCAAAATTAAGAATATTAAATGGAACAATACATATAAAAACTCTGTACAGCACCTGGCTCTCAGTAAAAACTTATTAGCTATTATTATTGTTAGGATACTCATGTTGATGCGGTCCTCATGCTGGAATACTCTGTGTTCAATGCAAGATGAGGGAATCCTTGCTTCTCTTTTGCTACTTAACTCCCCATATCAAACCCACAAAACCTGGAAATCCTCCACATGAAATAGATACCAGCTCACTGGGTCTCTGTTGCCGTGTTAGCTCCACTGGAGCATACAAACTCAGGTAACATGTGCTCAAAAATGAAAACAGCTCAAAAGAGGCTGGTTACCAAAAAATTTTATTAGTTTGCTCATGTGAAACAGAATTCAGTGCTTTTTGAGAACTTTAACACTGTTATAGCTAATTCACATTAGTAGAGATCAAAGGAATCTGGTGAAGCAATTGGTGGCTATGGGGGTATTTTAAGGAGATTAATTTAGGTCAAACTTTTAAAAGGAATAGGATTCTTGGCCAATTATTCTGAGGAAGACGTATGATATGGTAAAGCACATTTTTCTGGAGTAAAGAATTGGCGCAGAAAATGAAATTCCTTTCCTCTTTTAGTTGCTCCTTTTCTCACCGAAAATGAATTTTACTATCTAATACTTTCTGTGAATGACTTGTTCCACTCCTATCCTTGTTAGGTGCCTAGCACAATGTCACGCATCATGTGCGTACTTGGTAGCAAACGAAGAATCTGAATGGCTAAAATGGTTTTTGCTCATCCATTCTTTTCAGAAGCCTGATTTTACGCAGAGTGTGCAACAGAACATAGCATAGCACATAGCACCTGAAACTGCTTTTATGTATTATAATTATTTTTAAATGTTTTATTTATTTATTTTTGAGAGAGAGAGAGAGAGAGAGACAGAGAGAGAGAGAGCGTGAGGAGGGGAGGGTCAGAGAGAGAGCCACAGAATCCGCAGACAGGCTCCAGGCTCTGAGCTAGCTGTCAGCACAAAGCCTGATGTGGGGCTTGAACCCACGAACCGTGAAATCATGATCTGAGCCAAAGCCGGATGCTCAACTGACTGAGCCACCCAGGCACCCCCTGAAGCTGCTTTTAAAATAATCACAAGTTAGGGTGCCTGACTGGCACAGTCGGTGGAACATGTGACTCTTGATCTTGGGGTTGTGGGTTCAAGCCCCACTGTGGGTGTAGCAATTACTTTAAAATCTTTTTTAAAAATCACAAGTTATACCTTAATTTCACTGATTTGACCCACAAAATAAACATGGTAATATTGTTTTTTGCTTATAAATTTTGTCAAGTGTGAGTGGACTACAAATGAGATTCTAACTTCTGAGTGAAAAGTGTCATACCTTTTTTTTTTTTTTTTGGTATCCCTCAATATGTTCAGTGACAAAGGGCCAGGCAAGATTAAACTGTAACACATTTATGCTATTTATCTGCCTACAAAGGCAGTACTGTTATTGCCATCAAGATCCTCATGCGTTATGAGCTGACCCAGCATTCCACAGCAATTATCTGTCAGATTACCATGGACTCCACCTTCCAGAAACACCATCCCTCATGCTATTTGCAATTTCTTGGTCATGGGAAACATAATGCCATCCAGAGAAGACTGAAATGACTGACTCCCAGGAGGAATGGCTACCTCACTGTAGCAGAAGTGTTCAGAATACGCCTCCACTCCTATCATGGATATGCAATTACTATCCGAGTGCAGGAACGCTTGCCACCCTAGCAAGTTACCGTGGGCCAGTCAGTCAGCTGCTAGCTTTGAGTGCCAGGGTCATGGAAGAGGTCAAACAGTGCAATGGAAACCACCCACAGCTGGGTGGCAGATAGACAATGGGCACCGCAATGCCCTTCTTGAGTTCCCTGGCCGATACCAAGAATGCGTAAGACAGCAAGCCAGTCAGGGGGAAAATAACCCCAAATAGTCCTGCACAAGCTCTGCCACTCATCTGAGGTCTGCTCTGAAGCCAGCAGGTGAGACAGTTTCAGTCACTTCTTGGCACCTTGAGGACAGCAGCAATTCCTTTACATGTGATCCATTCCACTCAGAGAAGTTTTTCCAAAGCATGCCTTACCTGGTCTGGCAACAGGCCCCTGCGGTGTTGTGATTGGAGTTTCCTTTGCGACTAAACTCGGTGAAGGGGCTAAGGCAAGAAAAAAAAATACAGGCCTTTTACTTTTTTTTCTCAACAAAACCAAAGGCATTGACTGAATCAAGGGTAACACATATCCTCCTGGAGGGCAGTACTTGAAACTGGCCATGAAAGGACATTTCAAAACTTAACCCCCAAAGCACACCTTAGTAGGCAAACTGAACCACTTGCAGAGGAACGATACCATTCACCTCAGCATTGAAAAATTTTCTCATCCCTCTAAAGACTACACTCCTTGATACTTGAATCATAAATTTTATTTTGTACTTTTCTACAGCACCTGGCAAGTGTGATGGTCGTTGAGCAGATATTCAATTCATCCTTGATGAATACATTATTTGATATGTTATTTACTCATATAACAAACAGTTACCAAGAACTTCCCAGGGGCAAGGCGCTGTTTCAGGCACCATTAGAGACCAATTATTCTTTTTGTTCAGTCCAGTATCAAAGATAAGATACACACATGCGGTACCCTGGAGTCCACTGGGACGTTATAGGAAGAAGATTCATAAAATAGAAAGTGCTATGGGGATCGAAAGCAAGGGAGATCAATTCTAGATTGAGAAAACTGATGGTACATCAGAATTAGGCTTCAGAGGACAGCGAGTACTTTAGGTCCTTGAAGAAGAATGGAACAGGACATATAATGTACTCTAGAATGGAAGCATATTGGATCATACAGTAAAGATTAAGGGCATAGATATGCCACAGTCACTCAAGGGTTATGTCCTCCTATCTTGACATTTCAGTCTAACATCCTAGATAAACTTGGTAACAATAAGTTTTATCCTCTTGTGGAAATTGTGAATTTTGTATATTTCTCTCCCTGCTTAGTCAATAATGCCTTTGTGTTAAGAAGCTATTTTGGATGTTTATCTGATAAAGCCTAAAACTCTATCTTAAATCCTACTTTTAACTCTAGTATTGGTTTCTCACATTTTCAAGATAAAAACCTGGAAGCCCCTTAAAAAAGAATGGAAACAATCTTAACTAAAATTGAGTTTTGTTTTTGTTTTGAATTTCAGGTTCATCTCCCCAAAGCTTGTATATTTCTCTAGGATTCTATATGATCCAGATAAAAATATTCTCTAATCACTTCACCATTATTCTCTTGGTATGTATGTGCGGTAGCCGGGGAGGGGGGGAGGAGGGAGTTCCCTACAGAAGTACAATAGAAACATTTAATAGCAGAAAATACATTTAAGTCACACCAGGTTTCTTTTTCATTCTTAGGGGTCATCTACATTTACAGAACTTGAACCAGAAACTTAGGGCACCCAGCCCTGTGAAGTCTCTGTCTCTTGCAATGGCAATGAACTCCTTAAGGGTCTTTATCCTTCCCTGTATCTCTAGCACTGAAGAGCGAGAGGGGGAATTAACCTTTCTAAAGCTCTGTGTGAGGCAGTGTCCTGGTCACTTTATGCTAAGTCCCCTCCTTTTATCTTTGTATGTTTTGGGAGGTAGGAATTACAAACTCTGTTTTACAGGTGAAGTACATGGCTTACAAGAGATTAGGGAATTTATCCAACTGTGATTGGTAACCAGTGGAACTAGAATTTTAACTCTGATCATAACCTGAAGCTTGTGTTCTTTCTGACCCTCCTCCTAGGTGCTTACCACTCAAAAACATTTTAGCATTCAACAAGAAAGGCACTATTAGCTGCCCTAGGATACAGCAAAGGTACTTCTCAGCTTTGGCAGTGTGATTGACTCCATTCAGGGAAAACAGAGCTTCTGAATCTCTTAGGCCTCACAGGAGGGACATGTGGGGGGGGGGGAGGTGGTAAAGGGGGGAAGGAGGTATAAGGATACCTATGCTCCCATCATTTGTCCATCTAACAGTACATAGGAAATAATTTGAACTAGAAATACATGAATTGGAATGGCCTAATTTATGAAAAACTGTGCCAAAGAGAAATCAGTAATAACAATTTTTTCCATTTATTCATTACTATATTCTATGTACATTATATGCAATAATGTGCTAAGCACATCATATGCAATATCTCAGTGAATTCTTACAACTACTGTTGTTCTCATATTACAAAGGAAGAAACTGAAGTTTGGAGTAGTTGAGCAACTTCCTTAAACCCACAGAGCTGGTAAATGGTGGCGCTGTGATACTAACTCAAGCCTATCTGTCTCTCAACCAATTTGCTTCTCCTGTGTCTATTATGATGAAATTTGGTTTTTTGAAAAGCTCTCCTCTGGAGTAGACAGAAGGGAATAGTCCCTGGGATAGAGTACAAGAGGAAGGGGCTATGAGAACCTTGCTCTGAAACTGTCAAGAGCAAGTCATCATGGTAAGGAGAACTTACAGAAACTGCTATTCACCTTTAAGAGACAATGTTAAACTGAAGGTTCACATTATCAACTTTGAACAAATACTAAACTCTGAGTTTCAATCTTCTCACCCACAGAATCGGGTTAAGGGCTACCTGACATGGTTGGTGTGAAGATGATGTGAGATAACATAGATGTTTCCTTGTAAAATGAAAAGCTTTATATAAATGAAAGGTATATCATTACTTTAGGAGCTGAGAGAGAACCTATTAATGAATGTAAAGTTAACACGGATTTTCAAGTATATTTCCCAATGTACTTCTAATAAATGAAACTATCACTATTGCCATTTAGCCCACTCTTCTTCCTCCAAGAAGGAGAGAAGTCATGCTTTCTTTTGTGGGATAGGTCATCAAAAAATTGACACGAGGAGATGATGCCAGGCCCCGAGTACATACCTATGCTGGGTAGAAGCTCTGGATGAGATCCCACCTTCTCCTCCACTAGGCCACCTGCAAGTGGCTCAGATGCTATGCCAACATGATTGTTTTTTGTGGCCGGCGCCGCAGAGATGAGCTCAGAGGGTACCAGAGTGGTTACTATTGAGCGTACACTGGTGGGGAGAGTACTGCCAGGTAAGCTGGGTCCTGCTGAGGTGGAGCCCGGGCCCACGGGGCTAGAGGTCATTTTTATCAGAGTGGGTGCTGGGGGCGTTGGGGTTTTACTGTCCAGCTCTGTGGATAACTGCTCTGTTCCCATGAGCCCTGGAGTTGTGGTCTCTAGCCCTTGGCCTTCAGTCTCTCCATCTGCACCATATTGCTCTTCCCCTTTCTCAAGAGAGCCTGTAACTTTCTTACATGCCTTGGTCAGCAAAATCTGGCCGATTTTGTCCACTTTTCCTTTGCCCTTACTAGATGAGACTGGGCTTCGCCGGTTGACAGAGGATCCTGGACTATTGGTCAAAAGGGGAGAAACCATTGTGGTTGACTGTGAAGAGGGCAGAGTGCTCTGATCTGCTGAGGTGCTCACCTGAGGACTAGCCTCATCTGGATTCAATTCTTTCACTTGCTGGACAGGGGGATGAGGAGGGACAACTGGAGCAGTTGTACATGGGGGGGAAGGAAGCTGAACAGGGGTGGCTCGTGAGTTAAGGACCAAGGGCCGACCAGTCTGTATATTTGGAGCAGTACTATTGGAGGGGGCACTAGGCGGTACAGGAGCAGAAGAAAATTTTATGTTCTGAGGTATGTGTAAAGGGCCAACAACTGCAACGGAGGGAGGCATCAAGCCAGAGTTGGTTGTCAGTGGGGCTGCAGGAATTGTGCTTGGCTGTGATCCTTTCATAACCTGAATTATTGAGGATGAATTGATAAATACAGGTGTAATGAACTGAGGCCGGGCATTAGACTGAGCAGCTGACTGTCCCTCAGAAACCATAACCTTGCTACCCACATTGGGCATTGTGACGACTGTTGACATCAATGCAGACTGCAGGTGAGTTGGCAGAGCTGCTGATGTATTAGCTGAAGTCGTGATAGGATTGGAAGTTACGAAAACAGTTATCTGATTTGGGGGCAAGGGAGTGGAGATGGAGGAAGAGCTGACAGGTCTTGACATTACTGGAGGGATGCTTGGTGCAACATTAGAACTGACCTCACTCAATTCTGGATGCACAAGGGTTGAACACGGCTCATTAGTGTGAGGTAAATTTAGGGAATTAGAGGGTTCTTTAGAAGAAGACGGATCCTGCAGTGTGGGAATGACAGATGCTTTTTTCAGGTCCTCCCCAGAAACTACTGGAGGCGTTACTTCCAGATCTGTAAGCCCAGGGGGTTTAATGGTCACATTAGGAGCTCCAGAGTTGTCAAGAAGTTGACTTAACGATGTTGGTGCTTCCCTCATAGCAGGAGACACCAAATTTTTGTTCTCTTCGACACCGGGAAGCTTGTTAGGATCCGAAGATTGCCCATCCTTTTTAGACTGATCTTCAGAGACAACCATTTTAACTTCTTGGGCAGGGACGGCTTTGAGCTCAATATTTACCTGCTCCTTCCTACCCTGGGAATTCTGGCAATCGCTGTCCTGAGGCACATTCAAGCTCTCCTTGTTATCCTCGAGAACACCCCCCACTGCAGCCACAGGCATGGTAGGATTCTGAGGATTCAGCCCGCTGTTGTTAGGGAAGCTCCCAGGTACAGGGGGATTGGCCAAAGGAGTGGGACTGACCAATACATTTCTTGGCAACTCCACGTTCTGCAACAGGGCTGTGTTTGTTTGAGAGGCCAGAGTAAGCTTAGGGGTTTTTGAATTCTGCCTCCCAGGACTTGGGGTGGTTTTCCTACTGGACCCAGGACTAGACCTGCGACTGTTGCTCGGACTAGCTCGTTTTGTTGCTCCAGAATTAGACTGCTTTCCAGAATTCACCACCACGGAATCTAATTTGTGAGTTTGTGGGGCAGCAAAATTGGAAGGATTATTCATGGTAAGATTTGAAGGCGCTTGCCCGATGGCCTTTAAAGTTGTTGGATTTAGGCCCTGCTGATCAAAGCCCCTGTTTAAATTTGGCCTAGGAGGTAAAGGAATATTAATCTGTGGGGGGAAGAGTCCTGCTATGGAGGCATTGAGTCTTTCTGGTGATAGACTGATTTCTGAAGGTTCTGTGCTAGGAGGGCGATTGTTGGGTGTCTGAGGATAGTAGGGTCTGGGGCTGGCTCTGTTTGGTGTTTTAGGCCTAGATGTTTGGGTTGGAGCAGCCACATTTGGAAAATGGTGGCCATGAGAGCTGGGCAGGGAATTTACAGGGGGTTGCTGGGGAGTTGCACCTTGAGTTGCTGAAAGGGATGATGGTCCAGGTTTTGGCCCTGTCATCATTAACTGATTCTGGGAAACTACTAAATGTGAAGGCATGTTATTTGGGCCTCCTGAGACAGATGGTATTTCACTGCCACTTGCTTCAGGGAGCGAGGACATCTCTCCCAGTGGTGAGCCAGAAGGATTCTGGGAGTTCTCCTGGTATACCATTTTCCTTGAATTGCTTCCCAAAGGAGTATTCACAGGTATTGGCATTCTTTGTTTATCAGGTGATGGTGGCACGGAAGCAGGTCCTTGCAAACTGACCATGACAGGCACGCTGCTGCTCTGTTGCATGGGCATTCTCTGGGAGTCGGGGTTCAGGGGACCCCGTGGGGTGTGGACATTTTGGGAGACTGGAAGCCTAACTGATTTGGGGTCCTGCTGCATCATGAGCATCATCATCATTTGTTGCTGCTGCTGCTGTTGCTGCTGCTGAGACTGTGGCTGACTGGGAGGCGGTGGCTGCTGCTGTGGCGGCGGCAGTTGTGGCTGTGGCTGCTGCTGTGGTGGCTGTGGTGGGGGTGCCACATGCTGCATGAGCTGAGGAGGCATCTGCTGAAGTGGCCTCTGTTCAACTGGTTGAGAAGGATAACCTAAAACAAGCCCCCAAAATCAGGGAAGTTAGATTTTCGGCAGGAAAAGCAACCTTTAGAGTATAGCCAAGCAATACTCATCTAGGTGGCCCAGACAGTGCACAAACAGCTTAGGTGTGCCCACTCCCGGGGGGAGGGGCAGCCCCTCTTTTTCCAACATAAGCAAAGGGGCACACTGCTTAAGGAAGCAAAAAGCAAAGCATCAAGAACCTGGAGCTCCTTAGTCTTCAAGGTCTGAATGAGACACTATTGTACTAAGACTCTAATAGATACTCTGTGCTATGCAATGAAAGTGGCTGAGTCTATCCCAGCCAAACATTCAGATGAAATGAGAAAAATTCCTATCAACAAAAAGTAGCTGACCACCCAGCAATGGGGTCAATATTTCACTGTACTTGTGAATGAAGTAAGGAATTTAGGACTCACTTTTTCTGTTATCACAGATTAATTTTTTAAGACTTGATTTTGTGAAAACAACAGCATTGAAGATAGCCTTTTTGTTCTTTCAACAGAAGCAAATATACAATTCTAGGATTCAATGCCTGAAGAGGCATTTAAAATGACTCCAATCCATTGGCTCCATACATCATGCTGCATCCTTCAGGCTCAGTCCTTTGGGGAACCCAAATGAATTAAACTGCCCCTCTGATGTACTTCAATTTAATAAAGAGTAGGAGCTAATAGAAGCTGATATACACATTGAAAAAAATTGAGGATACTGAAAATTTTTTAATGGATATTAATTTCCATTTACTTTCTTACATGTTAAAACTCAATTTGGAGAAATATTTTCTATGGATCCACAATGGAAGAAGAAGCCAGAAAAATTGCCCTCAGGAATAAAAAATAATTTTGGGAAAAGAACTCAGGGACAATGCCTTATAGGATTTCAGAAGACAACAGTTCAAATGATTCCTTCTTTTGTGAAGCTTTTACTTGGCCTTTTAGAACAAAAGCTTTACACAATCAGCAGAAAGGAAAAATTATTAACCAAGAATAAAGGTAGTTCCATGGGAAAAAGTGGGGATATAGCTGGGATACAATTTCACAGACTAGATTTATTCCATTGCTGCATGAAAAATGCATAAGGAAAGTTTTAAGGCACAGGAATAAGAACACTTGGCTCTGAAGTTGGCAGAAATGATGGTTCAAGAGTTTCACAGAGGAGCTACCAAATATTGCTGATCCACAGGGTCAGACCCTGTGGTCAACAGCTAATTAATGTCTTCTGGCCAAAGATTTCCATGGCACCAATGAGTACAATGTGCAGAATTCAGTTTTAGAGATTAAAAAAAAATCCTTTTCTATTTTAGGCCCAAGTTACTTCTTTACAATTATAGAGCCAATAATAATATGGCATTTCTACAGGTTTAACTCGGGTTCCCATATTAAGAAAATTGTCATTTCTGTAGACGCCCATTGTTGTTGGGCTATGCCACAAATGTCTTTTATCTTTAAATTGGCCCACCAGGTAGCACAATAAATACCAAAGAAAGCAGAACAGATAATACAGCAACTTCTCAAAAGTTAGAGCTGAGGGCATGGCTACTATAAAGGTTCCAGAAGCTGGAGGCAGCAATCGAAAAGGCACTAACGATAAGAAGGCAGATTGGGATTGCCATGACAGAATGGTGGAGAAGGAAAGCCAGAACTCACATAATATCTGTAATATAACCAAAACCCATATTTATTAATCAAGGGTTGCAAACTCATATGTCTTTAGGCACCCGACCAGTAGTGAACAACAGAAGTGGTCTGGTCTAAGACAGTAGTAGTCCTGTGGACAGAGCCAAACTGCAGAATGGATGCTCTGTCTAAAGGTATTTAAATTCAGGTTTATATCTGGTTTAAGATACTGCATGATGATTCAAATACATGATAGGCCAAATTCATCCTGTAGGTTCCTACTTTTTAAATTCTAGAAAGGAAGCAATGATGTGTGCAAGGACCTCTCGGATTCATGTAAGAATTCAGATGTGTCTGAGTGAAGAAGGTACCTTCCTATTCATAATGCCATCTGGATATACCTGCCAAGACTGGTGACCTTCCTGCCTCAATTGCTGCAAATCACCGACTGGCACTGTGGTGTGCCCAAACAATTTGTAATAAATAGCACAAAGTACAGACATCATGATGTATTTACTTTTCTTTTTTGATTCGCTTTTAAAATACATAAATTAAGGGTGGATTACAGTATACCCCCAAAATAATGTCATTCTCACTTACATGTCAAAAAGGAGGAGGAATAACTAGTGAGGAAGAAGCAAAACGTAATCCTTTTTACCCACAGGGGAGAGTGACCTAAGTGTGACAGGCTTGTATGTGTTCAACTGGGTCACAGAGGAATAAGGTTACAAATCACTGCTCAGGCCAAGAGTAACAAGTATAGAGATATTGTGGCAGCTGGCCTTAGTTCTTCTATAACACCTAGGTTGGAATAAATGAATTTTAGAAAAAGCTTTTTTCTTTTTAACATTTAGAGGATAATATTATTTTATAGTTAAAAAGGGGTACAACACAGGGGGCTTTACCAATACTGATCTTATTTATTATTCAGCTGGGTGGTAGGTACATGAGTGTTTCTTTTATTACTCTTAGATAGTTTTTATGTTTAAAGATTCATAGAAAACTTCTATTTAAAAAATCTTATTATAAACCCTGTTCACTGCTTAGAGAAAACCCTAATAGGAAAGGCTGCAGGAAAGGCAGGCAAGTAGGATTCGAGTGAAAACATCTTTCTATTTAATCTTACTCCCATTTGGATGCCAAATAGAATCTTGATAGTGACAAGAATAAAGAGGCACTTGACATTTCAGTCTGATTTTATGAGGACTTAAAATCAAGAAGGCTAATGTATATATACATTTGACCCTTGAACAATGTGGGAGTTAGGAGTACTGATCCCCTGTGCAGTTGAAAATCCACGCATAACTTTTGACTCCTCCAAAACTTAAGTACTAATAGCCTACCTGTTGACTGGAAGCCTTAGATAACATAAACAGTCAATTAATGCACACTTGTGTTATATGTATTATATACTGTATTCTTACAGTAAAGTAAGCTAGAGAAAAGAAAATGTTATTAAGGAAATCATAAGAGAGAGTACATTCATACTACTGCATTTATTGAAAAAATCTGCATATAAGTAGATAATGCAGTTAAAACCCATGTTGTTTAAGGGTCAACTATATATACTACATATACATATGCCTTCAGAAGTTATATTTGAAATTTTTACTATCAGGGCAAAGTTTCCAAATATTAGACACATTTAATCACTAAAGAAACCTATTTAGGGGGCGCCTGGGTGGCTCAGTCGGTTAAGCGTCCGGCTTCGGCTCAGGTCATGATCTCACGGTTCGTGGGTTCGAGCCCGGTTTGTGGGTTCGAGCCCCACGTCGGGCTCTGTGCTGACAGCTCAGAGCCTGGAGCCTGTCTTCAGATTCTGTGTCTCCCTCTCTCTCTGACCCTCCCCTGCTCGCGCTGTCTCTGTCTCTCAAAAATAAATTAAAAAAACATAAAAAAAAAAAAGAAACCTATTTAGGAGACAAAGTAAAATACTAATGTTTCCTTGAAGAGAAGCCTTGTACTGCTGTATAAATGATGAAAAGTATACAATCTTTAGCCAACATTTTATCACCTGGTGGTCGGTTTGAAAATTCTGGCAGTTTAGGGCCTGAGCTGTCCAAGTTAATTCCTTGTTCTCCAGGCAATGGCTGCTGATCGGCATCCTCCAGCCCAGCTGGGCGAGTATCTGGGGTACTAAAAAATAAATTACACATTTGTGAGTAAGTTGCATAGCTTATACATGAAAGTAGCTTAACTTCTCCCCTATTTCTGAAGAACTAAAATCTGTTTGCATTATCATTATCATAATTTACATATCTCTAGTCTGATAAAATATTCAATATTTGGCATAAAAATAATCCAGCAATTTCATTAAACAATAAAATCTATTTAATAATAGTATGGCTATTTACTCCAAGTGCTTTCTACAAATTTCTGACATAATGGTTTTCATGTAATCATCCATCGCTTAAATGTTTTAAGACCTAATCATAGTTTGGGCTATCAATCAACATTATAAAGTACTATTCTTGTGAAACCACACTATCTTTGGTATAGTTATCAATTTCAACCATGGGGTCCAGATTGTTTATTTTATTTTATTTTTTTTTGTGCATATTACAGTGGCGGCTCTCACAATTCGTAACATCTTGCAAGAAGTTGTAGGTTGGCTGATGAAAATGGTATCCAGCAATAAGAAAAATGGAGAATACTAGAACAAAGCTAATTATTTCTGCTGCAGAATGAGTATTTGCAGACACCCCCACTGGCTTTGGGATGCTTTCATTTTTACCTGGTTGTAGCTTAGAATTTTTAGTGGGGAAAAAGAAATGAAAAAAAAATGTTATCTACTAACATCCATATTCCCAAAGAACATCCATTTGGTTTGCAATCTTATTCCTAGCTGTACCTTTCTTCCCTATCTTTAGTTTCCCTTTGCCCTGATATTGGTCACCCAGTTTTAGACAGTATTTGATCTCATTGTATTCTGTGTAGTTTCTAAGCCTTACCTTGAATCCATTTTAAAAAGTTCTAGCACATGGAAATTTAGAGCTTGAAGCAGGTCCTTAGCACATCCAGATGCCTATAGCAATTTGTTCCTTCTATGACTTCTCTCTCACTTCAAATTATAAGGATTCTGTAGGTCTCTTTACTTTCATGGAACTGTACTGCTAAAAAAAATCTCAAGATATCTGGTCCAGTCACTTCATATTATGGATGAGAAAAAAAGGCCCAGAGAGGTGTAAGAGACAGACCCAAGGCTCCACAGTGAGCTAGTGGTAGAGTTAGGAGCAGGTGCTCTTCCTATTATAACTACTCTCTCTCTTTGGTAGGAACCCTGATGCCTATATAAAGCCCTTTTCACCATTTCTAGCCCCAACAAGTAAGCAATACTCATGAGAGCTGGTGAAGACAGCAAGAATGCATACTAATGGCAACTGAATAGCCTTGCAATTTTACTCTTAGACTATTGGGAGAAATAAATATCCTCCCAGGACAGCAGGTTGAAAGCAATAAAGAATTTAACTTAGAGCTACTGGGAAAATTAGATAACTAAAGGTCTTATTAAGTCTGAATTCAGGAAAATATAGTTTGTTAATATACAGTTATAGTCTTTCAATTTATAATATTCAAGCAGCAGCAAGTAAGTAGGGTATAATATTAGAGTACAGTCAAAGAAATATTGTGGGAATGCTCAGAGATAGCTAGTTGGGTTTTATTTTGAAAATTTATGGTTATGGTTAATTAAAACTCTCCTATAGTTCTAGCAATTTGTTTCAATTAACCCATTTTACATTCATTAGTCACTATTCCCTATTAACAAATGTCTCTTCCAATTTTATGATTAAAGGCAGAAAATCCAGTTTAATCAATCCTCCCTTTGGAAACATTTTATCAAGGTCAAAAAACATGACTAACACTTAGCTTCAAGACAAGCTTTAACTGTCCTTCCTGCTGTGATCCTGCAGAAGAACTCACCTAGAGAACCTTTACTTAAAGGGAAACTGATTTAAAAGGTCCAACCATGTTAGAATGAGGTTTTAAGCTTCTAGGGATGATGGAGACCCTTTACAAAATGGAGAGCCTTTAAAGGAAAGGCATTTGTACAAAAATTATTTTGTTTAAAGATTTTATTTCTTTAAGTAATCTCTATATCCAACGTGGGGCTTGAACTCCCAACCCTGAGATCAAGAGTTGCATGCTCTACGGACTGAGCCAGCCAGGCGCCCCCAAAAAACTATTTTTATTTGAGACAGCAGGGAGTCTTGATAAATTGTTTTCATTTCCAAATCACATTTGGCCTTTCTGGCTCCCCCGTAGCTATTATAAGCCTGAAGTGCTTTGTGGAGATGTAATGTGGTAGCACTGACTACTTTTCAGTTTCTGTGTGCCACAATCCCCCTGAGACTACAGATTAAGAGATACAGATCAGCCGGTTGCAATGTATGAACCTTGTTTGGCTCCTTATTTGAGTAAGTGATAAAAAATTAATTTAAGATAATCAGAAAACTCTGAACACTGTTTGAATGTGTGAGAATATGGAGAAAAGTATTAGTTTTTCTACGTTAATGGTATTATGTGTTCATTAAAATAAAACCCAAACTGTCCTTATCTTTGAGAGGTATATAGTACTGAAAATATGTATAGTCAATTTGCTTTAAAATAATCAGAAAATAATGGGGAGACGAAGGCAAGACAAACTACGACTTGATAATTGTTGAAGCAGAGGGATTTCACACTGTTCTAATTTTATATACGTTTAAAATTTTCCATCAAAAAAAGTTCACATAGAAATAAGTAAGATTTGAGGTAAAACTATCACAACCTACTTCAGATCTTGCTGACTATTTTTCTTCTTCCGAGGGGGTTTCTTCTTCTTCGGTTTATTTGCGTTGGTATTATTTTGTTTATTGTTCACCCCAAAATGGCCTGCAGAGATGTCACTCTGCAGTAAGTTGACCAACAGTGGGCTTGTTAGCGTGACATCCTTATTGACCGGGAAGCCTGGATTCTGACCACAGGACATCTGATTTCCATTGGGTGCTCCACTGAAAGGTGCATTGAAAGGCATTGCATGGCCTGAGAAGTGGTTTCCCGAGGCACTGTTTCCCTGCATGGCCTGCACGTGGGGGGGAACCATGTTGGTTTGTTGCATGTTAACATCAGGCATCATCTGAGACAAACTGACATCATTGTTTGCTGTAGTAGCAGGATCACCATGCTGCTGGGCCATGTGTGGGCTGGGTCCTGGTGGTCGCAAGACCTGCCCCTGAATCCCCATAACCTGAGATGGACTGTTGTTCACGGGCCCTTGCTGTGGCAGCATCTGTCCTGATATCTGTCCCGTAAACTGCACCATGTTTCCTTGCATGTTTGGAGTTGGTCCCCTCATTATCTGTGCTGGTCCCGGCATGACGCTGGATTGGTTCTGAGTGTTAAACTGTTGCTTATTCCCCTGCATCTGATTGGTCATGATCTGCTCTATCATTGGGTTCTGTTGGAGTAAAACTTGCCCCTGAGGCCCCATCATCTGGTTATGTGGCGCCATCATTTGTGGGCCCTGCTGGGGAAGAATCTGCTTGGGTGGGGTCATCCTTTGGGGCGAGGGCCCAAGATTTTGGCTTTGAGGGTTCACCATCATCTGGCCCTGAGGCATAAGCTGGGCTCTTGAAAGGATCATAGGGTTCTGAGGGTTCAAGGTTCCTTGCTGCTGGACCATCTGGCCCTGGGAGGGCACAATCTGCTGGTGCATGCTCATCAGCTGAGATGGTGGGCCCTGCTGGGGCTGGCCTTGCATGTTGCCCAGGTTCACCTGAGGAACCCCAGAACTACCAGCCTGCTGGCTGTTCATGTTGCCATGAATTCCCATGAGGCCGGGCTGCATCATATTTGGTGGCCCGTGGGACACCTGCATCTGGTTTTGAGGAGGACCAGCTCCTTGACCACCTTAAACAAACAAACAAAGGACAGTTTCAGATAGAAATACTCTTATCTTATTGGTATTAAGATACTCAAATTATTAATTGGAGAAACACCCATCACCTATATATCCACTGACCAACATAAATAAATATGCTCTGCTTGACATATTTTCTGTGGCTTTTTTGAAGTATGGGAATATGACTGTGGAATGACTGGTTACATTCTCAATGACCATACAACACAGAAGGGGAAATGGTTTCTTTACTCTTGTTTGGCAACTTAAAGATAACATTTTGAAGATCAATAGTTTACTTTCTTTCAGATTAAATAAAGAGAAAGGTAGCATCTCATTGTTCAAAAATGACACGTAGCCATTTTAAGGTGGAGAAAATTAATGAAAAGCTCTGTAGGCTAGTGAAATAAGCTCTGCTTTAGATGGGTCAGGAAAACAACGAATGTGATGCACCATCTTAGGAAAACCTTGACAATGCTGAGAAGACATTTAAACATGCTTCCTGGAAAACCAATGACTCTCAAAGTTTACACGTGTGGTATCTAGATGCTGCACGTGAAAGGAAAGAACACCTAACACTTCCTAAGGACAGGTCTCCTCTGCCCTACTGTGGTAAAAATTCCTTATTCCTGATCTGGAAGCTGAGTCTCTGATGGAAGTCAATTGACAAACAACCCAGAAGCTGCAGACAGAGAACAGGTACCAAGGGATGTTAAAACTTAACTGACCCTCCCCTATGGCAGTCCCTGGTGGATCATATAGTACATGTCCTATTCTCAGTTACTTCTAATTTAGACAAAGACATTGCCTGGCTTGCTGTAGTGTTTACTTATTGCTGGGTCTTTAGGATTTTCCTATAGTAACTTGCATTATCTCTCCCTTTTTACTGAATAATCTTTTATTTTATAGCTCTTTCATTTGTCACTTTTAAGTAAGGACTAGAAAGTGGCAGCCTTAATGAAGTTATGAGGCCAATCCATACTCCAGCCAGGGAGGCAGGGGACAAACTGTCCCTTGTTCACATTATTCAGTTTATCTGAATCCCAAAATAAGATTTTGGGATCATTAGCCTTATAAACTCTTAACTTAAACTCCATGACCACTGTATATACTATATACACTGAATATACTATACACACTGAATATACTAGTGTATACTCATTCAATCAATAATTACTTGTTGTAATATGTACAAGACACTTTTGGTGCTGAGGTGGTATCAATTAACAAGACAGACCAAATCCCTGACTCTTTGGAGTTGGCAAGAGACTGTAACAGACAGACAAATATTTTTTCAGGAAGAAGTAAAAGCTAACAAGAGAAATAAAGTAGGGTAAGAGAACAGAAAATGAGAGACAGGAGTAGAACTATCTTAGAAGTAGGGAAGTCTAAACAATATGTGCATGTGGAAGGCACCATACAGAAATACAAAATAGTTGTGCCTGGGCAGAAGAATTATGAATGATTTTATCACTATTTTATAACTTCCTATAGAAACCATAAATTCACATAACCCAGGAATGCAGTTTTGCATTAGCAGATGGGTACACTAAAACAGTTTACCCTGCCCTTTGCTCATGTTTCAAGAGGTAGTTTGAACTTAAAACAAACAAACAAACAAACAAAACAACTAAGTTAGAACTTTTCTTGTTCCTTAGTGGTTTACCATTAAAAGTTGGAACCACATAACTAAATTAACTCTAAGTGGGGATAGGGAGTTCTCCACAGAAAATGTTTGTACTACTTCAAACTGCCTAAATGAGAAAGAAGAAGATTAGTCCATGTGGTGCTTAAGCAACCAGAAACATGAAGTCTAGGCATATACAATACTGCTTTACATATTTTTTTAGCCATTCTGCTCCAACCTATTTATCCTCCACAACTTCTTCTTACATACAATACACTGTTGGCATTAAATCTATACTGATTAAAGTCTGTTCTTCGAACACCACATTATAAACCAGAATTTAGACATTCTGCATAAACAAAGCTAATATGTACTATAGAGAGATTGTAAAAGGTGCAGTTGCCCAAATGCCATGTGCCTCTGTACCTAAAGTTTCCTTTGCCAGAAATGCCTTTTGTCCTTTTACTAACTTGGGGGTTGGCAAACTATGGCCCATGGGCCAAATCAAGCCCAATGCCAGTTTCTAAATAAACAGTGTGTGGAACACTGCCATGTTCATTTGTCATATTGTTTATGGCTACTTTTGTGCTGTGATAACAAAGTTAATTGCAAAGTTAGTTGCAACAGAGACCATATAATCTGTAAAGCCTGAAATATTTACTATATGGAGTCCTTTACAGGAAAAAAAATGCTAAAACCTGCTTAAACTCAAGTTTCCTTTCCTTTCCTTAGGTTCCCAAGACACTGTATCTACTTTTGATATATTAGTTATTGCCCTGAAAAGAATAATTTGGGCTTGAGATTAAGAGAAGGATCAGGACTTATATTATCTGTATATTCTTACTATCTATCATGGTATCTAGCACACAATGTTCAATAAATACTGGCTGAATAAATCACAGAAAACAAACCTGCATGCTGGACATTTTGATTTGCTTGCAGCTGAGGGGCTCCTGAATTCCCAGGGGTAGTTGTTGTGGTCGAAGGCACCTGACCTTGCATAAAGTTCGGATTGGCCTGTCCTGCTGAGAAGCCAGGTGGGAGGCGTTTAGGCATTCCTTAATAGAAAACAATGAGTAAGGCAGTTACCTAGCAAATTTATACTCTTGCTTAGATGTGGAATGAATAAGGAAGGATGAGCTGCATGAAGTCTCCACTGGCTTAGCTCTCTCTGTCACACTGGTAAGATCTTTAATAATAAGGTTGGGAAAGATGGTTAAAAAAATCAACACAATCTCTTACATGAGCATTGTCAAAATGAAAAAGAAATACTAAAAAATTTACACTTAGAACATGCCAAGGAAGAGATGGCAATCTGCTCCCTAAATGTGATCTGAGGCCATGTCACAGTAAGGTTTAGGGCTCACTTTTCTCTGTAATACAACAGACCCCAAAACTTTACATACTTTAACATAGGCACCAAAGGAATATGCTAAATTCTCTCATAGTCAAACAAATTGATATGAAATACTATAAAACAAAGAGCTGGGTCCTGATATTAACAATAGGTGATTTTTTTCCATTGAGGGAAATGGATGACAATCTCCCTTGTGGAAAATTTCCCCCAATATTGTGCTCGTCTCTTGGGAAGAGACAGGAAATTAGAAACAATCCATAGGAGCTTCAAAGTGAGGCTATATTAAATTATCATTATGCCTTCCCCTGATAAGGTTTGCTGCAATTCCGACAGCTATGGTACCAAAAGCCATGCTCTAATGGAATCTTACTAAAGTATTACTTCCTTATAGGAAGGTTTAATTTCAGAAAACAGATCTGTAAGGAGGATCTCAGAACCCACTCATTGTTTATAACATAGGCCTTGATGTGGCCAGATCACCTATGTGAGCACATCATCTGCTCTATCAAAGCATCAAGACCTAAAGTTCACTTAAAAATTTTTTGCATTAGTCCATTTATTTTTAAGGACCAATTTTTCAATGTCCTGAAAAACGCTCTGTAGACAAATATGCATTTGTCCTTTCTTTAGCAGTGACAAGTCCCCATTTGCATGCTTCCACTATAATTAAATCAGTAATCACATTTGCAGGAGGGACTACCCAGCTTCTACTGATCCAGGACTAGATGTCCAGAACAGTGAAGTTTGGAGCTGAAACATTCTTGCATTTTCTAAAAACTTCTTAGGATTTAAATATCAGAGCCTGCACGTCAGTAAAATTAATTACAAGAGAGTGAAAAGACTGATGAGCAACTTAATTTCACCAGAAACCATGAGAACATGCCTTTGCTACGTTGCACTAAAGATGCAAGGGTTTTTTTCTGGGTAGGCAATGGGTGTCTTTTGGTGCGGATATGTTCATCAGATGACAGTATTACTGACACTCTCTATACCTTACTGAAAAGCTCCAAGCACATTCATGTGCACTAGATCAATGATTAATAAGATAAATAATAAACATGGAGATGAATAAGTTTTACTGTAATCGTTTTACCTCTCACACATTAAGCTCCATTGCTTTTTCTTCATACAAGAGGCACCTTACAAAATAAATAAATAAATCTCCTTTAGGTATAACTGGTGGAATTCCCTCTCTAAGGAGCAGGCATTGGCATTATAAAACTATAAAAGTCAATGATCTCTGAACTTATTCCCCTTTAACACTTTAATCAAATTTAACAAATACCATGCTTACTACTTTACTGAGATTATCAAACTTGAAAACTCGAAGGGCCTTTTCCCCAAAAGACCTTGTATTTATTTTCTTGATTTTTGCTCTATTGCATAATCTTAATTTTTTTTCCAACAGCTGAGCGGTTTAAGTTAACAAAATGCATGTTTCTTCTGGACATTTTAATTTACCAGTCCAAGATCAAGCAAAAAATAATTTAAAAAACAAAATGAAAATCTCTATATTGAATTTTACCTGTATTTTTATCCAGAGGGCTAGATTAAATGTAACCAGTAAGATGCATAATGTATCAAAAGTTAACTAAGTTACATCAAGTGTCACCACTATATCCACAAAGCCAAATAATTACATCCTCCCTCCATTAACTCTAAAAATTGAAGTTCTACTAAGATCTATCTCCAATAAATTTATCAACACAAATAGCTTCAGTGCTCCTCACCTCCTAGGCCTGGATGTAAACTCTGTGGCCCCTGGTTTGGTGGCTGCTGCTGCATCACCATGAAGTTAGGTGGCACATTTCCCTGTTGAACCATAGGATTCCGACCGGGAGAGCTGACGGGCTGCTGAAATCCCTGGGGAAGTGGGTTATTTTGAGGTGGCCTTGGTCCCATCTGCTGCTGAGTTTGGTTAACCGTGGGGGAGGATGCAGGGGATCCCTGCTGGAAGGAGGAGGGTGAGGAGGCAGGAGACTTGTTGGTGAGGTGGGGCTGCTGCAGGGGGGTTGGGACCCTGGAGGGCCCTCCCTGCAAGCTCTTCATCTGAGGAGCTGTGAACTGGCCTGGGTTGTTCATCTGAGGAAAGTTTGTATGGGCTTGTGAGGCTTGCTGGCTGCCAAAGGGATATGGAGGGGGTGGGTGGGAAGGTGTCTGTACCGTGGCTAAGGATGGTCTTGCCTGGAGCTGCTGTTGCATTGGGCCAGGCAAGGGAGCCTTCTTCCACCCTTGGCTTGCAGTCATTGTGCCCAGAGAACCCTGGGCTGGAGGAGGCTGAAGGGCTCCAGAAGGCAGCTGGTTCCAGCCTGGAGGAACAGGCACCTGAGTTGGGGCAGTAAACTGGGGTCTCATTCCCTGTGGCTGTTGCTGCTGATGCTGCTGTGGGGGTCTTGCCTGCAACTGCTGCTGCTGCTGCTGCTGCTGCTGCTGCTGCTGCTGCTGCAGCTGGGGAAAATTAGCTGGGTTCATTTGTCTGTTCACAGGGACAGGCTGCATTGGGTGGTGTGGGGGAGCTAAAGATCCTGAGGGATGATTCTGCTGCTGTATATGGAGCCCAGATAGGAGTGGATCCATTGCATCTGTTTAAAGACAGTCGACAAAGCAATAATTAAACTACTGAAACTCTAGATCCTATAGTAGTCCTGGCAATTCTGAAAAATATAGAGTAAAATCCCCTGGTACCTTAAATGAAATGTTTGCGAGCACCTTCTATATGCAAAGCAACACACCAAGATGACAGAAAGATGAATATTGTCTAGAAAGTGCTTATGGTTTAAAAGTGGACCAAGAGCCAAACATAAAATGTGGAGAGCAGTATTTTCCAAAGCATATTCTTGGGAACTATGTTCATTAGTGTTGTAAGAAAATAAAACAAAATACAGTCAATTTGGTCTGGGAAACAATTCAATCTAACCACCTTAGGTTTCTTCATGGCAGGACTTCCAGTGCCTCCAATATATTAATTCTGAATCTCTAAGAGGGAGGTAAGGTATGATGCACTTACCAAATTTATTATAGAATTCTCTGCCAAGAAGTATCTTGCAGGACTAAGTAGCCCAAGGAATGCATTTTTAGGAGTGTTGGGTTATAACTGATAAGAGAAAGAGAAATTCTGAGAAGGGAACGATGACTTTTATAGAAATAGGGCAGATTCTGTAAAGAACGTGGCATTTAAGTTGGGCAGTTGGGAACTTCGAATCAGACACAGCTGAATTCTGTAATGATCTCTAAGGGAGTTCCAGCCTCTTTAAGCCACAAAGATTGGAGGTCATTACCTGACTGAGAAGCAGGGCGAGGAGTCCTGGGCTGCAGCTCTGAATTGGGGCCCGGTGCCATCATGGAAGATGACACATTTCCACTCTGGGGTATCATAACAGTGGCAGGGCTGGTCATCCTTATTAGTCCTAAAAGAAAAAGAAAATCCGTAGAATAGAGTACAGAATTGGTACAGCATTTGTTTTTAAGTAAAATATTTCAAGAATATAAAAAGGTATGGAAAATTTCTGTACCCATCATCTACATTAATTAACATTTTGCCCCATCCCCTTCAGATACATATGTGATACAGAAGTCCCCTACTCCTTCCCAATCTCATTCCACTCCTGCTCTCTTATAATTGGGATTAATAGTTCCATGCATGTTTATTTATCTTTTCTACATACGTAAGTAAACTACATAGCATTTCCGTATGCTTTTAATCTTTGTGAAACTGGCATACTCTTCTTCAATTTCCTTTTTCACTTAATACTGTTTTTTGAGATCCATCCATCTTGACTGCTACAATAGTGATCCATTTTATGGAACCCACACACTTATTCTCCTGCTGATGAATAGTAAGGTTCTCCCTCCCACTGCCCTAAATTTTCATTCTTACAATTCTGCAATGTCATGTATTCTTGTGGACATCTGTCTTTAGACTATATATTTAGAATTCCTAGGTTTTAAATTATAAGCATCTTCCATCTTACTAGATCTTGCCAAACTGCTCTCATAAGTGGTTATACTAGGGGTGCCTGGCTGGCTCAGTCAGAGGACGTGTGACTCCTGATCTCAGAGTCATGAGTTCAAGCCTCACATTGGGTAAGAGATTACTTAACAAATAAACTTAAAAACAAAACAGTGGCTATTCCAATTTATATTCCAACTAGCAGTTTGAGAACTCCTCTTGTTCTATGTCTTTTCAATTTCTGATACTTGTTAAGGCTTTTTAGGATTTACCACCTATATTAATAAGTGAAAATGTATTATCCTCTCTTCATGTCTGTCTTTGATTTTTGGCATCAAGATTAAAAAGTAACTTCAAAAAAGAGCAGAAAAACATCTTTCCTCTTTTTCTATGCTCTGGAAGAACATGTGTATCTGTTCTTTAAATGTTTAGTAAACTCACCTGGAAACTATCTGGGCCTGTGGGTTATGCTAATTAATTCATAAGGAGACAGATTTTTAACTATTTCACAATTTCTTAAATATAGATTTTTCAAGTTTTCTTAAGTCAGTTTTGGTAAATTTATATTTTTGAGAAAACAATTTGCTGACGCTTTAAAATTTATTAGGATAAAGTTATTAACTTTTTTTCATTCATTGAGATATAATTCGTATACTATAAAATTCACCCTTTTATTTTTATTTTATTATATTTTATGATTCTATTTCTAAACTTTATTTCTTTTAAAGTTCTTTTAAAAATAAAATTTACTGTCAAGTTAGCTAACATACAGTGTATATAGTGTGCTCTTGGCTTCAGGAGTAGATTCCCAAGATCCATTGCTTACATACAACACCCAGTGCTCATCCCAGTAAGTGCCCTCCTCAATGCCCATCACCTATTTTCTCCTCCTCTTCACCACCCCCTCAATCAACCCTCAATTTGTTCTCTGTATTTAAGAGTCTCTCATGGTTTGTCTCCCTCTCTTTTTGAAACTAATTCTTCCTCTTCCCTTCTCCCCAACACCATGGTCTTCTGTTAAGTTTCTCAAATTCCACATAAGAGTGAAAACCTATGATATGTCTCTGACTTATTTCACTTAGCATAATACCCTTCAGTTCCATCCACATTGTTGGAAATGGCAAGATTTCATTCTTTCTCATTGCCAGGTAGTATTCCATTGTATATATATATACCATATCTTCTTTATCCATTCATCAGTTGATGGACAGTTGGGCTCTTTCCATAATTTGGCTATTGTTGATAGCACTACTACAAACATTGGGGTATATGTGCCTGTATCCTCTGGATAAATTCCTAGTGGTGCTATTGCTGGGTCGTAGGATAATTCTATTTTTTTTTTTTTGAGAGAGAGAGAGAGAGAGAGAGAGTGTGTGAGTGGGGGAGGAACAGAGACAGAGGGAGACACAGAATCCAAAGCAGGCTCCAGGCTCTGACCTGTCAGCACAGATCCCAATGTGGGGCTTGAACTCATGAACCACGAGTTCATGACCTGAGCCGAAGTCGGAGGCTTAATCGACTAAGCCACACAGGCAACCTGGGTAGTTCTATTTTTAATTTTTTTGAGGAAGCTCCATAATGTTTTCCAGAGTGGCTGCACCAGTTTGCATTCCCATCAACAGAACAAAAGGGTTCCTGTTTCTCCCCATCCTCGCCAACATCTGTTGTTTCCTGAATTGTTAATTTTAGCCACTCCGACTGGTATGAGGTGGCATCTCACTGTGGTTTTGATTTGTATTTTCCTACTGTAAAATTCATCCTTTTAAAATAATTTTTATTTTTTGAGAGTGAGCGAGCGCAAGCTGGGAAGGAGCAGAGGGAGAGGAAGGGAGAGAATCTGCACTGAGTGTACAGCCCAATATGGGCTCAATGTCACGGACTGTGAGATCATGCCCTGAGCTGAAATCAAGAGAATCAGACGCTTAACCCGCTTAACCCACTGAGCCATCAAGGTGGCCCAAAATTCATCGTTTTGAAGTGTACATTTTTTTCTTTCTTCACATTGCTTATGACTTCCCTTTTTTTATTTTACCAGGTTCATCAAGTTTTAGTTGTTTTTTCAAACAAACATCTTTGGTTTTGCTGCTTTGTTCTATTTTTGTTTTAATTTATACTTTATCTCTGCTCTTATCTTTATTATTTCCTCCTCCCAAAGTATTATTACTCTGTTCTTTTTCTCAATTCTTAGATCAGAAACTTAGCTTCTTAATTTTCAGTTCATGTTTTGCTCTAATATAGTTATCTGATGGCTTAAATTTTCTGCCACGTGCTGTATTGGCTACATCTCACAAATTTTGATATGTACTATTTTCACTATCGCACTTTAAATATTTTTTGCTGTCTATCATGATTGCTTTTAAATCATGGATATTCAGAATATATTTAACATTTTCTAAAATATGGGATATTTTGGTTAGCTGTTTTTTGTTTGCCATGGACTTAATTGTACTGTGGTCAGAGAACATGATCTTTGTGATACCGATATTTGGTATTTAATGAAACTTGGTTTTAGAAACACACATGGTCAATTTGTATAAATGTTCCATTTACACTTGAAGAGATGAACAATTCTTCAATTACTAGTGCATGCTTTCTATATATCTCCATTATATCAAACTATTTTACTTATGTTATTCAAGCTTTATCCTTATTAATTTTCAAAATAAGTTTAATACATCAATTACTAACACAGGTGTGTTAACATCCCTCCTAGATGTGATATCTCCATGCAATCCTGTCCACTTTTGCCTCTAGGTTTTGAGGCTAGGTTATTAAGTAACATAAAAGTTTAGCTGTCTTCCTGATGAGTATTTCCTTTTACATCATACAATGGCCCTATTTATCCTAATCGTTTTTATCTTAAAGTCTGTTGATACATCCCTTTCCGTGGTTAATGTTCACATGGATGATCTTTTTTTCCATCCTTTTAACTATGAACTGTGTCCTTATGTTTTATGTGTTTCCTGTAAAAGCACATAACTAAGCCCAAGATTATTATTCAATCTGATTAATCACTGTCTTTTTATCAGTGTTCACAATACATTTACCTGTACCATTAATTACTGTATATTCTGATTCATTTTATCATCTTAGGATACCACTGCTTTTTACCTCTTCTTTCTATGGTGATTTTCTATTTTTTCTATGCTGTTTTCCTAATTTTCTTGGATTTTTTCTAACATGCCCTTCCTTTCTACTCCTCCACTACTAGTTTAGAAGTTACACATTTTAGGAGAGCCTGGGCGGCTCAGTTGACTTCAGCTCAGGTCATGATCTCATGGTTCATGGGTTCGAGATCCGCATCAGGCTCTGTGCTGACAACTCAGAGCCTGGCACCTGCTTCAGATTCTGGGTCTCCATCTCTCTCTGCCCCTCCCCTACTTGCACTCTGTTTCTCTCTCTCTCAAAAATAAACATTAAAAAAAAAGAAGTTATAAATTTTATTTCTATTATTTTAATATCTTTAAAATGTCAACAGACATACTCAATTTAAAGAGTAGGTTTTATTAAAGTATTTATTTCAATTGCTAAATAAGCCAATACTTATGTAGATTTGCCCCATGTTTACCAATTATTTAGCTCACCATTCCTTCTTAGATCTTATTTCTTCCATCTTAGGTTCAATTTTCTTCTTCCTGAAGAAGATTCTTGAGCAGTGCAATTAGCGGGAGTCTAGCAATGGTAACTTCTCTTAGTGTCTTTGAAAATGTATTTTATACTACTATTGATAATATAGACAGATGGGTTTAAAATTCTACACTGTCAATTATTTTCTCATCATTTTGAAAATATTATTCCAATGTTTCCTAGCTTCCAGTGTTGCTGAGAAATCAGCTGTGATCAGTTTTCTCTTTGTAAATAATTGGTCCTTTATTGTGAGTTTTTTTTTTAACATTCTCTTTTTTATGTTTTTAGTTTTTCAAATTTGTGTCAAATGTGAATTTATTTCAATTTATATTGCTCAGGATTTCTGAGGATTCACATCTTCACCAATGTTGGAAAAAACATTCAGCCATTCTCTCTATTGGTCCTCTTCAATTTCTTTATCTTCTTCTGGAACCCTTTTCAGATATATGTTAAACCTTCTCATTTTATCCATCATGTCTCTTGACCTCTTTCATATTCCCATCTCTTTATTTTTAATTTGCTGCATTCTGGGTAATTTCTTCAAATTCACTTTCCAATTCAGCTGCATCTAGTTTGCTGAACAAGTTATTCACTGCAATAATTTTTAAATTTCTAGAAGTTCTGGGTGTTTTCCACAAAATTTTTTTTAATTAAAAAAAATTTTTTTTAATGTTTTATTTTTCAGAGAGACAGAGAAATAGTGAGAGTAGGGGAGGAATGGAGAGAGAGGGAGACGCAGAATCCAAAGCTGGCTCCAGGCTCTGAGCTGTCAGCACAAAGCCTGAAGTGGGACTTGAACCTACAAACTGTGAGATCATGACCTGAGCCAAAGTCGGATGCTTAACCAACTGACCCACCCAGGCATCCCGTAATTTTTTTAAAATGTTTATTTATTTTTGAGAAAGACAGAGTGTGAGCAGGGGAGGGGCAGAGAAAGAGAGAGGGAGACACAGAATCAGAAGTAGGCTCCGGGCTCCGAGCTGTCAGCACAGAGCCCGGCATGGGGCTTGAACCCACAAATGGGGAGATCATGACCTGAGCTGAAGTTGGACACTTAACCAAACTGAGCCACCCAGGTACCCCTCCACCTCCAAAATTCTATTTTGATGGTGTCTTGTTCTCTTGTGATTTTCATCATTTAAAACATCCTGATAACTCCTATTATTATAAATTATCTAGAATTTTGGAGGGAGGGAGTCTAATCCTACATCTTATGAATCTGAAATATAAACTCATTTATACTAGGGCTTTAACTATGAAAAGTCTGCAATGCTTGGGTTGAGACTATGTCCCTCCAGAGCATCAACAATTATTACCAGTCTAGAACCACTTAATAAGTTAGCTTCACTGTTCCAGGGTCATTTCAAAAATATATTAAATGTCCAACATGAATCAGAGTAGAGAAGACAGTTCCATAATCACTATTTCCCCCACCTCCCACTAGAGCCCAGGCCAAGACACATAAGCTTTGCATGTGTCTCCCTTTGTGTCAGAGGGTAAAAATTTTCTAATCTACCTTTCACTGAAAATTCTAGTTTCACAATGGATAACTTCCTTCATTATGTGGACCTAAGCCAGGATTCATATTTTATCCCTTCCTGGCCATTAAAACTCAAAGCCTTTGGTCCCTCCAGAATCTCCTCATTTGTTTACTTCTACTTAAATTTTCATCTTTGACTTCTTTTTCACCCTGGGGATTTCCTTTACTTTCTTACAAGGTCAGCTGTGCATTAAATGTTATATTTTGTCCAGCATTTTTGGGTGTTTTGTAGTTGGGACAGTTAGATAAACATTTATCTGTCTATAACTGGATTTGTCTCTGAGGAACCCCACTCTGGTTTTCAAAGATGGTTAATTACACAGTAAGAAAGTTCTCAGGAGATAAGAAGAAACAGGTTTTCTCAGTTTACAATGAGCTTTCTATCTCCAGAAATGTTCAAGAGCATGCTGACTACATGTTCAGTAGTGACACTCTTAAAATATATTCCAGCACTAGGTAGGAATCTAGACTAGATCCATGGTTCTCAACTGGGGGCAATTTTGTCTCCCAGAGAATGTTTGGCAACATCTGAAGACATTTTTGGTTGGCACAACTAGAGGGAAGGTGTGGTAGTGCTATTGGCATCTGGTAGGTAGAGGCCAAGCAGGCTGCTAAACATGCTCGGGACAGCTCCCCACAGCAAAGGATGATCAGCCCAAAATATTAATAGTGACGAGGTCAAGAAACCATGACTAAATGACTATGGCACCCTTACTATTCTTGGCAGTTCTACATGGCTACAAAAAAAAAAAAAAGGCTATGTATTTGGTTTTAATTACAAAAGACTTCTGGCTTATCAGTCAGCTTCTGTTGCCAGTGCTAAGAGAACAAAGTAATACTAAGAATAATTGACAACCCAAGACATTCTAGACAGACAATTCGAAAGTAATTTATTACTGTTTTAGAGGGTAATTAAGATCTCTTTTCCTTAAAATTTTCTGTTTATAAACATTTAACCTAATATTAAATTTTATTTGCAACCACTGTCCCAATGGACAACAGAGAAAAATATTCCTAAAGTACACTTTGCAGTAAAGAAAGATACCTAGGGGTTAAAATGTTGCTATGACCACAGATCATTACTAATTGATTATTCCTTCAACTTTATATTATACATATTATCAAAATCAGTACCTTTCATTAAATTCCAATCTAACTTGATTTCAACCTAAAGCTTTAAGTTTCCTATGTTGACAATGAACTATATCACTATAATTTGCACTTAAATCCTAGAGATGCTTAGTAAATATGCCTGCTATTTGCCAGATACTAGCCTAGGGATGCTTGCATTAGTGTGTTGATGTCAGTTTTAATAGAGTCCTAAAATTTTAAGTCTGGAAGGGATCCACAGCGTTGTTTCCAGGACATAATTAAATGTTTCCAGGTAATTATGGCCAATAAATATTAAGTCATTTGTCCAGGAGTTGACACTAGAACCCAGATTTCTTGCCTCTCATTCTAGATCTATTCTTTCACTAACTACATGCAACTTGGCCAAAGCCTTCCCACTCTGGTTCTTCAGTGTTCTTCAGTGGCACTAGCATCACTGATTATCTCTCATTAGGCTACCATAATACCAACTGCTCAGATTTCTGTGGAAAACTGTAACTACTGACCCCCTACTATAGGTACCAGGCTAGATACTATACATCTACTATGTGGTATTCCATAACAGCCCCAAAGCACAGGTCCTGACATATAATAGGAACTCTGTAAATGCTAGTTAGCTTCGTGGCTCAGGGCTCATCCGCCTTCAAACATGAGCACAAAAGACTGTAGGCATTACTATCTGATTTTTTTAGGTGAAGAAACTGTTGCTTGGAGAGGTACAGTGACTAGCTTGAGGTAATCAGGAAATGGCACTGCCAGGATAAAAATCTAGTCCCAATTTTATATGGCCAAGTCTTAAGCTACAGTTCAGAACGATGGCTTTATAAATTGAGCTTCTCCATTCTGCTGTATTTCTACAAGAGCTACTGTGGTAAGTGGGAAGGTGAATGACTGAGTATAGTTTCAGGTGGTTACTCTGCTTCAACCACAGCAGCTGTGCTTTTCCGGTTTATTTGAATAAAAGGTCCTGAAGCAGAAAAAGTTTGAAAGCCACTAGTGTAGTGAAAAGAGCACTGTACTGGGAGTTAGATCTGTGATATTAGCCTATCATATTAGCCTGTGATATTAACTTGACCCTGGGTAAACTGCTTCCTTTCTGTGGGCTCCAGTTTCCTCAGCTTTAAATGAGAGTCCACTCAATTCTCATATTTTGTGATTCACAGAATATTGAGTTAATTCTCTAAAGAAAAAATTTCAATTTTACTAGAAAAGTTAAATAATTTATAATTCCCTCAAATTCTAAATACGTAAAAAACACATATTCTTCCATATATTCTTCAGATTCCACATAAACACATAAGAACCGTCAGCTCAGATTCTCAGTCTCAGAGAAAGTGGGAGTTGGAAAGCTACATTTTCCATTATGCTATAAACATTTTGAAGGTATAAAATATTTTATTCATTTCTTTTTTTAAAATTGTATCTTCTTTATTTTATTAAAAAAATTTTTTTTAATGTTTATTTATTTTTGAGGCAGGGGAGAGGTAGAGAGAGAGAGGGAAAACACAGAATCTGAAGCAGGCTCCAGGCTCTAAGCTGTCAGCACAGAGCCCAATGCGGGGCTCAAACCCATGAAAGGCAAGATCATGACCTGAAATGAAGTCAGACACCTAACTGACTGAGCCACTCAGGTGCCCCTATTTTATTCATTTCTATCTCTCAACACTTTGAGCAGAGTCTGTCCTACAATAAGAACTCAACAAATGTTTGCTGCACAGCTCAGTGCTCATCTATCTACGTTTAGGTGTGAGCCCATGCTCTGTGACTCTACCTTCCTGAGTGATTTACATCTTGTTTTCCTAAATCAGTAAACAGAGATGTGCCAGGAACCCTTACCTGTTTTGCAAAACTCAAATGATCATACATTAGCAGATAAAGGGAAAAAAGGAAACCAGTAAAATGTCATATAATTGAGTGGGAGATCTCACCTGGACCACCTGCCATGGGAAATGCCGCCTCCATCCTAACTGAATTTCCGGCTCCCATGGGTCCATTCATTCTCACATCTTGGCTTCGGTTCTGAGCCAAAGCCAGGTTGATAGCACCTTCCCCTGAAAAAATGACAGGTTACACAAAAGGAAACCACCAGAATAAGATGCAAATGTTGTTTAAAAACAGGTACACAAGAACTGTGGTTTTCTGTGTTTTTGAAGAACTATGGTAAGTTTACTCCCACAAAAAGGGGAGCTTCAATACTATTTAGGTCTTTCTTCAACTTCACTTGATTAGGTTTACTTACATGAAGCACAAGGAGAACATAATCAATCCTCACAATACAGAAGATGGGCAATCATTAACAATGTATAGTGTCAGGAGAGAGCTTATAACTCTGCATAGCTCACAGTGTGTGCATGTGTGTGTGCATGTCCATGTGTGTGAGAAGGAAGAAAATGTTCTCAGAAAGTCTCAAAATCCTAGATTACCTTTTGGGAATTTACGACCAGAAGGTAGAGATAGGAGTAAGTTTAATGGAGAAAGAACATATGATGGTATAAGGACACTGTAGTATTTGTGAGCAAAATCCCATTTCCCTTTCAACTACTGCAATATAAACAGATATCCATTAGAGATATTCACGCAATAAAGAATAGATAGGTTGCTACTAATCTACTTTTGCAACATCTAATTATAAGACCAACATTCTTATAGTTTTTAATGCTTACAAAATTCTTTCTCATCTGAACCTCACAATATCCTGGTAAGTAACATCCAGAAGTGTTACATCTAATTAGACCCTAAACTTAGGGGTAACTTAATTAAATTTTACTTGGTTTAATGATAAAAAGAAACAAATTTCAGGAGACTTCCTGCGCTTAATCCAAAATTTTGACTATTGTTACTCTGGATGATAGCACCACCTTGTGGATAGATATAAGTATAGCTAGTCAGTGGCTAAGGAGGTGAAAGGCAGCATTCATTGGCATCCTTCCTTAGGTAATGTGGGGTCCTGGTTTACAGAGCCAGATGACTTAGCAGGAAGCTAATGAGGACACAGTAGTTTCCCGTCTTGTCATTGATAAGTCACCTTTCTGTATTAAAGGTGTATTTAAAGGTTATAGGGAACAAACATCCTACTAATAAGGGACTGATCACCAGGGGCTACAAGATGCTCTAAATTGCCTCTGGGAGTTAGGAATAAAAGAAAAAGAGAATACAGATCTTGAGGGTTTCCAATAAAAGGAAGCAACTATTAATATACCAAACTTGTTAAGACATTGTTACTTTTTTATTTTTTTAATGAGACAGAGACAGAGAGAGAGAAAGACAAAGCACAAGTGGGAGAGAGGCAGAAGAGAAGGAGACACAGAATCCAAAGCAGGCTCCAAGCTCTGAGTTGTCAGCAAAGAGCCTGATGTAGGGCTCGAACTCACAGACCACGAGAACATAACCTGAGACAAAGTTGGACGCTTAACCAACTGAGCCACCCGGGCTCCCCGCTAAGACAGTCTAAGCAGAAAGAGTATTATTCTTGAAATGGACATCAGGTTATTTCAGTTCTCTGCTTAAAACTGCTCCAATGCTTCCTGCTGTTGTAGGAAGCCAAACTGCTTAACAGGGTATAAAAGGCCTTAGTAATCTATCTAGTCAGTGCTGTTCAACAGAAATATGAGTCACACATTTAATTTTAAATTTTCTAGAAGCCACAATAAAAAGGTAAAAAAAAATATCCAGGTGAAATTAATTGTAATATACTTTATTTAACCCAATATATCCAATGTATTATTATTTCAATATGTAATTAATATAAAAAGTTAAGGAGATACTATACATTCTTTTTTGGGAGTGTTAAGTCTTCAAAATCCACTATGCATTTTACACTTAGAGCACATGTCAGTTTGAACTAGCCACATGTCCGGTGCTCAACAGCCACACACGGTTTGTGGCTACCATATTTAAGAGCCCAGATGTGGCCCTTGCTTGCCTCTCTAACCTCAACTCACACTATTTTCTCCTTCAATAATAAGGATTCAGCCTCAGCGGCATTTTAAAAAATTTCTTAAGCACACAAAGCTGCTTCTCACCTCAAGGCCTTTTCACATATTGTTCCCTCTGCCTGTAACAGTTCTACTCTCTTCACATAAGCCAACTTCTCAATATTCATGTAATCTTAAGTGTCACAGGCCCCAAAAGACCCCCTCCAACCATCTTATCCAAGGATAGGTCACCCTTAACAGAACATGGTATTATTTCTTCAGAGCACATCCCATGTAATGACTTCCTTATTCACTTGTTTTCTTGTCTGCCTCATCCATCGCTATACCCATCCATCATGCGTAACCATGAATCTGCCCTAGTTCCTTTATATCTATTGTTCTGGGATAGTTATTAATAGCACCCCTTTTACTCTCAAAAGTGTTCTAATTTAGATGATAAATTATATGGCCACCCTAATTATATCCTTAATACAGAGAACAGTATCTAATACATGGTAGGTATTCATTAGCTATTTATTAAGTATATTATGAATTGTTAGAACCTTACAAAGAACTATAGGCATTTTCCTATATGATGAATGCATTCCTGGGAAACTCCACATTCTATAAAATCTCACACTGAAAATAATAGGTTTTTTGGGGAAAAAATGTTGTTGGGACATATTCAAAACCTATGTGGCGTTGTAATCAGAGTTCTAATAAAAACATTAACTGGTGGAGGCAATATATCCAAGAACATTTACAGTGGCAATACCTGGTTAAAGGTTCTGAGATACTGCAGATGCAGTAAAGCTCTGAGCCAGTGGGGCTGCCATTAAAGCAGGCATAGGAAGTGAAACTTGTCACAAGCGAGAGCCATGAAGTCTGGGGGTGCACTTCTGGGGAAGGTATCTAAGTGTAAGTTCTCATCCTTAATTACCTTAAAACAGAGCTGAAAGGACTCCCACCTATGCAGCAGCTGAGTTTCTTTTTTATTTGTTTGTTTGTTTATTTAATGTTTTATTTGTTTTTGAGAGAGAGAGAGAGAGAGAGACAGCGTGAGCAGGGGAGGGTCAAAGAGAGAGGGAGGCCTAGAATCCAAAGACAGGCTCCAGGCTCTGAGCTAGCTGTCAGCACAGAGCCCGACGTGGGGCTCAAACCCACGAACTGTGAGATCATGACCTGAGCCAAAGTCGGACGCTTAACAGACTAAGCCACCCAGGCGCCCCCCCCCCTTTTTTTCTTATAGTCATTCTTCTATTCCCACTATTCCAGCTTCCCTTACCTTTTTTATATGAATACACACAGTTCTCACATTATAGTGCTATCATTCCCCTATTTGCCAACTGCATATAAGCTAACTGGTGCCAAAGAAACACACATAAAGAACACTATAGGCTCCCAAACTTGCTGATTAGGGGTCGGCAAACCACGGCCGATGGGCCCACTCTCATCTGCTGCCTGTATACTTAAATGATATGTTACTGGAACACATCCGTGTTTATTCACTTACATATTGCTTATGGCTGTTTTGCACTACAACTAGACTGGAATTGTTCTGACAGAGATCTTAGGACCCACAAAGCCAAAAACATTTATTCTCTGGCCCTTTACAGAAAAAGTTTGCAGACTTCTGCTTTAAATCACCATGAATTAATAGAGGGGTCACAAAATGTTCTCAAAAAATATGTCTTCCCAACTCCCTGGCCAAAACTCAAAAAAGGAAGGGTACAAGGAGTGTTCTTCCATGGAGAACAGGCTGTGGGGAAACACCCTGACCTTGCACCCCTGCAGCAGACACCTCTTAGGACTTAGAAAGCCATCAGCTCATTACCAGTTTCACAAAAGCAGAGCTGCTGCCACCACTTTCACTCCTGCCTGAATTCCAAGGGAGCAGGAGGAGAAAAAAGGAGATCACCTGGGACACACGTGCATATCCTAAAAGTTAAAAGACTCTTTTCTGTAATGTGATAATCATTCCCATATGTGATTTTCATAATTTCTTGAAATAAATGTTATCTACTTTACTTTCTTGATGGTACTTCTGCTTTAATTTATGGCTATAACAATAAAGGGGAGCCGGCACCTTATCCTTTTAAAAGAACTTAGGGGAAGTAGGACTGACTAAAAGAAGAAACTGGTGTTTCCTTTCTCCAGTGCAAAGCACTGCCATGTAAGGTTTCAAAGCCCTTTTAACTCACATAAATAGGTAACAGAGACTATAAAACATTTAAAGTTTTTAAGAAATCACTTATGTGTTTCATAAAACATAAATGTCTTATATAGTGTTATTGTAGCCAACAGCTGTTTTACTTCCACTCTTCCCAAAAGTTCATCCTATATCCTATAGATTGCTGTGAATTAATTTTAGTTCTCTGGATCCTTTTAGACAATCTATCATTTTTCATAACAGACTCATTTAAACCTCTATTCCCTTGTTTATTAAATGATGGGATTTACTCCATTTCTCTACCTATAATCCTCTCTAAATCTTCATTTGTTTGTTGGTATTGCCCCTTCTGGGGCACAGCAACCTACAATCCTACACTGCATAAGATGTGTCTCACTCCTGTATACGAAATGTTAACCTTTTCAGCTGCCAAGGTTTTGTGGAGCATTTAGGCTCTAAGCAAGCACAGCTTAGGAAGGTTTGGTCCACCAGTGGAAGGAAAGGCTGAAATCACTGGCTGTCACTCTGCATCAATATAGGAGAAGATAGAACCTCCTCTGTGCTTCCCCCTTCCTGGTACATCTATCTCTCACAGGTTTGTCTCCCTCATGAAGGTCAGGAACTTCTTTTGAGCTCATAACAGCAATGATCATATTATATCTATCACTGTATTCCAAGTGCTAAAGCAAAGTGATGCTATTATGTGTGTGCTTCCCTTGCCTTCATTCAACATATGTTTACTCAGGAAGCTAACTACAACAGTGAGCAAAGCCAGACATGGTTTCTGCCCTACTGGAGCTTGCAATCTAGGGGAGAATAAAACAATAATCAAGTAACTGCTCTGATGAAAGTTACATAAATATCTAAAGACAAAAACCAGACTTTTGTGAGAGCATATAACAAAAGACTCTGACTTAGTCAAGGAGTTCAGAAAATATATCCTCAAGAAGATTTAAGCTGATACGTGAAGGTTGGGTAGGTGTTAACTAAGGAAGGGAGAACTGGTAAGGGACAATATTCCACACAGAAAATACATAAATGCAAAGGGCCCACGGCAGGAGGAAGAAATGCATATTCAAGGAACCAGAAGAAAGCTGGAGAGGCTGGAACAGACAGCAAGGAGGAGAGCTGGATGAGTTAAGATTGGATGAGAAAGGTGAGTAGAGGTCAGACCACGCAAGGCCATGAGGTTAGAGTAAGAAGTCTGGTCTTTATTCGGTGAACAACAGCAAGCCATAGCAGAGGTTTTAAGCTGGATGGTGTGTGTGTGTGTGTTGTGTAGCACATTTTCATTTTGAAAAGACCTTTCTGGCAAAATATCTGAAAAATGAATACTGCTACAAAAAGAACTATTCAGGGCCTCCTAATCTCTGTTAGATGAATAAAGAAATAAATACTAAAGCTTATTTGGTAGAAGGAAGCAAATGAAATTAGATATTCCTTAACAAATCAGTTAAGTGGCACCTGGGTGGCTCAGTTGGTTAAGCAACCGACTCTGATTTCACCTCAGGTCATGATCTCACAGTTCAGGAGTTCAAGCCCCACACTGGGCTCCACGCTAACAGTGCGGAGCCTGCTTGGGATTCTCTCTCTCCCTCTCTCTCTGCCCCTCCACTGCTGATGCTCTCTCTCTCAAAATAAATAACTAAAAAAAAAAAAAAAAAAAAAAAGAAAGAAAAAAACAGACAAATCAGTTCCCGGTCAGGGTGCCAATAAAATCCAAATCTGACAGACAGACAAAATGAGCCAAGGGAATGGAGTCTGAGGCTATGGATGCGGAAGCATCACCCAGACAGACCCTTAATTCCTCCTTATCCTAAGGTGTTGCAATGGGAAGCACAGGTTACATGAGTTACTTGGCATTCTGAAACAGGAGGGGAACAGACAAAGCAGCACAGAAAATCCTGCTACATTCTACAGTTATGATTTGGGTCCAGATGGGCACCTTCAATCTGAACGGAGAGAATCCCCAGATCCCGGAGCTGCTGGTTGTTGCTCTGAGCCAGGATCCGTAGCCGCTCCGCTGCTTCCCGGGGGATGTTGAATGTCACACGCACGCTGTTCCAGGGCTCCACCTTCTGTACTTTTAGCTTGCTGGATTCTTGGTCGTGAAAGAAAGTGAATAATATTAGTAATCCTTTAACCACCAGAAGACATGGAACAAAACCAACCAAAAGCAAAAGAACAAGGCAGAGCACTGGCTTGGAGTAGCTGTGAGAACTTAGTCGTTGGCATTTTACCACTTAGCACCAGAGTGGCCATGACAAATTATTCACCCTTTCTGATACTTACCTTTCTCTTCTTCTTTAAAACCATGAAAAAGCTATTTCATGAGATTGTGAGTACTAAATGAGAAAATATATGCCAAAAACCTAGCACAGGCCCTGATATACACACACGCACTAAATAAATGGAAAGCAGTAAGATGGAGTAAGGAATATAAGACAGAAGAAGAGAGAGAAGTTTATTTGTTTATTTATTTATTTATTTATTTATTTGAGAGAGAGAAAGAGGTGGGAAGGGGCAGAATTAGAGGGAGACACAGAATCTGAAGCAGGCTCCAGGCTCTGATCTGTCAGCACAGAGCCAGATGTGGGGCTCGAACCCACGAACCATGAGATCATGACCTGAGCTGAAATCGGACACTTAACCGACTGATCTACCCAGGCACCTCTTGAGAGAGATAAGTTTAAATGAATAAAATAAGATCTACTTCTAGATTCCATTCAATGTATGTGAACTGGCATCATGAGAATATGTCTCAAATTTCATTGAAATTCTATAAATATAAAAATACAGATGCAGACTATGCCAGTTCATACTCCTATTTAAATATTAACAAGTATTGGGGCACCTGAGTGGCTCCGTTGGTTAAGCTTCCAACTCTTGATATCAGCTCAGGTCATGATCTCAGGATCATGAGTTCGAGCCTCACATTGGGCTCCACACTGGGCATGGACCCTACTTAAAAATAAATAAATAAACAAATAAATAGTGAGTGTCTCTGTACAAGATAGTCACAAAGACAGGAAGAAGACATTTCTTCCAACATCCTATAAATGCTTCACTTTAAGGAGGAGGCTTTTTTGTCTTTGATTTTAAAATTTTTTCCTGATTTAAATAAGAGTATAATTTTCACTGAAGCACACCGAACTGAAGGAAAAAACAATATACTTTGACAGTAAAGCTTCAGTTAGGATATGAAAACACTGCATTTCAGCAAGTCTGAAAAGTCAGTGCAAACTTCAGGACATGTTTTTAAAAGAAGATACAAAAGTTAACTAATTGAGGAGGTTAAATGTTGTTTGTAATTGTGTTTTACAGATGAAAAACAAATCCCAGGCCCAGTTAGCTCATAAAAAAATCCTTTTCGATAACCCTAGGCAAAATAATTTTCCCTTTTGTTATGAACTTGGTTAAATTAAGTATTTGGTATCCTTTATTTATGCATTTCAATATCAAGAAAATGGGTCATAAGCATTGTGTTGTCAAAATCAGATATATCTATAGATAGAGCAATGTGCCTACGTGTTGCCTAAAGCCCCTTCTACCTCCAAAATCACTACACATTGGAAGTTAATTTATCTAGACATGGAGTTTACTTGTTCTAATGTGGGAAAAAAAGACTACTTGCTAAGAGCAGTAAAATAATACATAGAAATTTAGAAAAGACTATTCAATGTTTAGTCCAAGTGTATTTTACAGGTGAGGAACCTGAGGCCAAGAAAGGCTAAGTGATTTGCCTAGAATCCTGTGGTCACCTGGCAGCACCAGAGATGGGATTAACATCCAGCTCTGATTCTCAGGTCAATTTCCTTTCCATGACACTAATGCCTCCAAATAGCAAAAGGTAGAAAGCAAGGGATCCTGGTTCCACAGAGTATATATGCCCAATCCTTATATGTCCAATCCAAAGAGTACTAGAGGGGCACCTGGGTGGCTCAGTGGTTAAGTGTCCGACTTTGGCTCAGGTCATGATCTTACCCCTTGTGGGTTCGATTCCCGCATCAGGCTCTGTGCTGACAGCTCAGAGCCTGAAGCCTGCTTTGGATTCTGTGTCTCCCTCTCTCTCTGCCCCTCCCCCACTCGTACTCTATCTCACTCTCAAAAATGAATAAATGGTTTTTTTTTAATTTTTAAAAATTTTTATTCTTTATTTTTTAGAGAGAGAGGCAGAGCACAAGTGGGGGAGGGACAGAGAGAGAGGGAGACACAGAATCCAAAGCAGCTCCAGGCTGTGAGCTGTCAGCACAGAGCCCGATGTGGGGCTCAAACTCACAAACCACAAGATCATGACCTGAGCCAAACTCGGACGCTCAACCGACTGAGCCA
Source organism: Cryptoprocta ferox (assembly GCA_028646485.1). Classification (NCBI taxonomy): domain Eukaryota; kingdom Metazoa; phylum Chordata; class Mammalia; order Carnivora; family Eupleridae; genus Cryptoprocta; species Cryptoprocta ferox. Next base: position 22,954,192 of record CM053576.1, on the reverse strand, counting down.
CCCAGGTGCCCCATCAAAAATGAATAAATGTTAAAAAAAAAAATTAAAAAAAAGTACTAGAATCTCATTCAACGTCTAGACATACATCAAATTTGCTTATGGTATTATCTATCTGTGATATGGTTGCAGAAAAATCCTTGTCTATTTTACCAAAAGTTTTTTTTAACTTTCATCATACTTGAGATTTGACTTAAAATACTTGTGGACCAAGAATACAATCTGATAACACCATAAATCTGGGTTTGGTAATTTATTTGAAAGCCATAAATAAACCGATTCCTCTATCTACCCACCCACCCATCCATCCATCTATCCATCCATCCGTGTTCTGTTTTATTTTATCTTATTTTTTAATGTAAGTTCTACACCCAAAGTAGGGATTGAACTGATGACTTGGAGATTAAGAGCTGCATGCTCTACCAACTGAGCCAGCCAGGCGCCCCTGATTCAGCAATCTCAATTAAGAAAAAATGGGGGTAATTATAAGAGCAATGAACACTTTCGTGCTCGTTGACACTCTTATCCCTGTGTAACATGATATTATTAGGACTATAAAAATTTAATTTCATGTATGCTGCTCTAACATGGAAAGGCTCTTGTAATATACTGTGAACAGATTACAATGACAATGAGGGTGATAACTGCAACTTTAACACATAAAATTCTCTAATACTATTCTTTACATGGTATTAAAAAAAAAAAAAGCCCCTGAGAAAATGACAGCTTCCCTCTGGACATCAAATCTCAAATTAAAAAAAAAACCCACTAAGCCTAAAAAAGCTAATTAATACTTGATCACATCAGTATTTATGATAAAAGGATAAGATCTAGGCTTTGCACTATGTCTGATGAGATTAGATAACTGTGCTAATCAAAAAGGATGCAGAACATCTAAACGAAGTTTCAAAAACACAAATGCCCACAAGACCTAGACAGGTAATCTAAGTGTATGAAGAGGCCAGATGGAAACTGTCTGAGATGAGGGCCTGCCCTCAATAGCAGCTGCTCCTCAGCACTGCCTGGAACAAGGAGAGTTCAATGTTATCAGATCTTTCTATTTTTAGAGCTACATCCAAAAATCTGGATTTGTATGTATGTAAAATATTTCAATTTTTAAAGCATTGGCAATGAAATTCAAATATTGAAACAAACAAACAAAACTGAAGTAGAGCCATAACACGTGGTTGCAGGCTGGATCCAACAGGCTGCCAGTTGGCAGCCTAATCTAAAATTTAAGAAGATAAGGGGCAGCTGGTTAAGTGTCCAACTTCAGCTCAGGTCATGATCTCATGGTTCATGGGTTTGAGCCCCACAATGGGCTCTGTGCTGACAGCTCAGAGCCTGGAGCCTGCTTCGGATTCCGTGTCTCCCTCTCTCTGCCCCTCCCCGTCTTGCCTTCTGTCTCTCTCTCAAAAATAAATAAACATTAAAACATTAAAAAAACCAAATAAATAAAATTTAAGAAAACAAATTTCAAGTACATTTTAAGTAGAAGCACGAAGTAAGATTTTTCTAAGCTTTAAGGGGCCTTGTAAGATCCAGTCTAACCTCTTCATTTTACACGTAAGGAAACTCAAGACCAGACAGAGTTAAAAACAATAAATAAAATTGGGTCTTGAGAATTACTCCTACCTACCAGAGAAGATAATTTAAGGATTACTATGTTAAGCAATACCTTATTATGTCCAGTTTCTCCATGTACTTAAAAGAAACAACAGCATTTCTATTAAAAAAAATAATAATTCTAGGGGACCTAGGGGGCTCAGTTGGTTAAAGCATCTGACTTTTGATTTTAGCTTAGGTCATGATCTCATGGTTCGTGAGTTCAAGCCCCACACTGGGGCTCTCTGCTGTCAGCTTGGGATTCTCTTTCTCCCTCTCTCTCTGCCCCTCCCCTGCTCACGTGCACACACTCTCTTTCCAAAATAAACATTAAAAAAATTTCTAGCTCTCTGATTTCAAGCTATATTACAAAGCTATAATAATAACAGTATGGTATTGGCATAAAAACAAACACATAGATCAATGGAACAGAACAGAGAGACCAGAAATAAACTCACACATATATGGTCAATTAATTTACAACACAGGAGCCAAGAATACACAATGGGGAAAGGACAGTCTCTTCAATAAATGATGCTGGGGAAACTAGATAGCCATATGCAAAGGAATGAAACTGGATTACTATCTTACACCATACACAAAAGTTAACTCAAAATGGAATAAAGACTTGATATAAGACCTGAAACCATAAAACTCCAGAAGAAAACATAGATGGTAAGCTCCTTGGCATTGGTCTTGGCAATGATTTTTTTCAATGTGACACAAAAAGCAAAGTCAACAAAAACAAACAAGTGGGACTATATCAAACTAAAAAGCTTCTGCACAGCACAGCAAAGGAAACCATCAACAAAATGAAAAGGGAACATATTGAATGTGATAAAATATTTGCAAGTATTGTATCTGATAAGCAATTAATATCTAAAATATATAAAGAAGTCATACAACCTGATTATAAAATCCAAACAATCCCAATTAAAAAATGGGCAGAAGATCTGAATAGACTTTTTTCCAAAGAAGACATATAGATGGACAACAGGTTCATAAAAGGTGCTCAACATCACTAATCATTAGGGGGATTTCAAATCAAAACCAAAATGAGATATCACCTCACACCTGTTAGAATGGCTATTATTGGGGCACCTGGGTGGCTCAGTCAGTTAAGCGTCCGACTTCAGCTCAGGTCACAATCTCACGGATCATGAGTTCGAGCCCTGTATCGGACTCTGTGCTGACAGCTTGGAGCCTGCTGGCTATTATTAATGAAACAAAAAATAACAAGTGTTGGTGAGGATGTAGAGAAAGAGGAATGCTTGTGAACTGTTAGTGGGAATATAAACTGATGGAGCCACTGCAGAAAACATAAGGAGATCCCTCAAAAATTAAAAATAAAACTACCATATGATCTAGCAATTCCACTTCTGAATGTTTATCTGAAAACAAAAACACTAACTCAAAAGGATATCTGCACCCCCATGTTCACTGCAGCATTATTTATAAGAACAACAACATGGAAACAACCTAAGTGTCTACGGATGTATGAATGAACAAAATATATATAGAAAATGGAGAATTATTCAGCCATAAATAAGAATCTTGCCATTTACAACAAACATGGATGGACCTTGAGGGCATTATGCTAAAGTGAAATAAGTAGACAGAGGAAGACAAATACTGTATGATCTCAAGGACATGTGGCATCTTAAAACACAAAACAGAACAAAACCAAAAACACCAGGCTCATAGCTACAGGAAACAGACTGGTAGCTGACAGGGAACAGGACAGGAAGGGGGAGAGGGGCTGAAATGGGTAAAGGGGGTCAAAAGATACAAAGTTCCAGTTATTCTCACAAGGATGTAATGTACAGCAGAGTAACCATGGTTAGTAATACTCTATTGCATATTTGCAAGTTGCTAAGACAGTATATCTTAAAAGTTCTCATCACAGGGGCATCTGGGTGGCTCAGTTGGTTAAGCATCGGACTTTGGCTCAGGTCATGAACTCATGGTTCATGAGTTCAAGACCCTCACTGGGCTCTCTGTTGTTAGCACAGAGCCTGCTTCAGATCCTCTGTCCCCTTCTCTCTCTGCCCCTCCCCTGTGTGTACTCTCTCAAAAATAAATAAAAACATTAAAAAAATTCTCATCACAACAAAACTGTAGCTATGTATGGTGACAGATTTTAACTAGATTATGGTGGGTGGATCATTTCACAATATATACAAATATGGAATGGTAAGTTATACACATGAAACTAATATGTTATATGTCCACTATATCTCAATAAAAAAAATTCTAAAATTCCAATTCTGCACTTAAAATCAGCCTTTCAATTCACTTTGTAAAACTCAAGATAATCACAGAAGAGCAAACACTTTTTAAAAAAGAGTAACAAGAAGACGGGCACTGGGGTGGCTCAGTATATTAAGCATCTGACTCTTGATTTTGGCTCAGGTCATGATCTCACAGTCGTGAGACTGAGCCCTGCATTGAGCCTGCTTAAGATTCTCTTTCTTGCTCTCTCTCTGCCCCTGCCCCACTGGCATGTGCTCACTCTCTCTCTCTCTCAAAAAAAAAAAAAAAAGTAACAAGAAAAAAATAATAATTAAAGCAAAATTACCCATGTGTAACAAATTGGGCACATTCTCCAATATTGTGTCCAATTTCCATTTGAAGTCTTTATCACCTATATTTCCTTTGAAGGCCACAAAGATTGTGGAATCCTCCAAAATACTATCACTTTTTGTGTCATCATCTTCTAGTCCAGAATCAAAATCCATCTCTGAGTCTTCCACTGATGATGAACACAAGGAAGTATAGATGTCTTCTAAGTTTGGAAGGTCATCCAAAACCATGGTGAATATTATTCCAGTAGCATATGCCAAATGGAGAATAAGAAAACCTTTGGAAAAAGAAGATACAAAAAGGGCATTACAATGTATAATTATACAATTAACAATATATAATCCATTGGTCTTTAAAAACTATTATTTTATTTGCCAAGAAATAAGAAAGCACACTATAAAAATTAAGAAATTATAGAGAGGATAAACTAAGATATTCTATAATAATCAGTTCTTAAAAATACTTGAAATAAAAATTCACCAGCTTTAAATAAAGTTCCTTTTATTATATTATAATGTTTATGTCTATTATGTCAGGCTACCTAGAATATAGGGAGGAGGGAACAAGCAATCACAAGAAAATAAAACAAGTTTTATTTCAAAAATTAATTTATATAAGCCTTTGACCCCCACAGAGCAAGGGGCTCCCCAATACTTCCCTTATTCCTGTTCTGACAAAAGTTTCAGAGAAGCCAAGGTTTCTAAAGCCATTCTCTTTCTCTAACCTGCAAAGCACACCTTGACCCAACTAAAAACATCTGGAGGACTACCTAAAATCCTAAAGTCTTGAGGACCCTTTAAAATAACTTTGGGGGGGGCTGGCGCCTGGGTGGCTTAGTCATTTGGGCGTCCGACTTTGGCTCAGGTCATGATCTCTCGGTCTGTTGAGTTCGAGCCCCGCGTCCAGCTCTGTGCTGACAGCTCAGAGCCTGGAGCCTGCCTCTGATTCTGTCTCCCTCTCTCTCTCTCTCTCTCTCTTTCCCTCAAAAATAAATAAACATTAAAAAATATTAAAAAAATAAACTAAAATAACTTTTAGGGGCACCTTGGTGGCTCAGTAGGTTAAGCATCTGACTTTGGCTCTGGTCATGATCTCATGGTTCGTGGGTTCGAGCCCAGCATCAGGCTCTGCACTGATAGCACAGAGCCTGGAGCCTGCTTCAGATTCTGTGTCTCCCTCTCTCTCTGCCCCTCCCCCGTTTGTGTGCGCTCGCACTCTCTCTCTCTCAAAAATAAACTTTAAAAAATAAATAACTTTAGGATTATTAATAGCGGTATGGCTAAAAATAATAATTCAGCAACAAAACAAAAAAACATTTAAAAATACTTTTAGGAAAGAAAAATAAGTAGTTAACACATGTTTATAGAAAGAACTGTGTCCAGGACAGAACTAAATTACTTTTCAACTTTTAGATCTAGAGAAGTCACATTATCTGTTATTTTCAGTTATGTTGTCTACCGAAGAGTACATATATTAAAGATCACACCATGTGGCCATTTTCTCCATTAGCTTTGGGACTGAAGATCACATTCTTAAACCAAAAGTGAGTGAACGTTAATTTTTTAGCATTTGTGTTAAGCCAGAATGACACAGAAACATAACAACCTCACACAACTCTTCAAATTTAAAAACATTCCTTATATAATTACAACTATGTTTTTTTTTTAAAGATGGATAAGAAAAAAGGGCTGAAAATAAATCCACTAAAATGCAAACAGTGATTGTGCTAGGTTGGTAATATCACTGCTAAATTTTCTTTTTCTATTTTCCAAATATGCTACAAGTCATTAGGGACATGCAGAGCTAAATATGCTGTAATAAGTTACATTACCAATATAAATGAAAAAAGATGTATCAACTTTTAAAAACTGCTTAACTTTTTTTCTTTTTCTTTTTTAAACAATTAGACTTCAAGAACAAAGACTTTCCAAAAACCAATTTAAGCAATCTTATGGGGAAAAATTCCTCTGTTGTAAGTAAACATGAAAAAAATAAAACAAAAAAACTTAACGTTTCAGTAAAGCACCTTTCAGTCTGGCAATTATATCCTTTTCTAGTACTGTGACTGTTACAAAGGAATAGTGTGACTTGGTGGTTAAGAAACAACAGCATTCAGAAAATCCGTTATAAATACCATTCCTTTAATCAACTGCCATCTGCTCGTTACAGATTTTAAAGAACCTTACAGGTAAATAAACAAAACTGAAAAGGACTTTAGGGCTTAAAAACTGTTACTCATCAGGAAAAAGACTGATTGCTGAGACTGCCTGAAATACTAGCGCTATTTAGTAGCCACTCCACAGTTGGAACAACTACAAGAAAAGAATTTAAACTTTAAGAAATGTTTTCCAAAAGAAATCTTTAACTGGAAAGGAGATCAACTAAAAATCTATCTTCTAAAGGGGTCATTGGTCATGTCATGAAGGTTGGCAAATCTGGATTTGGAAAACCATCTCCTGGCAGACACAACAAATCAACTAATCCAAATTCGGGAATTACTGGTTTAAAAGTACTATGTATGGCACAACACAGGTGCTTAAAAAATGAAGAAATTAAAAGTCAGTATGAAAAATTGCTGGCCTTCCTTCCAGAAACTTTTTAAAGCTTCATTGACATAATGTCCACTTAAAATCTACTCTTTAACAAAAGATTTATTATCAAAATAATTAGCTTTTGAGTGAAATGCAGTTCAGTAATTGCTTTTGGAGAGAGAAAACATTACAGCTGACCAGCTTGAGACTCACTTGCTCATTTATGGTCATCATAAGAGAACATGCGCTATCTCTCTGGGGTTGTTAAGATTAACCACCAGTTAATTTGCTCACTCGCCACATAATCAACTTCCAGATTATTTGTTGGTTTCACTTTTTTTTTTTAATTTTTTACGTTTATTTATTATTGAGACAGAAACAGAGCACGAGTTGGGGAGGGGCAGAGAGCGAGGGAGACACAGAATCTGAAACAGGCTCCAGGCTCTGAGCTGTCAGCACAGACAGAGCATGACGCAGGGCTCGAACCCACAAATCGTGAGATCATGACCTGAGCTGAAGTTGGACACTTAACCGACTGAGCCACTCAGGCGCCCCGGTTGGCTTCACTTCCAATTGGGGCTCTTTTGATCTTTTATAAAGAACCTAAGAATAAATGTGATATCCAGGAGAATTTAAAAAGCAAGCATATTTATTCTACTTTTGGAAATACATTTCCAAACTAAATCATTTCAGAGTAATATTTCAGGATAACCAAATAGCTCCAGCTGATGAAGGAAAGCTCTTTTTTAAGAAGAATGCCATTGGGGCGCCTGGGTGGCTCAGTCGGTTGAGCGTCCTACTTCAGCTCAGGTCATGATCTCACAGTTTGTGGGTTTGAGCTCCGCGTCGGGCTCTGTGCTGACAGCTCAGAGCCTGGAGCCTGCTTCGGATTCTGTGTGTGTGTCTCTCTCTCTGCCCCTCCCCTGATCATACTGTCTCTCTCTGTCTCTCAAAAATAAATAAATGTTAAAAAAATTGTTTAAAAGAAGAATGCCATTAAATATAAAAAGAATGATATCATTAGAAAAATCACAATTTTGTGATCCCTGGTAAAATAATTTAGAAGAGGATCATTAATAAGGATAAAACATTATGTGAAAATTTGAGATAAAACATTATGTGAAAATTTGACAGACAACTGGATATTCATATGATGTCAAAGTATCATCCCAGAGATTTGCTACTTGGCAAAAGGAAAACTAACTTCACAGTGGAAGGCTCTGGCTGTCACAACCTAGACAAAATGACCAAACTTAGCATCACTAACAGGACAAAAAACCCAGAAATTATGTATAATATAACCGCAAAGTATTACCTATGAAATATTCTCACCAAAAATGTTTAACCTGAATATAATAAGTCTTTATATAGGAGACATAGGTAAAACTTAAATAACATCATGAGGAAATATTCAGACAAATCTCGAGTGTAGGATTTCTATAGCATAACTGGCTTGGCCTCTTCAGTAAGTCAGTGGTCATGAAGGAAGAAAGAGATGGGTGAAACTATTCTACATTAAAAGGGCTTTTAAAAGACTTTTTAAAAATCAAATGCAGTGTATGGTCCTTTGTTAGGTCTTGGTTTGGAAAAAGATGTAAAGCACATTTTTAGGATAATTAACGAACTACCACTAATTTTGTTAGTTTGTGATACCAATGGTGTTATGGTTATACAGGGCAATGTTCTTACTGTTTAAGAGATGCATACTGAAACATTCAGGGGTAAAACATCAGGATGCTTATAATTTACTTTAAAATAATTGAGGGAAGGGGCACCTGGGTGGCTCAGTCAATTAAGATACAACTTTGGCTCAGGTCATGATCACAGTTTGTGAGTTCAAGCCCCGAGTCTGGCTCTGTGCTGACAGCTCAGAGCCTGGAGCTTCAGATTCTGTGTCTCCCTCTCTCTCTGCTCCTCCCTCACTCATGCTTTGTCTCTGTCTCTCAAAAATAAATAAACATTAAAAAATAAGAATAAAAATAAAATAATTGAGGGAAAAAATAGATTAGGCAATTATGGCAAAATATTAATAATGGTTAAATATACGTGATGGGTATACAGATGCTCATTATACTTTTGTTTATAATATAATTTTATAAAATGTTTGAAGTTGTTCATAATAAAAAGTTAAAAAAAAAAAAAAAAAGGAAGAAAAAAGCAACCATACCAGCAACATAGTGCTGCTCCAAGGTAAAACTCCACAGACACTGGAAGGTTTAGAAGCTTACTCATGAACATCTTCCAAATCACAGTAGGATTAAAAATAAATAAATATATTTAAACATATATATATTTGTAAATATATAAATTTATATATTTATAAACATATATATGTTACATATTATAAATTTATATAAATTTTATATTATTTATGAATATATAAATTTACATATCATACATAGTATAAATATATCCAGCTAATATGCACCAGATTTACATTTACATATGAACAGAAAGGACTGGTGAAGGTAGCTGAATAATGGGTAGAAGATTGTCACAGGTTATTCAGATCATCAGCTTGGTTGCTATTTGAACAAAAGATGAGACACTATGATCTGCACCAGAAATCACAAATTCACATATTCATAAGAGTTAGGCAGATAAAATAAGAGAACACTGGATATTAAGTGTATTTACACACACTTTATTAATGATTTGGGCAATAGGGAACTCACCTACCCATCTATGCTAAGAAGCTACTATACTCTGCTCCAGCATATTACTTTCTTTTTAGAAGGATGGGAGGAGTTGGGCAGATGTTCTGAATTTTAAGAAAAGACTAAAATCCGTATATTCAGTGAAATCGCCAGATTATAAAATAGGGTTACATTTTTGGAAAATATCCTGTAGGCCAAATGAAACATACTATAGCTGCATGAGGCCCAGTCACCAATTTTCAATTTCTATGACTCACATGACTGACTAGTACAATGTTAGGTGTGAGTGAACTATGTTGGGTTTGGTATAGTGCTGGAATAAACCAGATATTTAAAATGCATTTAAATGTTATGATGTACCTCCTAGGAGGTGTGTGGACTCTCTAAGAGAAAGAAAAAAATAGATCAAGGTCTCAACCCCCAAAGGAACAGAAGGCACTCAAACTTAGTGAATTTTGGGCTTCATTAAATATGCTGATGTCTTCTATAACTGGCTGAAGGATCACCTTCTCCTTTGACAAAATGCTAGATGATAAAGGAAACAGTTCTTTAATTTGCTACTTTGGTAGAGTCATTCCATTGCCTGGAATTAAGTTGAGCCTTAACCACTCTTTCACAAAAGATATTACTCACCAAAATGTCTTTATTTTTTATCATTTATCCAGGTCATCTTCTAAGTCCAAACAAGCTGGCATTTTTAGGGCCTGTATTTCAAAAGGCAGCAGCCAAATAAAAATTCTAAAAAAGCGAGACAGAAAGAAAAAAAAAGTTATAGTATCATATAGAAATTAGAAATTACAGAGGTGACATCTTTATAACAGAAGCCAATGCAAATATCACAAGTTACCAAGTCAACTTAGACATCTTTAGAGAATGTTAAAATAGAGTTTTCATTAAGTCTACAAAGAATATCTTTTTTTTTCTGAGATTAAACCACTATTCAACAAGCATTTCAAAGAGTATAGAAGCAAACTCCGGGACATATAATGCCTTCACTTAGGAATTATGAAACTGGGACTCTAAGCCTTAGAGACCTCCTCCCTTTACCTCCATTTTTAAATCTGTCAAATTAAAATGAATTAACATCATCATGCCACACTGTTTGCAGATCCTTGGTGCCAAAACCAAAATATTTTGTATACACACTAAGTACAAGACCTGCTTGTTCAAACATAATTTCAAAATTCATTTTAAACTTCAAAAAGTATATGGGGCACCTAGGTGGCTCAGGTGGTTAAGCATCTGACTTCGGCTCAGGTCACAATCTCCCTATGGTGGGTTCGAGCCCCATATTGGGCTCTGTGCAACAGCTCATAGCCTGGAGCCTGCTTTGGATTCTGTGTCTCCCTCTCTCTCTGACTCTCTCCCACCTGTGTTCTCTCTCTCAAAAATGAATAAACACTTAAAAAAATTTTTTTAAATAATAAACTTCATAAAGTATAGATTTAAGCTTTTTTCCTTTTTGATATGTAATTGTATTTTATTTTTCATTTTCATTTTTCATTTTATTTTCAGTTTTTCTAAGTATTTTTTATGGTACACATAGAAATTTTTTATGGAAAGTGCATAATTTTGGCATGTTTTGGAAAAAAATTCCCACTCTGATACTATCAGTCTATAATGTCTTTAACTTAGCTGTTATGGTTTTACATTATTGCCAAATATTGATTTTATAATTTCTTAACTTTAAATGGATATATTTACTAGATATTAAAAAATAATTATTAGAGAAAAACTACGCTCCTTAATTCTTTTAATTTATTTTTTTAATATACATCCAAGTTAGCATATAGTGCAACAATGATTTTAGGAGTATAGATTCCTTTTTTTTTTTTTTTTATGTTTTTGTATTTATTTTTGAGAGAGAGAGAGACAGTGTGAGCAGGGGAGAGTCAGAGAGAGAGGGAGACACTGACTCCAAAGACAGGCTCCAGGCTCTGAGCTAGCTGTCAGCACAGAGCCCAACACAGGGCTCGAACCCACGAACTGTTGAGATCATGACCTGAGCCGAAGCCGGATGCTTAACCGACTGAGCCACCCAGGCACCCCCAGGAGTAGATTCCTTAATGCCCCTTACCCATTTAGCCCATCCCCCCTCCCACAACCCCTCCAGTAACCCTCTGTTTGTTCTTCATATTTAACAGTCTCTTATGTTTTGTCCCTCTCCCTGTTTTTATATTATTTTTGCTTCCTTTCCTTTATGTTCATCTGTTCTGTGTCTTAAAGTCCTCATATAAGTGAAGTCATATGATATTTGTCTTTCTCTGACTAATTTCGCTCAGCATTAATACCCTCTAGTTCCATCAACGTAGTTGCAAATGGCAAGATTTCATTCTTTTTGATTGCCAAGTAATACTCCATTGTGTGTGTGTGTGTGTGTGTGTGTGTGTGTACATACATACACCACATCTTCTTTATCCATTCATCCATCGATGGACATTTGGGCTCTTTCCATACTTTGGCTATTGTTGATAGCACTGCTATAAACATTGGGGTGCATGTGCCCCTTCAAATCAGCACTCCTGTATCCCTTGGATAAATACCTAGTAGTGCAATTGCTGGGTCGTAGGGTAGTTCTATTTTTAATTTTTTGAGGAGCCTCTATACTGTTTTCCAGAGTGGCTATAACCAGTTTGCATTCCCACCAGCAGTGCAAAAGAGATCCTCTTTTTCCACATCCTCACCAACATCTGCTGTTGCCTGAGTTGTTAATGTTAGCTATTCTGACAGATGTGGGGTGGTACCTCATTGTGGTTTTGATTTGTATTTCCCTGATGACTGATGTTGAGCATTTTTTCATGTGTCTGTTGGCCATCTGGATGTCTTCTTTGGAAAAGTGTCTATTCACATCTTCTGCCCATTTCTTTGCTAGACTATTTATATTTTGGGTGTTGAGTTTGATAAGTTCTTTATAGATTTGGGATACTAACCCTTTATCTGATAGGTCATTTGCAAATATCTTCTCCCATTCCACTAGTTGCCTTTTAGTTTTGCTGATTGTTTCCTTTGCTGTGCAGAAGCAGTAGTTCATTTTTGCTTTTGTTTCCCTTGCCTCTGGAGACACGTCGAGTAAGAAGTTGCTGTGGCCAAGGTCAAAGAGGTTTTTGCCTGCTTTCTCCTCGAGAATTTTGATGGCTTCCTGTCTTACATTTAGGTCTTTCACCCATTTTGAATTTACTTTTGCGTATGGTGTAAGAAAGTGGTCCGGGTTCCTTTTTCTGCATGTCTCTGTCCCATTTTCTTAGCACCACTTGCTGAAGAGACTGTCTTTATTCCATTGGATATTCTTTCCTGCTTTTTCAAAGATTAGTTGGCCATATGTTTGTGGGTCCACTTCTGGTTTCTCCATTCTTTTCCATTGATCTGAGTGTCTGTTTTTGTGCCAGCACCATACTATCTTGATGATTACAGCTTTGTGACACAGCTCAAAGTCTGGGATTGTGATGCTTCCTCCTTTGGTTTTCTTTTTCAAGATTGCTTTGGGTATTCAGGATCTTTTCAGGTTCCATACAAATTTTAGGATTGTTTGTCTAGCTCTGTGAAGAATGCTGGTGTTATTTTGGTAGGTATTGCATTGAATATGTAGATTGCTTTGGGTAGTATTGACATTTTAACAATATTTGTTCTTCCTATCCAGGAGCATGGAATATTTTTCCATTTTTTAGTGTCTTCTTCAATTTCTTTCATAAGCTTTCTATAGTTTTCAGTATATAGATTTTTCACCTCTTTGGTTAGGTTTATTCCATGGTATTTATGGTTAATTATTTTCAAATTTAAGACAAAACCGTTTTTTCAAATCTCCACGGAACATTAACAAAAAAATGACCTTAAGAAAGGCAATAAAGAGGGGTGCCTGGGTGGCTCAATTGGTTAAGCATCCGACTCTTGATTTGGCTCAGATCATGATCTCACAGTTTGGTTTGTGGGTTTGAGCCCCATGCCGGGTTCTGCGCTGACAGTGGCAAGCCTGCTTGGGATTCTTTGTCTCTTTCTCTGCCCCTCCCCAGCCTGCACATGCTCTCTCTTTCTCTCTTAAAAACATATACATTTTTTTAAAAGGCCATAAAGAAAATCTCTATAGTGAATGGGACACTTAACCTGATGAACACTGAGTAATACATGGAATTGTTGAAAACCGCTAAACTGTACACTTGAAACAAATACAACACTCTATGCTGGAATTAAAAAAAAAAACCTATAAATCCAAAAAGTAACAGTAGAATATTCGGATGACAATGTACTGAAATTATACATTTAAAATAAAATCAAGAAACAAAGACCTTTTCACCTTAAACAACAACAAAACCCTTGGACTTGGGTTAAAAAAAGAATATTGCAAAATTTCTAGAGAATGCCAAAATAAGGAAAATGCTACATACTAGAACCTAAAGAATACAGCCAAACCAGTAAAGAAGAAAATTCATAGCCATAAATACCTACATCAGGAAAAAGAAAAAAAAAAAAAGAAAGAAAGAAAGAGAAAAGTACAAAAAAGAAAAGAAAGGAAGGAATTAAATGTCTGACTCAAAAAGTCAGGAAAAACCAGTAAGGTGAACTGAAAGAAATCAAAATGAAGGAATTAATACAAAGAAATTAATAAAAATTAATAAAAAAACAGAAAAACAGGGGCGCCTGGGTGGTTCAGTTGGTTAAGTATGTGACTCTTGATTTCTACTCAGATCATGATCTCATGGTCATGAGATCCAGCCCCACGGGGGGCTCTGTGCTGGGTATGGAGCCTGCTTGAGCTTCTCCCTCTCATTCTGACCCTCCCCTGCTTGCGCTCTCTCTAAACACAAAACAAAACAGGGGCGCCTGGGTGGCTCGTCGGTTAAGCGTCCGGCTTCGGCTGAGGTCATGATCTCACGGTTCGTGGGTTTGAGCCCCACGTCGGGCTCTGTGCTGACAGCCAGCTCAGAGCCTGGAGCCTGCTTCAGATTCTGTGTCTCCCTCTCTCTCTGACCCTCCCCCTGCTCGTGTTGTCTCTCTCTGTCTCTCAAAAAATAAATTAAAAAAAAAAACCAGAAAAACAGAATAAATAAATCCAAAAATTGGTACATTGGGAGAAAAATCAATAAAATAATTAAACCACTAGTTAACCTAGTAAAGGAACAAAGTCTGAATATATAAAATAAGAAATAAGAAGGAAATAGCCACAGAAACAAAGGAAATTAAAAGGATCACACCACAGAGACTATTTTTTTCAAGCTTTTTTGCTCACTCTATCTATATAAATATGATAATGTCCCCCAAAAGCACCACACACAGATTTAATGGAAACATTAACCCTTTAGTGAGCAGATAAGTCTAATGATCTGAAACTGTTCCAAAACATACAAAAAGAAAGCAAACTTCCCAAATCTTTTTATGAAGCAAATATAGCATGAATATCAAAAGCTAATACACACCACAGGCAGAAAGCTACAGATGCAAGATTCTAAATCAAACTTTAAATAGAATACAACAGTACATTAGATGAAGAAGAATGCATCATAATTAAGTGGAGTTTGGCCTAGGAATACAAGCAAGGCTCACTAGGAGGAAACTAAGAGAAGAAGCCTATGATCATCTCCATAGATATTAAAAGTCATTTCACAAAATTTAACATTTCTCAAAAAAAATCAAATACAAATATACAAACACTTCCTTAATATGACAAAATATATCTTTTTAACCCTAAAGTCAGCACCTTACTTAATGGGGAAAAGTTGGGAAGAAGGCAGATATCTATTACGTATTATTTAACATTGTACTGGGGTATATAAAGTCAGTGAAATTAAATAAGACTAACAATAGTAAAAATTTGGGAAGAAGAATGTAAAACTATCACTATCAGATGATATAATTGTATTCTTGCACATCTTGGAAAATCAACCAAGAAAACACCAAAAATAAGAAGATTCAGCAAGGTAGAATGGTACAAAATATACAGAAAACAAAAGCTTTATTACGCAGGCAATCAATCATCAATATGTGGGGGAAAATCTAATTTATAACTGTAACAGAAAAGATAAAATATTTAGGACTGAACTAAAAAGAAAATGTAGAGCTACAAGATGAAATTTTTAAAACACTAATGAAGGATCCAAATACAAAAAAGACTTGAACAAAAGACTCACAGGATGCCTGGGTGGCTCAGTCTGTTAAGTGTCTCACTCTTAATTTCAGCTCAGGTCAGGATCTCACGGTTGTGAGATCAAACCCTGTACTGGGTTCCATGCTGAGTGTGAAACCTGTTTAACATTCTCTCTCTCCCTCTCTCTCTGTGCCCCTCCCAGCACGTGCTCTCTCTTTTTTTGAGAGAGAGAGAGAGAAAGAGAGAGAGAGAGAGGAAAAAAGACTCATAAACATCAATTCTCCCTAATTTAGAATCTAACAATCCCATTAAAAAATTCTAACTTCTTGGGTGCCTGGGTGGCTCAGTCAGTTAAGCGTCCGACTTTGGCTCAGGTCTTGATCTCGAGGTTCGTGGGTTCGAGCCCTTTGTCAGGTTCTATCAGAGCCTGGGGTCTGCTTCAGATTCTGTGTCTCCCTCTCTCTCTTTGCCCTTCCCCTGCTTGCATTCTCTCTCTAAAATAAAATAAAACATTAAAAATAATTCTAACTTCTTTTTTAAAATAGAAAAGCTGACTTTATAGTTCATATGGAAACAAAAAGAGTAAAAAAAAAAAACCTCTGAAAAATAGGAGTAGTGAAAGGGACAAGTCCTACCAGATATCAAAACATAATGCCTCAGTAATGAAAACTGTGTAGTACTGGCATATAAACGGATGGGAGACCAATGAAGACTAAAATCCCCAAAAGTGATCAAAATGGATGTAGAATTTTAGTATATCATAAAGGTGGAAGGAAATGGATTTTTCATCAAATGGGACTAGGTAGCCATCTAGGGAAAAAATAAACTTAGAGCTATACCTCACATCAAGATAAATTCCAAATGGATCCAAAACTTCAATGCAATAAATGAAATCCTACAAGTATTAGAAGAAAGTACAGAACAAATTTTTATAATCTTGGACTGGGTAAAGGTTTTTTAACTATGACACAAAATCTAGCCATTAAAAAAAATGGATAAATTTGAATACATAAATATCAAAGAATTCTGCAAGGCAAAAAACATTATAAGCAAAACAAAAAAACAAACAACAAAGAAAAAATATTGACAATCATATCATATTTGATGAAAGAGCAAATTTCCCATGTATAAACATACTATAGAAAAAAACACAGGTTTATATATGTATACATATATACATATATAGATATTATAAAGAGAACAATTTGGACAAAGTATTCTGTCTAAAAATGGACACTGAATATGATCATAAAATTCAAAGAAAAGGAAATACAAATGAACTTTAAACATATAAAAAAAGTTAAACTTCACACATAAGAAAAAATTGTTTTTACCATCAGATTAGCAAAACCCCCAAAATTTAATAATGCACTCTCTTGGCAAGGCTATAGGAAAATAGACACTCTCATTCATTGCTAGTGGTAGTCTAACATCAGCAATTAGGCATTATCTATCAAAATCACAATTATATATAGCATTAACCCAGCAATCTCACTTCTGGTTGGTGATCCCATAAGAGGGGGTATAGCTCAGTGGTAGGGTATTTGACTACAGAGATCCTACAGATACACCTGCTCCCTGACTAGATGACATATATATACGGTTATTCAATAAAAGCATTGTTTGCAATAGCAAGATAGGAAATGACCAAAACGTCCATCAACAGAGACTGATTAAATTATAGTACATCTAATAAAAAGGAAAGGCAGCAAGAATATGGATGCTCTCTATGCACTGATATGAAATGATCTCCAAGATGTATTGTTGAAAGAAGAAAAACAAGGAATAAAACATTGACTACAGTATGCTACTTTTGGTGTGAAAAGAGGAGAAAAATATTTTATATATATTAGTATTAAAAATAAAATAAAATAATCTAGGGGTGCCTGAGTGGCTCAGTCCATTAAGCAACTGACTCTTGATTTTGGCTCAGGTCATGATCTCACAGTTCACAAGACAGATCTGCATCGGGCTACACACTGTCAGCGTGGAGCCTACTTGGGATTCTCTCTCTCTCTCTCTCTCTCTCTCTCTCTCTCTCCTTCTTCTTCTCTCTCTGCCTCTTCCCCACTCGCATTCCCTCTGACAAAAAAAACAACAACAACAAAAAAAACCTCTAGAAGGAAATACAAAAAAACAGTAAAAATTGTTAGCTTCAAGGTAAACTTAAAAAAAAAAAAAAATCACGTTGTACCAGAAGGCAAGGAAGCACTCAGACCAATAGGGAGCAAGTCACAAGGGCCCAGAAGCCAGTGTAAGGGGTTTTTACTAGCAAATTTGGGACAACTTAAGTATCAAAAAGAATTAATGACTAAAATGGATTATAATACCATGAATAAATAAGAATCCATAAATACATAATAGCTCAGAGAGTAAAACAATTGCTCAGAAAGTCACCATTAGGGGTAACTATGACATCGATTCCTTACTCTGAAGATTGATAATTAAAGAAAAAGAATGAAGCAAGATATTTACTTTGTCTTTTAAGAAGCATTCATCCTTGGTAAAGAGGGAAAGCCCTCTTTTACATTAGAATGCTAGTTAATAAATGCAGAAGGAAAGAATTTTTGAAATCACCATTGTGCAACCTCCAATGAAGTAAGTGATTCAGGCAAGGATGATCAAAGATACTAAAAATCATCTGGTGAAAACTGTTGGGGAACAGACGATTCCCATGGTGCAAACAGATTATTACACAGATAACCTCCTAATTGCAAAGAGAAAACAAGTGTCTTTACAATGGAAAGATATGACATTCACCAGCTTAACATGATGATCAAATCCAGTAACAATTACAGTGAGACCTTTTATTTATGCCTTCTGATGCAATTTTACCTGAAAAACCAGTCATCCTCTATGATGATGATTACCAAAAATGCCTAAGCTAGGTCTAAACAAGTCTTTAAACCTGATTTCTCCTTTATAGGAAATTCAGGAGATTGAGCTACACGAACAGATACATGAAGAAGTATTTGATTACATGAAGAAATAATCAGATCTAGAATGTGTGGCTTGCTACAACAAAATTGATCTGGTCTCTTCAAAACCCCAAATCTTAAGGGAAGAGATGGGGGAAGACACAGTTCTCAATTAAAAGACTTTAGAAATATGACCACCAAATTCATGCAATGCATGAATGTTATTTAGACCCACTTTGAAGAAAAACAGCTGTAAAATTATTGTTAGACAGTCGGGCAAAATGGAATGTGAATTAACAGAAGATATTACAGCATTTTAAAAAACATCCTTGGGTGTGGTAATATTATTTGTGATTGTATAGCAAATGCCCTTATTCTTAGGAGATGCATGCTAAAGTATTTAGGGATGTAATGTCATAATGTCTGCAACTTATTTTTGAAGTATTCAGCAAAGATAGGTAGGTAGAGAGATTATGTAAATATAGCAAACTATTATCACTGTATTATTCATTCAACTTTTCTGTAAAGTTTTTTTTCATATTAAAAAAGTTATGGGGGGAAGGGTATAAATAAATCCTGGGAGCTGAGGGTGGGATCAAGACTTTTCACGGTATATCTTTTTTATAATGTTTTGATTTCTGAACCACGTGCATGCATTATGTATATTAAAAAAAAAGCCAGCTACCTACTACCCTCTTAAACCCTTAGCAGCAAGTATATTTCTACTCTTAGCCAATCTCAGACATGCAAATAGCCTCTGCTTTCTATCTCCTAGTTTTGAGGAGAGCTCCTCTGACCATATTTGCCCTTGAGTCTTTTGACACTCAGGTTAATTAAGAACCTGGACCACATTGTTACCAGGTGCTGAGCCACTGTCACCACCTTTAACATATTCCCTTTGGCCAGTCTCCTACACTTACTTCCCAACATTTTCCCATCCCATTCCCTTATCTCCAGGCTCTGTTGTCCACCCAGTCTGTTCCTCCCCACCTACTCCCATCCCATCCCACAGCTGGCTCCTCCAGCAATGCTCTTATCAGTGTCCTGGATGCCCTTGGTCACTTATTCTTAATGCATACAAATCCATCAACTGCATTTCTCCCACCCCCACTAACTCACAAACTTAAAGAGCTAGAAAGGAATTTGCAGAATAATCAATATAACTCCCCCCAACTCTCAAAGGAAAAACCTGAAACATAGCAGTGGTATTGTGACTTGACTGAAATTATAGACTAAGACAGTCACAGGATAATGACTAGAGCCTGGTCTTTGAACTTCAAATTCAGTGCTTCTCCCACCATATACCAGACTCTCTTCTCACCAGGGTGACTCTACCCTACTCATACACAGTACACAATTAGCAGAAATATCAGAACCAAGTGATCTAGTTTATTTCAAGCCAATACCCACGAATTAGTATTGCCCCAACAACTCCAAAAAGACTGAAGTCAGAATATCTGAGATCAAATGAGTATATGCCTTGAAAGAACTTCAGTAGCTCTCAATCTTGGCTACACATTATAAATTATTTGGGAAACTTTAAAAAATAATTCCAGAATCATATTATGTCTGCACTGTGGCCCGAGTTTTGGGCACCGAAACACTACCCAGGTGATTCTAATGCG
Organism: Cryptoprocta ferox; assembly: GCA_028646485.1. Classification (NCBI taxonomy): domain Eukaryota; kingdom Metazoa; phylum Chordata; class Mammalia; order Carnivora; family Eupleridae; genus Cryptoprocta; species Cryptoprocta ferox. The sequence continues at coordinate 22,934,200 of CM053576.1, read as the reverse complement.
CAAAGTTTAGAACCACATTTTTCATACATTATTTAATTTACTTTATATGAGGAAACTGATTCAGGTGGGGGATGCAGTTAACAATTTGCTCCAATGGGGTGACTGGGTGGCTCAGTCAGTTAAGCATCTGACTTTTGATTTTGGCTCAGGTTATGCAGTTTGTGGGTTTAAACTGTGTCGGGCTCTGCGCTGATAGCTCGTTATCCTGCTTGGGATTTTCTCTCTCCCTCTCTCTCTCTCTCTGCCCCATTTATGCTCACTTGCGTGCGCTGCCTCCCTCTCAAAAATTAATAAACATTTAAAAAAGAAAGAATTTGCTCCAAGAAAGTGATGGAGAAACAAAAGTTTTTTCTTTTATATATTATAAAATCTGGTTATTTTTTTTTGCTTTTTTAACGTAATACAAACCATATTGTTTGTGTGAAAATAAAACAAAACATAACTACAATAGAATCTAAAATTGAACTGTAGCACCCTGTATTCCATCTTGTTTTTTTCTACATCCTTGGAATCACTTAAACCTTTCTTAGCTTCCATGTTGTCATTTAGAAAACGATGGGCTAACATTTTCCAGATCTAGGGACACTATGACTATTTTAATCGTTGGCTATTTGAATTCAATGTTTTTTTAAAAAAATTTTAATGTTTATTTATTTTTGAGAGAGACAGAGAGAGTGAGCGCATGAGTGGGGGAGGGGCAGAGAGAGAGGGAGACACAGAACCTAGAGTAGGCTCCAGGCTGTGAGCTGTCAGCATAGAGCCCAACCCAGGGCTCGAACTAATGAACCATGAGATCATGACCTGAGCCAAAGTCAGACGTTTAACCAACTGAGCCATCCAGGGGCCCCAACTTTAATGTCAGTCATATTACCCTGAGGAACTGTAAATCATTTGGTGCAAGACCTCTAACTCTTCCTTCTTCCACTAGTTACTGTTCTCCACATTCTATCATCTTCCTCCTTTCAAAAAGTTAACCCAAGCTGGAAATTAAAATGGAGACTACCTCAGGATGCCTGGGTGGCTCAGTCAGTTGAATGCCTGACTGTGGCTCAGGTCACGATCTCATGGTTTGTGGCTTCTGGCCCTCCATCTGGCTCTGCGCTGACAGCTCGACAGCTCGGAACCTGGAGCCTGCTTCAGATTCTGTGTCTCTGTCTCTGCCCCTCCCCCTCTTGTGTATGCGCACTCTCTCTCTCACTCTCTCTCAAAATTAAACATTAAAAATAAATAAATAAAATAAAATAAAAACAAAATGGAGGCTATCCAACAATGCCTGGTTTATCCATATCATTGCCTCCACCCTAATTTTTCATTGGTATTCATTGTCATACTTAAGAAAACTGACTCTCAGTTATTAAGAACATTTTTTTAATGTTCACTTATTTTTGAGAGAGAGAGAGAGAGAAAGGGAGCACGAGCAGGGGAGGGGCAAGGGGAGAGAGGGAGACAGAATCCGAAGCAAGTTTCAGGCTCTGAGCTGTCAACACAGAGCCTGACATGGGCTCGAACTCACAAACCGTGAGATCATGACCTGAGCTGAAGTCGGACACTTAACCAACTGACTCACCCAGGTGTCTCAAATGCTATTTTTTTAAAAATATAATCACTGAAAAGATTTATAAGGTATGAAATAAAGATGAACTATTACTAGTCATCATCGTCTTCATCTGAATACGATGAACAATTTTGCTAATATGCTTTGTTTTTAATTTATGTGTTTAACTCCTCCTCCCCATTAAAGGGTTAAGTTGAGACTAGGTCAAGGAGCATTTGTCTTTTCTAGATATCTCATATAATAGAAATCATATAATAACTGGTCTTTTGTGACCAGCTTCTTTTACTTAGGATAATATTTTCAAGGTGTTATAGCAAGTAACAGTATTTTTTAAATTACCAAATAACATCCCTTACCAAAAAAAATCACATTTATTTATCCATTCATTCATCAGCTGATAGACATTTGGGTTGTTTCCACTTTTCACTATTATGAATAATGCTGTTATGAATATTTGTATACAAGTTTCTGTGTGGATGTATTTTCATTTCTCTTGGATATATATACACACATATACACACATACATATTTATATACGCATATACATATATATATACACACATACACACTTAGGAGTAAAATTTCTGGGTCATATATTTTCTATGTTTAATCTTTTGAGGAAAAATTTCCAAACTGTTTTACAAAGCAGTTACACCATTTTACATTCCCATCAGTAGTGTACAAGGGTTCTAATTTCTCTACATCCTCCCCAACACTTGTCATTACCTTTCTGAGTATAGCCATCCTAGTGGGTGTAAGGTGGTATCTCATGGTGGTTTTAATCTGCATTTCCCTGATGCCAAATGGTGTTAGGCATATTTTCATGTTTATTTTCCATCTGGCACAGTTTGGAGAAATATCTATTCAAATCTTTTGCCAGTTCTTAAAACTGGAATATTTGACTCTTTATAATTGAGTTGTAAGGTGTTTTTTTTAAATTTTTTTTGAGAGAAGCAGAGACAGCAAGAGTGGGGGAGGGGCAGACAGGGAGAGACAGAAAATCCCAAGCAGGCTCTGCACTGCTAACTGTGAGATCATGACCTAAGCTGAAACCAAGAGTCAGATGCTTAACCAACTGAGCCACCCAGGCACCCAGAGTTCTTGATATATATTTTTTCTTATCTTTAATATTTTATCATTCTTTTATTTTTACTGCAGTATAATTAACATACAGTGTTTTATTAGTTTCAGGTGTGCAATATAGTGATTCAATAATTGTATACATTACTCAGTGCTAATCAAAATAAGTGTACTCTTAATCCCCTTCACCTATTTCACCCATTCCCCCCCACCACCTCCCCTCTGGTAATCACCAGTTTGTTCTCTATAGTTAAGAGTCTGGTTTTTCATTTGTTTCTTTTTTACTTTGTTTACTTGTTTTGTTTCTTAAATTCCACATGAGTGAAATCATATGGTATTTGTTTTTCTCTGATGACTTATTTGCTTAGCAGTATACCCTCTAGATTCATCTACGTTGTTGCAAATGACAAGATTTCATTCTTCATTTTATGGCTGAGTAATACCTTTGTGTGTGTGTGTGTTGTGTAAACACACACACACCTTTATCCATTCATCAGCTGGGCTGCTTCCATAATTTGGCTATTGTAAATAATGCTACGATAAACATAGGGGTGCACATATCTTTTAAAATTAGCATTTTCATATTCTTTGGGTAAATACCCCATAGTGGAATTACTGGATCATAAGTGAATTATATTTTTAATCTTTTGAGGTCTGCCATTCTGTTTTCCACAATGGCTACACCAGACTGCATTCCTACCAACAGTGCACAAGGGTTCCTTTCTGTCTACATCCTTGGCAATACTTGTTTTTAGCCATTCTGACAGGTGAGGTCATTTCTCATTATGGTTTTGATTTGCATTTTCCTGATGATGAGTGATGCTGAGCATCTTTTCATGTGTCTGCTGGATATCTGGCTGTCTTATTTGGAGAAATGTCAGTTCATGTCTTCTGCCCATTTTGACACTGGATTACTTGGGGTTTTTTTTGTGTTGAGTTGTATAAGTTCTTTATATATTTTGGATACTAATCTCTTATCAGATACGCTGTTTGCAAATATCGTCTCCCCTTCAGTATGCTGTCTTTTTATTTTGTTGATTACTTCCTTTGCTGTGCAGAAGCTTTTTATTTTGATGTAGTCCTAATAGTTTATTTTTGCTTTTGTTTCCCTTGCCTTAGAAGATATATCTAGAAAGCTGTTGCTACAGCTGATATCAGAGAAACTATCCCCTGTGCTCTCATATTTAGGTCTTTAATCCATTTTAAGGTTATTTTTGTGTATGGTGAAAGAAAGTGGTCCAGTTTCATTCTTTTGCATATAGCTGTCCAGTCTTCCCACCACCATTTGTTGAAAAGGCTTTTTCCCATTGCATATTCTTGCCTCCTTTACTTTAATTAGCCACATAATTGTGGGTTTATTTCTGGGCTCTTTATTCTGTTCTATTGTTTTACGTGTCTATTTTTGTGCCAGTACCACACTGTTTTAATTACTATAGCCTTATAGTATATCTTGAAATTGGGGATTGCGATACCTCCAGTTTTGTTGTTCTTTTTCAAGACTCTTTGGCTATCCAAGGTCTTTTGTGGTTCCACACAAATTTTAGGATTTGTTCTAGTTCTGTGAAAAATGCCATTGGTGTTTTGACAGGGATGCATTAAATTTGTAGATTGCTTTGGGTAGTATGGACATTTTAACAATATTTGTTCTTCCAATCCATGAGCATGGAATATCTTTCCATTTGTGTCATCTTCAATTTCTTTCATCAACGTTATTTTTTCAGAATACTGGTCTCTCACCTCCTTGGTTAATTTTATTCTTTTTGGTACAATTGTAAATGGAATTATTTTCTTAATTTCTCTTTCTGCTACTTCATTATTAGTGTATAAAAATGCAATGAATTTCTAGATATTAACTTTGTATCCTACGACCTTACTGAATTCATTTATCAATTCTAGGACTCTTTTGGTGGAGTCTTGTGTTTTCTACATATAGTATCATGCCATCTGTGAACAGTGAAAGTTCTACTTCTTCATTACCATATGGATGTCTTTTATTTTGTTTTCTTGTCTGATTGCTGTGGCTAGGATTTTCAGTATAATGTTGAATAAAAGTGGTGAGAGTAGACATCCTTACCTTCTTCCTGATCTTAGTGGGAAAAGCTCTCATATTTTTAATATTGAGTGTGATTTTTTCTATGGGCTTTTCATGCATGGCCTTTTATAATACTGAGGCATGTTTCCTTTAATCCTACTTTGTTGAAGGTTTTTATCAAAAGTGGATGTTGCACTTTGTCAAATGCTTCTTCTGCATCTACTGAAATGATCATATGGTTATCCCTTCTCTTGCTGACGTGATGTATCACAGTGACTGATTTACAAATACTGAACAACTCTTGCATCCCAGGAATAAATCCCACATACTCATGGTAAATGATTTTTTAAATATATTGTTGGATTTGGTTTGCTAATATATTTTTAAGTAATCTCTACATTCAACATGAGGCTTGAACTCACAACCCTGAGATCAAGAGTCATATGCTCTTCTAACTGAGCCAGCCAAGAACCCCTGCTAATATTTTGTAGAGGACTTTTGCATCTATGTTCATCAGAGATATTGGCCTGTAATTCTTTTTTTGTACTGTCTTTATCTGGCTTTGGGGTCAGGGTTAGCTTCACAGAATGAATTTGGAAGTTTTCCTTCATCTTATATGTTTTGGAATAGTTTGAGAAGGATATGTATTAACTTTTCTTTAAATGTTTAGAATTCACCTGAAGACATCAGATCCTAGACTTTTGTTTGTTGAGAGTTTATTGATTCCTGATTCAATTTCATTGCTGGTAATCAGTCTGTTCAAAGTTTCTATTTCTTTCTGATTCAGTTTTGGGAAGTTCTATGTTTCTAGGAATTTATCCACTTCTTCTAGGTTGCCCAGTTTGTTGGCACATAATTTTTCATAATATTCTCTTATACTTTGTTATTTCTGTGGTGTCAGTTGTTATTTCTCTTCTTTCATCTTTGATTTTGTTTATTTGAGTCTTCTCTCTCTCCTCCTATTTTCGGTGAGTCTGGCTAAAGGTTTTTCAATTTTGTTATCTTTTCAAAGAGCCAGCTCCTGGTTTCATTTACCTGTTTTATTGGTTTTTTTTAGTCTATTTCATTTATTTCTGCTCTAATCTTTATTATTTTTTTCCTTCTGCTGGTTTTGGGTTTTATTTGTTCTTCTTTTTCTAGTTCTTTTGGGGATAAGGTTAGGTTGCTTATTTGAGATTTTTCTTGCTTCTTGCAGCAGGCTTGTATTGCTATAAATTTCCTTCTTAAAACAGCTTTTGCTGCATCCCAAATATTTTGAACCCTTGAAAAACCCTTGAAAATTTTCATTTTCATCTCTCTCCATGTATTTTTTATTTCCTCTTTGATATCTTTTTTTTAAGGTTTTGAAGTTATAAAGTTGTCTCCTTTTATATATATATATATATATAGTTTATTGTCACACTGGTTTCCATATAACACCCAGTGCTCTTTCTCACAAGTGCCCTCCTCCATGACCATCACCCCCCTTCCCTTCCCCCCCCTTCAGCCCTCAGTTTGTTTTCAGTATTCAAGAGTCTGTCATGATTTGCCTCCCTCCCTCTCCCTGACTCTTTTCCCCCTCTTCCCCTCCCCATGGTCCTCTGTTAGGTTTCTCCTGTTAGACCTATGAGTGAAAACATATGGTGTCTGTCCTTCTCTGCTTGACTTATTTCGCTTAGCATGACACCCTCGAGGTCCGTCCACATTGCCACGAATGGCCAGATTTCATTCTTTCTCATGGCCATGTAGTATTCCATTGTAT
>CM053576.1:22834008-22927292 GCA_028646485.1 Cryptoprocta ferox | reverse complement strand
AATAGCCAAAGCAATCCCAAAAAAGAAAACCAAAGCTGGAGGCATCACAATTCCGTACTTCAAGCTGTATTACAAAGCTGTAATCATCAAGATATATGGTACTGGCACAGAAACATAGAGATCAATGGAACAGAATAGAGAATCCAGAAGTGGACCCACAAATGTATAGCCAACTAATCTTTGACAAAGTAGGAAAGAATATCCAATGGAAAAAAGACAGTCTCTTCAGCAAATGGTGTTGGGAAAACTGGACAGTGACATGCAGAAGAATGAACCTGGACCACTTTCTTATACCATACACAAAAATAAACTCAAAATGGATGAAAGACCTAAACATAAGTCAGGAAGTCATCAAAATCCTAGAGGAGAAAACAGGCAACAACCTCTTTGACCTCAGCCACAGCAACTTTACTTGACATGTCTCCAGAGGCAAGGGAAACAAAAGCAAAAATGAACTATTGGGACCTCATCAAGATGAAAAGCTTTTGCACAGCGGAAGAAACAATCAGCAAAACTAAAAGGCAACCAATGGAATGGGAAATGATATTGGCAAATGACATATCAGATAAAGGGTTTGTATCCAAAATCTAGAAAGAACTTAACCAAATTCAACACCCAAAAAACAAATAATCCAGTGAAGAAATGGGCAAAAGACATGAATAGATACTTTTCCACTTTTCCAAGACATCCAGAGAGCTAACAGACACATGAAAAAATGCTCAACATCACTCATCATCAAGGAAATACAAATCAAAACTACAATGAGATACCACCCCACGTCTGTCAGAATGGCTAAAATTAACAACTCAGGCAACAACAGATGTTGGCAAGGATGTGGAGAAAGAGGCACCCTCTTGCACAGCTGGTGGGAATGCAAACTGGTACAGCCACTTTGGAAAACAGTATGGAGCTTCCTCAAAAAATTAAAAATAGAACTACTCTACAACCCAGCAATTGCACTACTAGGTATTTATCCAAAGGATACAAGAGTGCTGATTTCAAGAGGCACATGCAGCCTAATGTTTATAGCAGCACTACTGACAACGGCCAAAGTATGGAAAGAGCCCAAAAGTCCATAGATGGATGAATGGATAAAGAAGATGTGGTATATATACATAATGGAATATTACTTGGTGATTAAAAAGAATGGAATCTTGCTATTTGCAACAATGTGAATGGAACTAGAGTATATTATGCTAAACGAAATAAGTCAGTCAGAGAAAGATAAATATCATATTACTTCACTCACATGTGGAATTTAAGATACAAAACAGATGAAAATAAGGGAAGGGGAAGGGCGCCTGGGTGGCTCAGTCAGTTAAGTGTCTGACTTCGGCTCAGGTCATGATCTCGCGGTTCGTGGGTTTGAGCCCCATGTCGGGCTCTGTGCTGACAGCTAGCTCAGAGCCTGGAGCCTGTCTTCGGATTCTGTGTCTCCCTCTCTCTCTGACCCTCCCCAGCTCATGCTGCCTCTCTCTCTCTCAAAAATAAATAATAAAAAAACATAAAAAAAAGAAAAAAGAAAATAAGGGAAGGGGAACAAAAATAATATAAAAACAGAGACAAACCATAAGAGACTCTTAAATACAGAGAACAAACTAAGGTTTGCTGGTGAGGTGTTAAGTGGGGGCAAGGGCTAAAAGGGTGAGGGGTATTAAGGAGGACACTTGTTGGGATGAGCACTGAGTGTTATATGTAAGTGATGAATCACTAACTTCTATTCCTGAAAATTAATTAATTAATTAATTAATGTCTGAGAACACGGGGGAAAAAAAGAAGAAAAAAGAAATCAAGCCCCTTAATTTAATATCCCTTGAAGAAGTGAGTTCCATCAACAACCAAGTGAACTTAGAAGCAGTTCCTTCTTCAGTAAAGCATTGAGATGAGACTCCAGCCCTGGCTGACACCTTGACTGCTGCCTCTGAGAGACCCTGACACAGAGGACTCACCTAAGCTGTACCCAGATTCTTGACCCATGGAAACTGTGCCACAATAAGTATGTGTTGTTTTAAGCTGCTACATTTGTGGTAATTTATTATGCAGCAATAGATAACTAATGGACTCTCCCTGGAAATACTGCTGAATATTCACCTCCTTTAAAACCTTTTGGCAGTTTCTTAAAAAGTTAGATATGCCATAAAAGCCAGCAATCCCATTCCAAGGGATTTACCCAACAATAAATGAAAATATGTCTACACAAAGACTTTTGCAAAAATGTTTATAGCAAGGTGCCTGGGTGCTCAGTGAGTTAAGCCTCCAACTCTTGATTTTGGCTCAGGTCATGGGATGAGCCCTGCGTTGGGGTCCTTGCTGAATGTGGAGCCTGCTTAAGATTTTCTCTCTTTCTCTCTCTCTCTCCTTCTGTCCTTCTCCCTGGTCACACTCTTATCTCTATAAAAAAATTAAATTAAAATTAAAAATGCTTATAGCAGCTTTATTCACAGTCATCAAAACTGGAACTAACCCAAATATCCATCACAAGTGAATGGATAAACAAATATGTTATATCCATACAAGAAGACACTAGTCAGCATCAAAAAGGAACAAACTACTGCTACATGCAACAACATAGATAAATATTGAAACTATGATAAGGGAGGAGGGCCTGGGTGGCTCAATCAGGTAAGCAGTTAAGCATCCGACTCGGTTTTGGCTCAGATCATGATCTCACAGTTTGAGTTCAAGTCCTGCATCAGGTTCTGGACTTAAAAGTGCTGAGCCTGCTTGGGATTTCTCTCTCCCTCTGTTTCAGCCCCTCCCCGGCTTGCTTACTCATGCTCACTCTCGCTCGCTCGCTCTCTCTCTCAATAAATAAATAAATGAATGAATGAATGAATAAATAAATATATATATATATTAAAAAGAAACTATGCTGAGGGAAAGAAACTAGACAAAAAAGAGAACATTGTATGAATGCGTGTCTATAAAATTCTAGAAAATGCAAAGCAATATATTGGTGGGGGTGCTGGGAGGGACAGACTGCAAAAGAGTATAAGGAAACATTTTAGGAAAATGGAAATTTTCTGTACCTTGACTGTAGTGGTCGTTTCACAATAAATAGTATTAATAAATACATCTGTCCAAACTCATCAAAACATGTTTCACTTTAAAATGGATGTAGGTAGGGACACGTGGGTGGCTCAGTTGGTTAAGAGTCTGACTTCAGCTCAGGTCTTGATCTCGCGGTTTGTGAGTTTGAGTCCCATGTCGGGCTCTGTGCTGACAGCTCAGAGCCTGGAGTCAGGTTCTGTGTCTGCCTCTCTCTCTGCTCCTCCTCCACTCGCGCTGTGCCTCTCTGTATCTTTCTCATAAACATTTTTAAAACTTAAAATGGATGTTGGTAAAAAAATAACTAAGTAAAATGGATGCAGGTGATTGTATGCAGATTTTCCTCATTAAGTTGAACAAAAAAAAAAAAAATCACCTTCTTTGTCAAGCTTTCTTTAACTACATCTAATGTAGCTGATTCCATTATTCTACCCTAGCTCTCAAACAGTATTCTACAGATAAATTACCAAACTGCAGAAAATCTAGTGTTTTTTGAATTTTACAGCAGCTAAAGCTTACAAAACACTATTATATACCAGGCATTTTTCTAAGCACTTTGCATTATCAATTCAATTAGTCCCCCCAACAATACCATGAAATAGATTGGATTACCCCCATTTTACAAATGAGGAAACAGGCACAGAGAGGTAACTTGCTTAAGGTCATACAGCTAATAAATGACAGAGCCATTATTCGAGTCTAGGCTATCTGATTCTAGAGGCTGGGCTCTTCACAACCACCCCCCTCTCTAACTCAGATCACTGGTATTAGGTAAAAGCATACTCGGAGCTCATTAGAGACCGACAGGTTCATTCACTCATTCAACAAATATTTAGGCATGCAATATATGCCTGACATTGTTCTAAATGCTAAAGATACAATGATGAAGAAAATACAGACATGCTACCTGCTTTTATGGGGCTTATAATCTAGCAAGAACCTAAGTTTAAAGAACTAGATTCCTAAGTCAAAATATTTATCCTCTTATTTATAGATTTATCCAAACATTTATGCAAAAAGAAAAAAGGTCACAAGTTACAATAGTGGCCAGATCTGTTTTAACTGGCTAGAGCCATGCTTCCCAAACTTTTGTCACACTTTAGGATCACCTAGGGATCTTTTAAAATTAAAAAAACCAGGCCAGACACCCAAGCCAATTAAATTACAATGGAGTGGGGAGCAGGGAAGGAAGGGAGACACAAGCATCAATAGTTTGCCGTGTTCCATAGGTGATTTCAATGTGAAGACAAGTTTAGGAAATCACTAAGCTAGGGTTTTTATCTGTCTAAATAATGATAAAGTTCATTCATGGTTAGAGAGACGCAGATGAATAGGAAAAGATGAACAAACCAAAACTCTATACACTTGCCTTCCTCTGAATTAGAGATTTGCAAGGTTCCTTTTTTTTTTTTTCAATGTTATGAATTCTGAAAACATGAGAAAGAGAACCAAAATAAATATTTTCCTTCTTGGATTTATTCATGCCTCCATTCCCCTCCAGATCATAGACAACTGATATCTTTCTACCTGTTTTTAGTACCTTCTATGACATCAATAAAGAATTCTGCCATATTACATATTTTCAACATAAGTGAAAAAGAGTCACTTGCTTTTCTATTAAAAAAATTGTTTTTCTAATAAGCAGATCTCATTGAATTCAGTTGCTTTGGGTCCAATTCACAAGTCAAATGCAGCTTACCAAACTAAAATTTCCCATGGACATGGAGATCAAATGCCTAGTAAACTCTATTTCTAATTCAATCCTTTTCTTATGTTGAAACCAAGTGTTTTTTTTTTTTAAATGAATCAAGATTGCATTTGTATTCTATATATAAACAACAGACCTGTTTAAGAACTCTCTGACCACTCTCAGAAAAGATAATAGATGTTCAGTAGGACCCCTCTCCATTCCATCCAGGACCTAGACAGAAAAGGGCAGAGAGGAAGAAGAGAAACATCAGAAGAAAAGACTAAATTGTATAAGCCCAATAAACCTATTCAAAGTAAATTTTTTGTGACTGGCCAAATTCCTTCTTTCTACCACTGTTTCTGCTAATTTCACTCTAGAAAGTGTTGTTAAAAGACATGAGATTACCTATAGTCTCAAATTCAGTGTTTTTTTTTTTTAAAAGGAAAGCTTTAATAATAAAAGAAAGCTTTTTCAAAATACATCAATAGTGGTTATACAAGTGTGTTCATTTTACAATTCATTATCCTTATGATTTATGCATTTTGCATTGTGTATGCTATACTTTAGTTAACAAATATTAAGAACAGATACACATGACCTGGGTAGAACCCTTGACGGATTCTAATAAAGTAAGTAGCAGAAACAGTCCCACAGAGGTTACATGACTTGCCCAAGCTCTTACATATAGTTAGCTACAAACTTAGTCTTTCTTGTCACTTTCCTACTCTTTATTGTAAAACTGTAAATGTTCCGATAATAATATACTTTTTAATTTAACATTTATTCTCTACTTATACTATGAAAAAAAAATTATTACAAATAACAATGCAGGGGTGCCTGGGTAGCTCAGTTGGTCAGGCATCCAAACATCCAACTTCAGCTCAGGTCATGATCTCAGGTAGTTTGTGAGTTTGGCCCCACAGTCAGGCTTGCTGCTATTGGATCCTCTGTCCCCCTTTCTCTTTGTCCCTCCCCCTCTTCTCTCTCTCTCTCTCTCTCTCTCTCTCTCTCTCAAAAATAAACATTAAAAAAAGGGACAATGCAAAACCAAACAAGGAAACAAATAAATGGAAAATATAAACGTCCTGGTTCAAACTGTGCACTATCACATGTGTTGCACTATCCACATAAGGAAATTAAGTAAAGCCTAATGCCCATGCAATGATTTCCTAACTGCAGAATCCAGTTTTAATAATATTTTCAATACAAATGTCAAATGATTACTAGTAAAATTAACTAGGTATAGCTTGAGAACAGAAGAGTATTATTTTATGATAATGAAACATAGGGTGACAGAATGGAAAGAGAGCTAGGCTAAGCATAGCAGGGTAAGTGTGCCTCGAATTCTAGTAGTAACCTTCCCTTGTAGGATTGTGGGCAGGATATATATAATCTGTCTGGACCTAAGATTTCTAAATTATAAAATGAGAAGAAGGATCACTAAGCTAGAGCTAAATAGAATCTTGAGCTCCTTCTAGGTTTAAGAAAACTCAAGGACTATTTACCAAGAAATTAAATTATTATTCTATATGCTTTTACTTTAACCAATGAATATCTCTATTCAAATGTTTTAAATAGCTTTGCAATGGGGGTGGGAGGGATGGGCAAAATGGGTGAAGGGGAGTGGGAGGTACAGGTTTCCAATTATGGAATGAATAGTCATGGGAATGAAAGGTACACCATAAAGAATACAATCAATGGTATTGTAATAGAGTTTTATGGTGACAAATGGCTGCTACACTTATGGTAAACACAGCATAACATATAGAGTTGTCAAATCACTATGCTGTACACCTGAAACTAATGTCACATTGTGTGTCAACTATATTTCAATTAAATAAATAAACAGCTCTGTAAAATAAGAATCCTAGACTTCTTCTGATTCTGCCTCATAAACACAAGCATATCTTCAGCTTGTGCCAAATATAAATCTTCCAGATTTGTTGTCTGGGTGCAAGACTATTCCTTCTCAAAGATGGCTAGTAATAATACCCTTAATACTTTACTAAGAGACTCTTTTGCATGAGTTTTTTAAACTTTATATTTTGAAATCATTTCAAACTTACAGACCATGAGTTATTACTTTTTTTTTAAAGGTTTTATTTCTAAGTGATCTCTTTACCCAATGTGGGGCTCAACCTCAGAACCTCACAACCTCGAGATCACTAGCTGCACGCTCTACCAACTGAGCCAGCCAGGTTCCCCCATGAGTTACTTTTTAAATAGGAAATGTGTAGAGAAGTCCCTCATAATTTCTAATCTGTAATTTGAATACTTTCAATGGATGCATTTGTTCAAATGTTTAGCAACCGCTTACTATATACCAGGTAGGGTAGATATTTTCCTGCTCCTAAAGTTACTATAGAAGAAACAAAAATTCTGTATAATGAGAAATAAAGAACATTTTTATGAATGCCTAAATCAAGATAATATACTTAAAGTACTTAAAATTAAGTTGGCCTGTTAACCACACAGACTTAAATGTTTCAGGATCATTTATTAGGCGTTTTAAAAGTATCTGAATAAACAGTTAAATGTGAACTGTCAAAAAACATTTGCCATGGCATAACTAAAGATCCAGTCCCAGTCTCCCTATATGTCATGAGTCTGTTATAAAACTATTACATGCTTCCTGTTCGTAAGTCCAGGGCTACCACTGAAAAATTTATGCAAACCTCCAGTTAAATCTTAGAAACTTATCAGACTGACACGCTATCTACTGCACTAATGAGGCACCTTAAATCATAGAAACTTAGTACCCTGAAAGGATGTACAAAATGTCTGTCAAAGAGACTGGCATTTCAATACTATAGCAATAACTGGTTTGCTCCTAGTAGGAATAATAGACAACTTAAGAGATTAGAGAATATTAACATTAATTTTTAAACTTCAATTTTGACAGTGTAAAAAAAGAAGCAAAAGATAAATTCATGAAATATGAAATGTGAGATTCCTAGAACTCATCCTAACACAACTATAGTTAATTTAATCGAGCATAATATAAACCAACAAAATATGTCAGAGGCTCAAAGAGATTCTCCCCATTTTGTTATATGCCATGATAGGTGGGTAACATAAAATTTAGAGAAAAACTACTTTCTACATCATGTTCTAATTATGAATACCACTGTGTTCTTTTAGGCCTAATAAAGCTACAGTCAAAAAATAACACAGGTTTGGGGTACCAGTCTTTAAATCCATGCTCTAAAACACAAATGACATTGAAAAGTTGATCAAATTCTACAATACAGAACTACTAAAAAATTCCCTAAAAATAACTTGATGAGAATCTTAAGAGTATGAACTAGAAAGCCCTTGGCAATCATCTGGTCCAATATCCTGATGGAAAAATTGAGGCCTGCGTGAATAATTTGAAGCTTCTTAGTCAGAAGTAGGAAAGTCTTTCATTTCATATGTGACACTTTAAAAGCACTAGAAAAGTATATTGTAATAATAATAATGAATATAATCTTGCCATAAGACAGAAGACAACTTTAAAGAATCATGGCTTTTTTCTCAAAGTTTCCAACAGAGTTAAATCTGGAGATCTGGGCTCTAAGTTACAGAAGTTCTTAAGCAACCATTCTAAGAGTCTACCAGTGTTTCTTCTTCTCCATGGTCTTATTATATTTATAATGAGAGGGTTGAGTGCTGTCAAGCTTTTTTCTTTCTTTTCTTTGTTTTTTCTTTTTGTTTGTTTTAGGTTCTTCAAATTGTCACTTTTATTTTTTTATTAAAAAATTTTTTTAATGTTTATTTTTGAGAGAGAGAGAGTCAGAGTGCAAGCGGGGGAGAGGTAGAAAGAGAGAGAGAGGGAGAAGGAGAGACAGAATCTGAAGCAGGCTCCACGCTCTGAGCTGTCAGCACAGAGTCCGACGCAGGGCTTGAACCCACTAATGGTGAGATTATGTTCTGAGCCAAAGTAGGACACTTAACCAACTGAGCCACCCAGGCACCCCTCAAATAGTCACTTTTAAAATCAAACCCCTGGGGTGCCTGGGTGGCTCAGTCGGTTGGGTGGCCGACTTCGGCTCAGGTCATGATCTCACAGTTCATGGGTTTGAGCCCCGCATGGGGCTCTGTGCTGACAGTTCGGAGCCTGGAGCCTGCTTCTGATTCTGTGTCTTCCTCTCTCTCTGACCCTCCCCCGCTCACGCTCTGTGTGTGTCTCTCTCTCAAAAATAAATAAACGTTAAAAAATTTTAAAAAATAAAATAAAATCAAACACTGAAATCCTAAGATCAGCTTTCAAATTCTGTAGCTACCATTTCATCATCACTGATGACCCAGATATAACCACGTAGCAAACCTATAGACATAACTGTAGGTGAATACACTATTACTAATATTTTTAAACACAGGTATAGCATTCAAAAGGACCTGGAATATTAGAAAAACATTTCTTCGAAGTTCAAAAGAGATTACTTAAAAACCAGAAAATCTATACTGTGCTTATCACCAATGAAGAAGAGAGAATCCTTTAATCACAAGAGGAAATTCAATGGCAAGATAAACAGTTTATATTAAAAAATAAAGAAATAAATCTCTGCCCAAATTGCAAAAAAGAGAAAAACAAAATCAACGTCAAAAATTAGTAACAAAAATATAGAAATAAAATTTCTAGGGGCGCTTGAGTGGCTCAGTTGGTTCAGTGTCCGACTTGGGCTCAGGTCATGATCTCACGGTTCATGAGTTCGAGCCCCGCATCAGGCTCTGTGCTGACAGCTCAGCTGTGCTTCAGATCCTGTGTCTCATTCTCTCTCTGCCCCTCCCCCACTTGTGCTCTGTCTCTCTTTCAAAAATAAATAAATGTAAAAAAAATTTTTTTTTAAAGAAATAAAATTTCTATTAAAAGTATAGAAATAGGGGTGCCTGGGTGGCTCAGTTTGTTAGGCATCCAACTCTTGATTTCGGCTCACAGTTTGTGAGTTTGAGCCCCACACTGGGCTCTGCGCTGGCAGTGCGGAGCCTGCTTCGGATTCTCTCCCTCTCCTTTCCTCTCTGTTCCTCCCCAACTTGTGCTCTCTCTTTCTCTCAAAATAAATAAATAAACTTAAAAAGATAAAACAGTTTAAAAATATATAGAAATAAAATAAAAATTCATTACTGGGGTAGTGATGAGCAAGACACGAACCCAGAAGTAATTTAAAAAAAAGACTGACAGACATGAACAGATAAAAATTAAAATCGTCTATATGTCAAAAGAAACCACAAAGTCAAAAGCCAAATGATAGACCGGGATAATATATTTGTACCATGTGACAAAAAAGGGGTTAATATCCTAAGTACACAAAAGCGCCTGCAAGTTGATTAAAAAGTAACAAATTAATAACTCAAGAGAAAAATAAGTTAAGAATTGGTCAAGGGAATCTGCAGAATAGGGAATACAAATGTGCAATGAATGTATACAATGTACTAATGGTCAGGGAAATGAAAATAAAAATAAGAAAACTCTTTTCACCCTGCTGACTAGCAAAGACTAAAAAGATACCTGATACCCAGTGCCAGTGGGAATAAGAACTGCAACAACTTTTATGGAAAATAACCTGGCAGTTCATAATACTGAAATAAGCTTACCTTTTAGCCCATATTTGGGGATTTATCCTACAGAAGTAAAAGCTCCATTTCTTAAAGATGTATGCACAGGATGTTCACAGTTTGTGAAGGGGAAAATAAAATCAGTAACAACCTGATGACCCTTCAGAAACCTACATAAATGAAATACAATTCAGCGAGAAAAAAATGAATTTGATATCTGTTTAATGACATAGAATTAAATGTATATCCTAAAAAGTAAAAAAAATAAACAGAATTTGTAGAATAATGTGTAGGCATCATGATAATCTTAAGAGAGAAAATGCCATGTTCAGCATTTAAAAAATTGTGGTTTGAAAGGAAAATCCTATTTGAGTATAATTCATAACAGAAAAGAATTAGGAAAAGGAGTAACAATCAACTTAAAATTGATAAAAATGGGTGTGTAAAAGACAGCCAAATGAAACACTCACAGAACAAGAAATAAAAATAAATTCTGTGTGCTTTTTGGGTGGGTATGTAAAACAAATATAAATCCAACATTTATGAATTTGAGATCTACCTCCATTTCAAAAAATAAATAAAAGAAATTTTTGATTCAAGAGCTTTATGTTTTTTAGATTTGTCTGCTTGGAATGTTTTTTTTTAAAAAGGAAACATGACTCATCACAAAATCTTGTCAAACAAATGCCCGCTACAATATATTTGCAATCTGTATCCTTTTTTTGGTTATATTGGATTTCAGCTATATTTTGAAACTTGAAATTTATCTATTATAACAATGCATTATTTGTTACACTGAATACAATTTTTAAACACACAGTACAAACTTAAAAGGATAATACCAAATCTACAAGGAACAAATGGTCAAATGAGAAAGAAAACTAGCTCAAAGAAGTTTAAAAAATACTCATCATTGATAAAAGGAAAAAATATACTTGCTAGTCACAGAAGAAAAAATGCAAGTTCATAATTGAGAGATATGGAAGACACAACCTTAAACCTGTGATCAAAGTTATCATCAACAATGGGGCAACTAGACATTTGTGTAGCTTGTAATATGATGCCATGTGAGGAATATTTAAGTATTTTTGCCAAAATGTTCAGCTCAAATCTGGTGAAGTCTTTAAACCTTCCAGTTTAGGGAAATATAAGGAACAAAGGAATAAATGTTGCAAAGAAAACAATCAGATTAATCCAGAATGTGGAACATTAAACAAAACTGCTCTGGTCTCAACAAATCAATGCCATGAAAAAACAAAACAAAACAAACAAAACAAAACAAAACAAAAGGTGAGGAAGTAGACAAGGAATGGCAACTATCCCAGATTTGTAAAAGACTACAACTACATAAATAGTAAGATGCAAATGCAGTGCATGGTCCTTAAATTTGATTCCACTTTGAACAAGTCAGCTATCAAAGTCATTTTGGAGACAACAAGGAAAGAGATAGACTTAGTATTAGATAACATTAAGGAATTACTGATAATTTGTTAGGTGTGATAATGGTACTGTAGTTACGCAGAAAAATGTATGCTAAAAGATGCGCGCTAAAATGTTTAAAGGCATAGTTTCATGATGTCTGTATTTTTAAAAGTTTAACATGATAAGTATACCATTGATGGCTACGTGTTGAATATAGGTGGTAGGTAAAATGGTGTTTATTCTACTAATTTAGGGGTTTTATTTGTATGTTTGAAATTTTTCATAATAAAACATTTAAAATATCTTTACAAAGCACCGAACTGTGAGGTACCACTATTTTTTTAAAATTTTTTATTATTTATTTTTGAGAGAGCATGAGTGAGGGAGGGGCAGAGAGAGAGGGAGACAAAGAATCTGAAGCAGCTCCAGGCTCTGAACTGGCGGCACAGAGTCTGAAGCGGGCCTGAACTCAAACAGCGAAATCATGCCCTGAGCCGAAGACAGAAGCTTAACCGACAGAGCCACCCAGGCGCCCCTGTGCGGTACCACTATTATACTGGAAGAAAAATTTATAAAATCCAATAATAACTAGTGGCTAGTGGCAATATAAACTGGAAGTTATTCTAAAGAATAAGCTGACAAAATGGCTAAAAAGTGATTATCCTTAGACCAAACTGAATCATTTTAGGGAATATATTCTAAGAAAAAAACTGGGGTAAAAAAGTTTTATAATAAGATGTCACAGAAGTATAATTGAGAATTGCAAACCAAAAATAAAAACAAACTGGAACTCACCCAAATGCCAAATAAACAGAGTATTTAAACTTTGGTTATTATGTATCCATTAAAAATAACTATATAGACGTGTGGAAAGTACCTCAATATATTGCCAAATAAAAAGACTATTAAAAACTATATGAATTAAACTTATAAAGACTGTATACATATGCTAATGAGCACAAAGTTATATGTTTGTAATATTTAAACACAATTTTTTGTTGTTGTTTAAACACAATTTTTTGTTGTTGTTTAAACACAATTTTTAAAACTTCATGGGAACACAGGCTTTTAGAGAATATATGCACAATGCAAATTTACAATCAGGAAGAACTACCTAGAGACAAAAAAGGAAAAGTACCTGAGCTCTACTGTTGACCACAGCTTGAATGAGCATTCACAATTTGCATGAAGTCCTATTGAGGGCAAAAGTCAAGATAACTATCATTAAAAGGACATAGAAAAAAAGTGTATCATTGTCTTGGACAGTACATAATCTTATTCAATTCTTTCCATTAGTCAGATGTTTAAAAAAGATGGAAAAGCCAAAGAGAGTGTTGAGAAAAATCAAGAGATTTAAAAAAAGAATGGAAAAGAGGTGATTTTGAAGAAAAGTCTGAAAGAAAATAATGATATGATTATTAATACTCAATTCCATGGTCAGGCTTCTGAACAGAGATCCTAAAAAGCTGTTGTCCCTCAGTGTCCACAGATGGCTGAGCAAGAGGCTAATAAAACCCTCAAAGTTTGTTGCTGTGGTGTTTTTGTTATTGCTGTTTTTTACATAAGAGGAATTTCCTGACTGTCCTGGGCAAATGAGGAAGGCTGGGTGTGTTAAATCGTCAACCATCCGTTTTTCTTCAGGGTGTCCACTTATCCACCATCACTTGATCACAAAATCTCCCTAAAGCTTGAATTAGCTATCCAAAGCCTGAATCAGTTATCCACCGTTTCAAAATTCTGCAGTTCCGTCCTGTTCCCACACACTGCCCACTCACTCAACAATATCTGAATGTCCTTCCCAGATCTGGCAGTTAGGGCTCCAACCAACTACTCTGGCTTCAACACCCCACAGCTCCTCAACATACCAGCATAAAAGACTTCTCATTATTTCATTTCCTAAACATTCCTTAAGCTTTCCTGTCTATTATGCACTTGGTTCTTCTCTCCTTAACTCACTGTAATCTTACCCTTCATTTATTTAATAAATTTTGACTTAATACCTCTGTATCATTTCTGTATTATGCCACCTGTTATGGGTTGAACTGTGTCCCACAAAAAGATACACTAAAGTTCTAACCCCCAGTATCACAGAATGTAACCTGATTTGGATAGGGTCACTGCAGATTTAACTAGTATATACGAGGTCATATTGGAGTATGGTAGGCCCTTAATCCAGTATGACTGGTGTCTTTATAAGAGGGAAATATGAACACAGAGACAGAGATACAGGGAGAATACCATGTGACGACAGAGGCAGAGACTGGAGTGATGCAGCTGCAAATCAAAAATACTAAGAACTGATGGAAGCCAGGAAGATGCAAGAAAGGATTCTACCCTAAGTCTCAGAGAGAACATGGCCCTGCAGAGACCTTGAATTGAGGTTCTAGAATCAAGAACTGTAAGAGAATAAAATTTTGTTGCTTTAAGTCACCCAATTTGTGATAGTTTGTTACAGCAGCCCTAGAAAATTAACATACCACATTTTCCGTGAAGCCTTCCCTGATTCTCCAAGGGGTAGTGATGCTTGCTCCTGAATTTCCACAGCACTTATAGTCTCATTTAAAGCATTTACGTTCCCCCCCTTTTTATTTATGTTCATACGACTTTCTCAGACAAATTAGTTTCCTGGAAGGCAGAAACTAATTACTCATCAACTGGATATACCTCTCAACACTGGTAGGCAGTCAATATATACTATCATAATCACATTTTCCTCCACACTTAATTGTTCTGATCACGACCCTTCTGAAGGAGTCATCTCCACATACGCTGAAGAGTTGAACACAATCTAAAAGAACTCAGTTGAATTCTAGATTAGAATTTATACCAGTTATATGATTATAATTCATACTGATATGTGCTTACGTGTATATGCACATACTGCTGTTAGCTAATATCCACAATGGGAAAGAATATTTAACAAATACACTATTTGGGTCTACTGATCTGTCTCTTATTAAGTCTATTCAGATGTTGGTTTACCTAAAACTCTTCTCACCTGTACCAGTATTTGGTGGTTAACCACATCTTTGATTCCTCCAAGTGTTTGAACTTTTTAAGTCTGTATTTTATAGAAGGGATGCAGCTTTACTTTCATATAATATTTAAATTTACAGTAAGGGACTTAACCTAAAGAACAATCTCCCTCTGTAAAATCCAAAATAGGAATCTGATTCACAAATTTGCAAGTATTTCTTTCTGTGAGAAACTACTGCTGTCTGGTCTTTAGAAAATATACATAAGTGGTACTATGGAACTAATATTCAACAGGTTCAATATTGGTAAAGGTGCCAGTTAATGGGAACTTTTGTTGCCTCTTTGTGTGTGTTGGCGTGGGGCGATGGTAGTAGTTGGCAATGGTAAATACAAACCTAAATATTTAAAGTATGAATGCCCTCTGAATTTGGTGATCATTCATTAATATTATTAGCTGACAAAGATTTTTTCCCCCAGCTTTTTTGAGTTTGAGCCCTGCGTCAGGCTCTGTTGCTGACAGCTCACAGCCTGAAGCCTGCTTCAGATTCTGTCTCTGTCTCTCTCTGCCCCTCCCCCCGCTCATTTTCTCTCTCTCTCTCTCTCTCTCTCTCTCAAAATATAAACATTAAAAAATAAATAAAATGTACAATGAGATGGGTACACATATATACTGCAAAATGATTACCACAATAAGGTTAGTGAACACATCCATCACCTCACATAATTACTTTTTTTTTTTTGGTGTGTGGCAAAAACATTTAAGATCTAATCTACTCTCTGCAACTTTCAAGTATATAATACGTTATTGTTAACTACAGTCACCTTGATGTACTCTAGGTCCTCAGAATTTACTCATTTTACAGCTGGAAGTCTACATGCTTTGACCAACATATCCCCCAGTTCCCCTACCCTCATTCCCTGGCAACCACCATTCTCTCTGTTTCTGTAAGGTTAGCTTTATCTTTTTTTTAATGTTTATTATTTTGAGAGAGGGAGAGACAGAGTGTGAGCGTGGGAGGGGCAGCGAGAGAGGGAGACACAGAATCCGAAGCAGGCTCCAGGCTCTGAGCTATCAGCACAGAGCCTGACACGTGGACCCACGAACCGTGAGATCATGACCTGAGCCGAAGTCGGATGCTTAACCGACTGAGCCACTCAGGTGCCCCGTAAGTTTAGCTTTTCAACTGATATAGTTAATATTAACTGAGCATTAATATGCTTTCTGACACAGAATATAATTCTTCACAAGTTAAAGAAGATGTGGTTCCAGGCTTTTGCTTTAGAGGGTTTATACATAAAATATAGCTTATCACCAAACTCTAGGGCTGCATTACTCTGTCCAACAAAGTCATAGTAGTCCCTTTATATACACACCTACCTATACTGCTAGTCATTTCTTAATTAACACAGCAAATGTTTATTGAGCTCCTAGACAGTCACCTCAACTCCTTTTTAGAATAAGGTGAGGTAGAAAAAGATTACATTTTTAAAAATAAATTTGTGAGACAACACAGTAAGGTAGACAGTGGAGTTGAAGGAAGGGAGGGACAGACACAGGGCCAGCTCTGAAGGAGCACTGAATCTAGTAAGGAGGTAGAGAGTAAACTAGCTGTGTATTTCTCCTTTCTCCCCATGCTGTTCCTACACTTCACTACCAGGTTTACTTTCCTACTGTGCAGATTTCATTATGTCACAGTATAGCTAAAAACTTTTGATGGCTCCCTATTCTTAGTCAATCAAGTTCAAACTTCCCAGCCAAAAACTGAAAAGGATTCAAAGCCTTTCCTGATTAAGCAGTATAGTATACTATATATAGTATACAAGGACTAACACAGGCCTTGGAATTAGACTGTCTAGACTCAAATGCTTTCTCCATCAATTATTAGCTTTTTTCCTCAGTTTATCTGTAAAAAGCCAAAAAAAAAATAGTTCCTATATTGCAGAGTTGTGAGGATTAAAAGAAATACTACTTATTAAATGTTTGGCAAGTTATCTGGCAAACAGCATGCAAGCAAAAAATATGACCGACTATTATTACTGCTATTGTTATTCAATCTCCATTTCCAGACTGAACTCCAACAACAGCCCTGTAACAATCCTGTTCTGCAGCCAAACTGTACTCTTTACTAACTCCTAAATACATATCTTTACACTCATGCTTTCATTCAGCCTGGAAAATACTGTCTCATCTCCAAGTATTAAGATCCTAATCATTCTTGGGGCTCCTGGGTGGCTCAGTTGGCTGAGCACCTGACTTGGGCTCAGGTCACAATCTCATGGTTCGTGGGTTTCAGCCCCATGTCAGTCTTTGCAATTCCAGTAAGGAGCCTGCTTCGGATTCTCTGTCTCCCTCTTTCTCTACCCCTCCTCTGTCTGTGCTTGTGCGTGCTCTCTCTCTCAAAAATAAGTAAACATTGGGAAAAAAAAGTTAAAAAAAACGATCCTAACCATTCTTGGCAGCTCCACTCAAGGGCTACCACTTTCAGATACCATTTTTTGATATTCCAGCTCCGTAACACGTTACCTATAATCCACAGGACACTTAAACTCTGACTAGAATTATCTTTGTATCCTGCAGAGTTCTAGTCTTAATATAAAGGATAGGGCTCAGTAAATGTTTGGCAAATGAATGAATTCCTGTTTTTCCTCTCTTTCATCCAGCTACTCTCTTGGAAAACAGCTCCACATCACAATTAAAAAAATCTCTTCTGCAATGTTTCATAAAGCTGGCCAGCTAGTTTTCTTTTATACCACAAATGTGGTAATTTCTAATGTACCCATGCATAGTAGATGTGTAAATATTCAGCGATTTGAAATTAATTTCACCTCATCTTTTAGTTTCACTTATCATTTTATTCATTTTAATAAAAAATGATTCATCCTTATAAACAGACTTTGGTTTTAACCTGCCCACAAACCCATCTGTCAGTTTCTGGTCATCCTGACCCTCATCCCAACATATCATTTATTGGTTTAGGAGAGATAATATTTAAAACCTCAGTGAAGTAAGAACCAGAAAATCAAATGTCTACAGGGCAATAAAAGTAAATTAGCAAAGCAAGAAAGCAGTGAGGACCACAGAGCACAAGGAAACACACATCACACCTAAAAGCTTTAGCTTTTACTGTGTTGCTATGAGAGAATAGGAGTTTGTGTTAACAGATCTTCCAAATTTTCAAGGTAAGTCACAAAGTCAGAAATCTGTGTAAATTTGAGCCAAACAAAACATGTCTGCAAGTAAAATCCAACCACAGGCTGCTGGTTTGCATCCTCTGTTACAGAAGTTCTCTGCTAAAGAAGTGATGGGCTGAGAGGAGTTCCTTCGCAGCAGATAGTCTGAGGCAGCAGCTAAAACCAAGCAGCAACTGGAAGCATTTCCTGTTGAGATTGAGCCTACCTCTCAACCATTCTATTTTGACCTGAAAACCAATTTAAACAGACAACTGGGTTGAGTACATTAAACCCCTACTCCGTGCCAGGTGCTAGAAATCAGAAATGAACAATAATGCTTAAATAACAGCTAACATTATTGAGCATTCTCTAGGTGCCACACTATTCCACACGTTACATGAATTAACTCACTTAATCCTCACAATCCTATGAGATAAATACTATTATCCTTATTTTAAAAGCTGAGAAAACGTGGGGTGTCTGGCTGGCTCAGTAAGTAGAGCATGAGACTCTGGATCTTGCAGTGATGAGTTCAAGTTCCAAGTTGGGCAAAATAAATGAAATGAAATGAAATGAAATAAATAAAAGCTGAGGAAACTGAGGCACAAAGAGGTTACCCAACTTGTCCAAGGTCACACAATTAGCAAGCAGCACAGTTGGAATTAGGACCTCAGGCAAACTCCACCAAAGGAGCACACAATTTGAAAACAAAGTGCCCTTCAACAAATGATGAAGTGGGGGACACCTCAGTCAGTTAAGCATCTGACTTGGGCTCACATCATGATTTTGCAGTTTGTGAGTTTGAGCCCCACACTGGGCTCTCTGCTGACAGCTCAGAGCCTGAAGCCTGCTTTGGATTCTGTGTCTGCCCCTCCCCGCTCCCACTCTGTCTCTCTCTCTCTCTAAATAAATAAACATTAAGAAAAAAATTTTTAATATGGTGCTGGGGGCACCTGAGTGGCTCAGTTGGCTAAGCATCCAACTTCAATTTCAGCTCAGGTCATGATCTTACAGTTCATGAGTTCAAGCCCTGTGTCACTGAGCTCTGAGGTGACATATCAGCGCCCGGAGCCTACTTGGAATTCTGTGTCTCTGTCACTCTCTGCCCCTCCCCCACTCGTGCTCTGTCTCTTTGTGTCAAAAATAAAATAAAAATATTAAAAATATTGTTTTCTTAAAAAAAACTGGTGCTGGGATAATTAGTTATGCATAGGAAAAAAAATGAAACTGGACCCTCCCTCGCATCACACACAAGAGCAATTCCAGATAGATTAGAGATCTAAACATCAAAGGCAAAACGGTAAAGATTCAAGACAATATAAAGAATAATTTCAAAATCTTGTGGGAGGAAAAGATTGATAAATTTGACTTTATTAAAATTTAGAATTTCTTTTAACAAAAGAAAAAGAGATTTATGGGGCATCTGGGTGGCTCAGTTGGTTAAGCGTCGGACTTTGGCTCAGGTCATGATCTCACCGCTTGTGGGTTTGAGCCCTGCGTTGGGCTCTGTGCTGACAGCTCAGAGCTGGAGCCTTGAGCCTGTTTCAGATTCTGTCTCCCTCTCTCTCAAAAATAATTAACAGTAAAAAAAAATTTTAAAGATTAGCAACTGGGAAATGATATCTATAGTACCCATAACCAAAAAGAATTACTTATCAGAAAATATAAAGAAACCTTTTGAAAAAGACAACCTAATAGAAAAATGGCAAAACAAGCCCCAGCATGGTCTAAGCTGTGAAAAACTGTTACTACCACATTTGCCACACAGCAGACCCCACAACAGACCTTGGCATCACTGACTGATATAAAATATTTATAAGGGTCTATGTCATACTGCAGATACACAGAACATGGGTCATCCAGCCAGAAGGACAAAGTCAAAATGGTTATTCTTCATTATACAAGAACTAGAAATGGCAAACCAGAAGTTGAACATCCAATCTTCAGACACTGATCAGAGATTGGCAAGCATCTTCGGTAAAGGGCAGACAATAAATATTTTCAGCTTTGTGAACCATATTCTCTGTAAAACTACTCAACTCTGCTTTTGGTAGAGTGAAAGCAGCCAAAGACAATACGTAAATAAGTAACATATCAGATTTGACATTCGCCATAGTTTGCTGACCCCTGATGTAGACAGTTGTGACTTTCCTACACTCTAGGAATACTTTCCCTGCTTTTTATGTCTGCTTACACTTACCTTTGATTTCCTTAAGCAAAAGCTGTACCACATTTGCCAGCTTTGCAATGGTTTCCAAAAGTCTATTATTCTGCCCCCCAAAATCATCTCCCTATATTACCTGTGACAATTCTCACTTCATTTCCCTTTCACTCCCTTTTTAACTTCTTTGACAGCCACTATCCCAATCTAAAATATTCCTTCTCTCTTACCATGTGTAATATCAATTATTAACATCTAAAAAATTCTTTGTTCAAAGCTCACAGCCTCTGCCTTAACTAGGCCCTCATTACTTCTTCTCTGCTGCTCTCCAGTCCATTCTCCATTCTTTTATCTCCTAAAAATTAACCCTAATCACACACTCTCCTCCTTAGAAATGTTGAATGCCTCCCTATCAGCTAAAGATTCAGTCCAAACTCCTTAATAAAGTCCTTTGCAAACAGAAACCAAAGAACATTACCATCTCATCTCTGACCACTTGTTTGTTCCACACATATACTGTGCTTCAGCCACATTCAATTGTATTCCCTGAAAGTTCATGCCTTACCTGGAAAGCTCTTCTCTCCAATCTCCATCTGACAAACTCCTCCACCTTTCAGGACGCATCTCAAGTATCCCCCTTCAGAAAACCTTCCCTGATTCCTAGAACCAAAATGTGCCCACCTCTGTGTTTTTACAACTTTTGATACTCCTTTGGCATTCACCATCCTGAAATAGCATTGTTTATATGTTCATTTCTCTCATGAAACTGAATATCTAAAGTGAAAAGATCCTGCGTTAAAGACCTTTGAATCTTCAGAGACCTTTGAATCCTCAGAGCCCGGCATAATAATGCTTGACTGTCTTAGTGTACAGTAAATGTCTGTTGAATGGAAGACATGCTTGGTGGTAGGAGAAGGGTTTCTTAACCTGGGGTTCATGGATGGGAATCCACAAGTAGAATTCAGAGGGGTCCGTGAACTTGGATAGGAAAAAAAAAGAAAATTACCTCCTTATTTTCACTAACCTCTAATTGAAAGTTACCATTTTCTTCAAAAATGAATTGTAGGCAACACAGTACTCTAATATTAGCAGTATCTGTCACTCTGTCACAGTTACCACAGATACCTTTACATCATATTACAGTTGTGGCTGATATCTTAAAGTATTATTTATGCTCATCATGTGTTTAAAATTGTAATTATAAGACCCGTCACTAGATCTGATTTCTTAATGTACTGATAAAGTATATCTATACTACTATTTTATAATTTATATATTTTGGTATTTCAATATAATGGTTTTCTCTATAATCCAGTGTATTTGTTTAACAGAATTAAAACTATTATTTTGAGAGGGGTTATTATTATTCTGAGCAGCTTCCCAAGATGCCAGAGAGGCCCACTGAACAGTTAGGCCTTCATACATTAGAAAGACCCAGAACAAATTAATCTTGATACTGTATATATGTATTGTGTATACTCACTGAATAGATATAGAAAAACTTACCACTATGAACATCTTCATAACCTTTTTGTTGAAAGTACTTTTTGATTTTATGGGAGCCCTGGAACTACCTTTTCATGACAGATTTGCATAGTTTCCCTCAGAACTCTTCCATAACCCATATGAACTTTGAATTCTTCTCTATCTTGATCAAACTTTAATTGAAGTTTGATCATGATACAGATCCTGGGTCTATATGATTGTTCACTGTTATCTTTTTAGGCTTTCCATGTCCCTTTGCTATGTAATAAACATGTAGAACAGAAGGAACATCTCTTAAAATTCCAAGTTCGAAGTCAATAGGGTCTTGAAGATAACTTCTTTGCACAAATGGAGGTAGGCTAGAAATTATCAAATAGCTGGCTACCTATCCTTCTTTGTATCTCCTTTCAGTCTTTGTACTGACAAACTATCAAAACAAAACAGATTAACAGTTCTTTGATACATGCCACTCAGCTTGCCTTCTTAACACTTTTCTCACAGCTAACAAATTCCTTTAAGGCAGTCTGTTGAATAAGGAGGCAGCAGATCTCCTCTGCCAGGAACCTGTAAGATCTTGAGGAGTCAACTTTACCTTTCTATGTCTCAGCTCAAATCACTACATGACCTGAAATTATTACATGGTCTCTAAGACCCTTCCACCTTCTCCACACCGATTCCTCTCCACCATTCTCAGTGGCCTCAACGCCTTTCTGATGACCTCCCCAGGTGACCCTGCTCTTAAAACAGTGGGCTGTCCCCTTCCTGGGAAGACACCTTGGGTCACCGCCCACAAACAGCCTGGTCCCTCCTTTTAAAGACACACACAAACTCCATAAGTTGATGGAGGCTCTTTCTTCTTGCCAACCAGCTCCACGCTGTGCACCCCATTTGCTGGCCAGCTCCTGCACCCAAACCTCAGTCTCTCTTTTCCCTCTTCCTCATAAAAGTCTTCCTATTTTCTGTTGTTCTCCCCAATAGGGAGTAGAATATGCTAGGAGAATATATATATATATATATATATATATATATATATATATGTCCTCAGTCTCTTGGGAGTTATACGGACTTGCAATTCGCACCCGTGACTCTGAGAACTGCCCCAGTCTGATAGTCGCGCCTGCATCCAAAGGGCCCCCATTTCTAATATTCCCAATCAACACCCCACTCCGCCCTCCACAAAGAACTGTCCGGGCTCTGACAGCCCGAGCTCGGACCCCACGCCCCTCTGGGTCCTACCGGCCCTGGGGTCCTGAACCGAATAGCCTAAGCCAGCTCCAGTCCTGGCCTCCAGTCGCACGGACTCCGATGCCAGTTCCGTTTGGACTCAGTGTCCCTTCTCCTCGACCCCAGCCACGACCCCAGGTTCGGCTCCCGCCAGTTCCTCGGGCCTGGAGCGCCACCCTGTGCAGACCCCGGCCGGCCCTGCACTCCCTCAGCGCCCCAGACCCCGCGTCTCGCACCCTCCCCAACCCCAACCGGCCCCCGCTCCCTCCAGCACCCCCGCCCGCAGGCCCGGGGCCCGCTCCCCAACATGGCGACGGGGACACGAGCGCGGCGGGCGGGGCGGCTCCGGGCCGGGCCCGCACAGGAGCCCTGTTCCACTGCCGGCCGGCGCCATTTTCCCGCGCCGGGCCCGGGCGGCGCCTCCTTCCCGCGGAGCCAGCGGGGCCGGGACCCCAGACGCCCGGCGGGCCCACCCCTTACGGGGCCCGCGTCGCCGTCACCTCACCTGAGCGCGGCCCCAGCCCTCCCGGGCGGGCCTCGGAGCACCGGCCCCGGCCGTGCGTGCCCGCCACCCTCCGTCTGTCCGTCCGTCCTCGCTTGCGTCCGTCTGTCCGGCCGTCGGCGCCCGGCCGCCAGCAGCCCGACCCGGCAGGGCCTCAGGGAGCCGGCGGGGAGGGGGATGGGCCGGACCGGGCCGGGGAGGGAGGGGGAGGGAGGGAGAGAGGGTGGGAGCGCGGGAGGGGCGGGGCGGGCGGGGGCGGGCCCTGATCACGTGGCCAAACGTCCCCGAGAGCGCGAGGCGGAGCGCGCGCCCGCTCACTTGGGTGCAGAGCTTAGTGCAGGGGTTGGGAGATTCTGTCTCCTTGCGCTGTAATACTGTCGGTGGCCTTGCCTCCACTTTGGAGTCAGTGTACAGCCCTATAGGAGCCCTCTGGCCCGAGTGCCCTTGGGCAGGTCAACTTTCCAAGCCTCAGTTTACATATCTGAAATATGGGGATAACAATACTGCTTGCAAAGAGGAAATGAGAAAAGACATGGAAAGCACTTGGCACAGTGCCTGATACATAGTGTCTAATAACGTTAACGGTGATAAAGGTAGCCTTTAGCCTTTATTGTTATTTGCCTATAAGTCCCTCTATACTTTTTTCCCTGTTACCATCATCCTAGCAGTCTCATTAGGTGCAAGAGAATGTGGCTCCTCCCCTCTCCCCAAATGTAGGGAGGCCTCACAGCACTGGACTTGATGTCTGACATAAAGGCCTGAATTCAGAACAGGTTTTTCACACTTGATAGTTATGTAACTTTCTTTGCCTGGAACCTCAACTTCCTCATCTGTAAAATGGGAGTTAAGGAGTCTGTCATGAGCATCACAGAAGATAGAAGATGAGCCAGTGGATTGTAAATTGATTGCATATTGGTCAGACATACTGGTTTCATCTAAGAAAAGGAATCATGAGTCCTTTCATTCCATTGAGCACACACTGTATGCTTGGATTGGTGCAGTAGTCATCTAAGGCCTTTTCATGACCTCCCTGGCTCACCTTCAGTCTTTTCTCTGCTCTGCTGTCAGAGTAATGTTTCAAAGTGAAAAATTTTATCATGTCTCTACCTGTTTAAAACTATTTGAGGGGCACCTGGGTGGCTCAGTGTATTAAGCATCTGACTTCAGCTCGGGTCATGATCTCATGGTTCATGGGTTCAAGCTCCACATCTGGCTCACCGCTGTCAGTTTGGAGCCTGCTTTGGATCCTCTGTCCCCCTCTTTCTCTGCCCCTAACATGCTCATGCTCTCTCTCTCTTTCAAAAATAAATATTTTTTAAATATTGAAAACAAAAACTATTTGACGGTCCACATTGCTCTTAAGATAAAGGCCAAATAGATGTCTTAACTGTTACCTGCCCTTGCCACATCTCCAGACTTATCTTAGGACCTTCTCTCTCTGGGCTGTATTTACAGTGATCTTCATACATTGTACTTCCTTCCTACTCAGGACCCTTGAACATGCTGATCCCTCTGAGTGAGATCCCTCTCGCTGCTTAGATAACCCATCAGCCTTCAGATCCCAGCTCAAACATCACTACTTCAAGGACTCCTTTCCTGACCACTCCCCAGACAGGTTCTCTTAGGACACACTAGGTTGTATGTTCCTTGTCTTCACCACTAGACTGTGGACTCCATAAGGAGGGAGACTTATCCATTTTGTTTACCACTGTTTCCTTAGCATATAGCACAGTGCCAGGCACAGAGGAGGTGCTCAATAAATATCTGTTATGTTTGTGAATCCTGAACTTTGTGCTAGGTGCAGGGCCCAGGAGGGCAAAAATAAATAAATAAATAAATAAATAAATAAAACCACAGATGGCCACAGGGGGCACCTCAGGTCCTTGAGCCTGTGAAATTAACACCAAAAGGTCTTACAAGATCCTGGGGGAAATAATTTTTTTGAGCTTTTTCTTCTAACTTTTAAAAAGTGAGGTATGATTTACATACAGCAAAATGCAAACATTTTAAATATATGTATAATAAATTTTTACCTGTGTTACCACCACCCAGATCAAGTTACAGAATTATCAACCCAGAAAGTTCCCTTTTGTCCCCTCTTCTATGTCCCCTCCCAGTCAATTCTTGCTCTCCCAGAGGCACCACTATGGGTGCTAGTCCCTGGTTAACACTGTAATTTGTAACTTTATTGTGATAATTTACCAGTAGATGGCAGTAAAGTGCCTTGTTACTACAAAATCAGCTCAACAATTTCAGAAAACTGGAAGTAAAGGTGCCTTGAAGAGGAGCTACTTCTACTTTGCATAAAGGCTTGATATGGGCAAGCAATCCTTGCTGTTAGGAAAAGAGACTAAAAAATACAGTGATAACTACACAATTGAAAAAAATCAAAGAGTAGCAAGAAGTGACAAAAAAAGAAATATTCTTAGGATTTAAAAACCTGTTTTTCAAAGTATTCTGAAATTATTAGAGTATAACATAAAGACATAAAAATACACAAGTCATAAGTGTAAATCCTGATGAATTTTCACAAAGTGAACAACACTTGTCTACCCAACACCTAAATCAAGAAATAGAACATTACCTGCTCACAAAAGCTCTCTTTCTAATTATTACCCATACCTCTGAGGGTAAACAGTATCCTGACCCCTAACTGCATAGATGAGGCATGCCAGGTGTTAAACTTTATGTGAATGAAATCATATAGAGCGTATTCTTTTGAGTCTGGTTTCTTATGTTCAATTTTATGTTTTTGAGATTCATCTATATTGTTGCCTATGGTTGTGGTTTGTCCTTTTCATTGCTGTCCCTTTCATTTTATTATTTGAATATATCACAATTTATTCTACTGGTGGTGAATTTCCACTTGAGGTCAATTTTTTAAAGTACTACACTGAATATTCTTACATTTTTATCACCTCAGAAAGAAAACCTGTACCATTTAGATATTGCCGTCCTTGCCTATCCTTGAGCAGCCCCTAATTTGCCTTCCATCTCTATAAATTTGCCTATTATGGATATTTCATATAAATATCAGTCACAATATGTGACCTTTTGTGCCTGACTTCTTTTACTCAGCATGTTTTCAAGGTTCATTCATGTTGTAGCATGTATCAGATTTCATTCCTTTTTATGGCTGAATAATATTCCATTGTATGAATATACCTCATTTTGCTTATCTATTCATCCATTGCTGGACACTTGGGTTGTTTTCACCTTTTTCCTTTTGTGAATAGTGCTTTTATGAATATTCATACACAAATTTTTGTTTAAACACCTGTTTTCAATTCTTTGGGGTATATATCTGGGAGTGAAATTGCTGGGTCATATGGTAATTCTAATTATTAAAGAAATGCCAAATTGTTTTCCACAGCAGCTGCACCTTTACATTCTCACTAGTAATATATGAGGTTTCCAATTTCTCCATATCCTCACCAACACTTACTTCTTTTTTTAAAAAGTGATTTTAAAAATATTATAGCCAACCTAGTGACTGTGAAGTGATATTTCATTGTGGTTTTGATCTGAATTTCCCTAGTGACTTATGATATTGTACATATTATCATGAACTTATTGGCCATTTGAATATCTTCCTTAGAGAAATGTCTGGTCAAGTTCTTTGCCCAGCTTTTCATTGGGTTGTTGAACTGGAAGTGTGCTTTATATATTCTGGGTATTAGACCCTTATCAGATCTATGATTGCAAATAGCTCTCTCATTTTGGGGGTTATCTTTTCACTCTCTTGGTAGTATCCTTTGAAGCTCAAAAGCTCTTAATTTTGATGCAGCTCAATGCATCTATTTTTTTCTTTTGTTGCTTGTGCTTTTGGTGTCATATCTAAGAATCATGGCCAAATCCAAGTCATCAGGATTTACTCCTATGTTTCTAAGACTTGTCCGTTTTTACCTTTTATATTTAGGTCTTTGATCCATTGTGAGTTAACTATTTGTATGTGATGTGGGGTAAAGGTCAAACTTCATTCTTTTGTGTGTGGATATTCAATTGTACTACCATTGTTTGTTGAAAAGACTATTCTTTCAGGGCGCCTGGGTGGCTCAGTCGTTAAGCGTCCAACTTCGGCTCAGGTCATGATCTCACGGTTCGTGGGTTTGAGCCTCGTATTGGGCTCTGTGCTGACAGCTAGCTCAGAGCCTGGAGCCTGTCTTCGGATTCTGTGTCTTCCTCTCTCTCTGACCCTCCCCTGCTCATGCTGTCTCTCTCTCTCTCAAAAATAAATAATAAAAAAACATTTAAAAATTTTAAAAAAAGAAAAGAAAACTTTTCTTTCTCCATTGAATGATCTTGGCACTCGTGTCAAAAATTTAATTGATCATAAGGGCACTGGGTGGCTCAGTCAGTTTAGCATCCAACTCTTGATTTCATCTCAGGTCATATCCCAGGGTCTTGGGATCACGCCCCACATCAGGCTCTGCAATGAGCATGGGCCCTATTTAAGATTCTCTCTCTCTTTCCCTCTGTCTCCTCCCCCACTCATTCTCTCTCTTTCTCTAAAATACAAAAAATAAAAATTAAAAGAATCAATTGATCATAGATATATAGGTTTATTTCTAGACTTTCAGTTCTATTCCATTGATATGTTCAGGCTCATGTCAATACCACACTGTTTTGATTACTATAACTTTGTGGTATGCTTTTTTCACTTAAAAATAATTATTTATTTTTAAGTAGGCTCTAGGCCCAATATGGGCCTCAAACTCATGACCTCGAGATCAAGAGTCACATATTCTACCAACTGAGCCAGCCAGGCACCCCTATAGTAAGTTTTTAAATCAGGAAGCTTCATGTCTTAACCAAGATATGAAGGAAATATCCAAAATATCTAATTTAAGAAACAAATAGTAAACAAATTGCTGTGGCTGCTTTTGTACCACTTCACTTTCTCCCACTCCCAAAATAGCCAAATATAAATCAATCCAGAGCCATGGGTTAAGCAATAGTCTTTCTTTAATTCCCCTTTGCAAATGGAAGCCCCTGAGCTGGTCCCCACCCCCACCCCGACCCACAACCTGGGGCCCCCCAGATGCAAGGCCCCACCTCAACTTGGTGGGAGGAAGAGAGGAGCACCCCCTTCCCAGGATGGTCCATTTAAAAAATCCTAGTCATTTAAGAAATGAGGCTGGGGACAGGAGAAGGGAGCTGGAAGACAAGGTCCAGGTCAGGCCAGACTGGAGATGTTGGGGTTGTGAGGACCCTTGAGAAGGGTTTGCAAGCACATCCCTAAGCTCAGGGCCAGCATGGCTGAAGGAAAGGAGGCCTCCTCAAGGCCCTGTCTGCCTGGTTGTGGACACTGACACTCACCACCACCACTGCCACCACCACCACCACCAGTACCATCACCACCACCACAGGCCTCTGGATAGAGAATTTTCCAGTTACTCTGGGATAGGGTTTGTTAAGCCTCCGCTCTGGCCCATGATCTGGGACATCCCTGGGGTCCCCCTGAGACCAAACCTGGGAGAAGGAGGGACTCTAGGAACATGCAAAGGGGGGGCACAGAGACCCCCACCCCACCCTGCTGCTCTACAGGATGGTGGCTCCAGCTGCATCTGGGCTCCGAGGGTCCTTCACACCAATGATGAAGTTGTTGGTTCTCCGGCTGCCATGGACCCAGGATAAGACATCTACCTTCTCCACATGGTGACCCCTGGCTTCCAGGAACTCAATCTCTTCCTCTGTGAACTCACCTGAAAACCATCCCCCAACATATACACATTCAGAGTGTTTGAGCACTGGCTCAGGAGTCCTGTGGTCAGACCTGAGTCATGGTCCTGGATGCCCCACTGAGGAGCTGCATGACCTTGGGCAAATTGCTTTACCTCTCTGAGCCTCAGCCTCCTCATGCATAAAATAGGGATTATATGAGAACAACACGTGAAGTTGTAGGGATTGAAGGAGATAATACACAGAAAGCACAGAGCTCAGAACCTTGCATATAGTACGTGATCAATAACATATAATCATTCTTAATATTGCAAAAAGGGTTTTGGGCTTTTCATTTCCACCTGCCTAGGCCAGAATGCCATCATTACTTGCCAGGATAGCCAGGATGCAACCATTACTGCATAGCCCACTGACTGGTCTTTCTGGTTCCAGTCCTGCTTTCATACAGGCAAAAGGAATCCTTTTAAACCATTACTCAGACCACTCATCTCCCCTTCTTGAAACTTCCCAATAGCTTTGATGACTCTTAGAATAAAACCCAAAGTCCTTACCAAGGCCTCTAAGTCACAACATCACCTGGGACCTCACTACCTCTCTAAACTCCTGTCCTCACTTCCTTCTACTCTCTCCCTTGCTTACCTCTGCTTTAGCCTCCTTGCTGTCCCTCAGGTAGGCCAAACGTGTTCCTACCTCAGGACTTTGCACTTGCTGTTCTGTTTCTCTAGAATGCTCTCCTCCTAGATAGTCATGAGACTGGCTTCCTTACTTCATTCCAATCTTCAAGGAGAACTTCCCTGACCACTATCTAAAGAAGCAGCCCTGTCATCTTTACCTTCCTTTATTTTCTTTCAAAGTACTTCTTGCTACCTGTTTGTTTGTTTGTTTACTCTGTCTCTCTCCATTAGATTATAAGCTGTTTGAAGGCAAGGATGTTGTCTTGTTCACTATTGATCCTCAGTGCCTAGAACTGGGTGAGGACATAGCAAATGTTAAGTAAGTATTTACTGGATAAATGAAGAAATCCCCACCCTCTTATATAAATTCAGGTCCTCACTGTCTCTTGCCTGGCCCATTATCCTAGTTGCTTCTGTTTCTCCAATTTAAATTCTCCCCCCTTCAATCCATTTTCCCTACATAAAACATATCAGGTCTATCCCACCTCTACTCAAGTGGATGGAATTCATGCTTCTTAACATGGACCTCCATGATAAGCCCTGTAACCTCACCTCCTACTGCTCCTCAACAAAGATACGGTCTTCTTATTTCCCCAAATGGGATAATCTAGGGTAGTTCTTGAGGTAAAGATACAATACTGAATAGCATTGAATCACTGAGTCAGAAATGTATTTCCTTTATGGGTCCCTATCAATCCTTTGGATAATGGCAAGGACTAAGTTTTAGTCTGGCCTCTAACATTTCTTTTTTTTTTTTAATTTTTTTCAAGGTTTATTTATTTTTGAGACAGACAGAGTGCAAGCGGGGAAGGGGCAGAGAGAGAGGGAGACACAGATTCTGAAGCAGACTCCAGGCTCTGAGCTGTCAGCACAGAGCCCGACGTGGAGCTCAAACCCATGAATCACGAAATCATGACCTGAGCTGAAGTTGGACACTTAATCGATTGAGCCACCCAGGCACCCCTGGCCTCTAACATTTCTAATCTCCTTCTTTACAGAGAGAGCAGGCGTCAGAGACTTGTGGGGCAACAATATCCACCTAAAACCTAAAAACAGTAGACTTTTTATAGCTACTTATCTTTTATTTGTGACAAATGATGCTATTTCTTCCATTTGTGATTATGATATGAGATTTACCTTTAAAATACACTTACATTGAAAAGGAAGCCATGTATAGATACACATATGTAAATAATGGTTTAGATGGTGTGCAAATATGGCAAAATTCAAGAAGGTGTTGGATAAATTCTTAAGTTCAGGAAACAACATCTCTAGTCCAGCAGAGGCCTCCTAGCTGCTCGCTGAGCCATTCTTTCTGGCTTTTGCCCATTTGTCCAGAAGGTTCTTTATCCCCACATGCCAAATTCCTGCTCATATTCCAATGCCCAGTTAGTTGTTACCTCCTCCATAAAGCCTCCCAGAAACCCCAGTGGATGAACTTTCCTTTGGTCAAGCCTACACCTCATGTCCCTGTCATAGACTGTGAGCTCCTCAAGGGAGGTAGGATGAACCAAACCCCTCCCCCCCCCAAATAACTTAGTGTACAGCTTCACATTCAAAAGACACCAGAAGTTAGTAGTTGGGATAGCCTCATTATCATCATCTGGGATCCAGAATGTCACCAGCCAAACCACAGGGTGTGGCTGCTGAGGATTTAGGTCTGTGGCTTCTAACATGCTTCATGCTAGGAGATAGGCAGTAAAGAACTGAGTCTTTGGAATCAGCTAGATATCTATTCTAATCTCAATTCTGCCACTTACTGCTTGATCTTTGACTACTTTATAACTTCTGTGGGCCTCAGTTTCTTTATCTGTAAAAATGGGGATGATAATACCGAGCAGGCAAGGACCATGTCTCATTCAATGCTCTATCCCTTTTGGATTTGTATAAAACATCATCTGCTGTAATAAAAACTCCTCAAACCTGCACACATCTTCTCACTTACAAACTTAAGCTGTGTCTGGGTGCCTGGGTAGCTCAGTAGACTGAGTGTCCGACTTGAGCTCAGGTCATGATCTCATAGCTCATGGGTTCGAGCCCCATGTCAAGCTCTGTGCTGACAGCTCAGAGCTTGGACCCCGCTTCAGATTCTGTGTCTCCCTGTCTCTCTGCCCCTCCCCTACTCATGTTCGGTCTCTCTCTCTCTCTCTCTCTCTCCTTCAAAAATAAACATTAAAAAAATTTTAAAACAAAAAACAACAATAACAAAAAACACAAAATTTAAGCTGTGTCTACAATTAAGCCCCAGCCATTCTTAAAGGAAAGTCCATTTTCTCACCATAACCTATAAGTTCCATGATGTGGCCTCTGCCTTCCTCTCTGACCTCATATCACTTGCACTCACCCCAGTCTCCTTTCTACTCCTAAAACATGCCGAGCCCATTCCTGCCCTGAATTGCATCTGTTCCCTTGGCCTACAAAACCTGCCCCTGTTCTTTGCATGGTGGGGCTCCTTCTTACCCTTCAGATCTCGGGCTTAAATATCACCCAAGAGAAGCCTTCTCGAGTTATCACATCAGCCCTGTATGTCAGCCTGCAGAGCACTTATTTTTCTTTCTCATATTTCTTTTCCCATCTGCCTGTAAATGCCATATCCTCAGCCCCTAGGATAATGCCTGGCACACAGTAGGTATTCAATACAAACTACTGAATGAATGGTTTGCAGACTGAACAACTGTATCTTATTTTACAAATGAGAAAACAGAGGCTCAGAGTGGAGACATGAATTTCCCAAGGCTGCATAGCCCGGAAATGACAGAACTGGTTCCAATCCCCAGATCTTTCACTGTTCCAAAGGAGTTCATTGGAAGAAACCAATCTTTCATTGGTAGGGAGTTGTGCTAGTATAGGCAGGGGATCCGTTGGGAGGAGCCCCCTTCTCCACACAGCCCTTTGCCCACCCCCTGGGCTTCTCTGCTCTGCACTCACTGTCCACCTGCAGGAGGTTAGACTGCAGGTCTGGATGCAGACGGCCATGGGCCAGGCTGTCACTCAGGTTCCGGTTCAAGGTCAGGACATTCAGCAAAACCTGTGGGCAGCCAAGAGGTAGAAGTCAGGGCTGCCCAGAGATGGAGATTCAGGACTCCCCAGGTCTCACTCCAGGGCTAGACTTCTTACTCTTTAGAAACCTTACACTAGGGGTGTCATCCGAACAGCCTCAGAAGAGAGGCAGGCCTGTGATGGCCATCCCCATTTCAAAGAGGGGGAAACTGAGGGCCAAAAAGGGAAAGTAACTCATTCCAGAGTTTAGAGAGAGCCAAGGAAGAGGCACCACTAGCAGTCAGTCTCCTATAATCCAGCCCAGGGCTCTCCTCCCTTTTCCCTGGCAAGAACAGGGTTAATAGCTGGGGATAGCCTAGGGTACAATGTGGGGTACTTTTAGCTTAGTGGTTAGGAGTGTGGGTAGGCTCTCAAACCAAACTGCCTGTCCATTCTTAGTAAACTGGACCTAACTTCTTAACCTCTCTAGGTCTTAAGTTTCCTCATATACAAAGTAGAAATAAGGATTCCTTCCAAAGTTGAGAAGGCTAAAAGTATTAACACATGTAACACCACTCCTGGCACTCAGTAAGAATTCCATAAATGTTAGCTCTTGTTATTATCTTCATTTCACAGATGAGGAGACTGAGGTTCAGAGAGACTAAGTGAATTCCCCCAAATAACACAGTTAGAAATTGGCAGCACTTGGGCTGGGGCCAGGGCTGTCTGCTTCCAAAGCTCAGGCTAGTTAACTCACCACCTGCCAAAGTATGTGCCTGGCACAAACATCAGGTGCTCAAAACATCTGTGTAACTGTTATGAGACATTTTGGAGACTTGTAGGCCCTTCCTTTCAAAATCAGACCCTAAAGAGGGTTGCTTGTCTATTCAGATGCTGAGTCGAAGCATCACGGGACTTGAGGTTGACAGAACCTAGGCAGCCCAGATGTTATATCACCTTTCAGTTCCACTGGCCCATGATTTTCTATGCAACCTGGAAGACGGAGCTTCAGGGCTCCATTTTAGCTAATTAACTCAGCACAGCCTATGTCCCTGGTATCCAAGATGAGCTTGTAACAAAGCAGCCTTGTCCTATGTTTGCTGAGCTAGGGATGAGAACAAGACAGAGACATGAGGGACACCTACAGTTCAGACTACAGCTTGGCTGCTAACCACAAAGGGCCTACCATGAAGGAAACCTCACCTGGGTCAGGCCGCTGAGGCCCCGGGCAGCTCCATTGGCCCCCAGTGCAAGGTAGGTCCCACAGAGCCCCTCTGCCGGCCGGACCACAGTAGGCAGCAGGAAAGACAGTGGTCGCTTCCCTGGCTGCACCGAATTCTCCTGTGTCAGAGGACCAAGACCACAAGGAGATAATAGGTGGGGCAAGTTTTTATGGGAGACTGGTCCCTTCCCAGGCCACAGTTTGCTGTCTGTGAAATGGGCAGGGTCCTGGGTAACTAGGGTAGATAGTGGTCCCACTGAATTGCTATGGAGCTACCATGGGTGGCAAGGGAGGGGACCAAGCCAACAAAGATGGCCAAGAGGAAGAAAAGAATAATCTCCACCCTGGTCATCTCTATCCGTCTTCATCCTGCCAGGGCCCCAGCTCATAGGATGTAAGAGTACTGGCCTCCAACTAGACCATAATTCCTATCTTGTTCCTCTTTTGACCAACCAGAGGGCTGAGCCTCATCAGCTCAGCATCACACAATCGTAGACCATTGTGCTGAAAAGTGCCAAAGCATCAAAGGGGGGCTATATCCTTATTGTACAGATGATTAAACTGGGGCCAAGAGAAGGGACAAGACTTTCCCTAGGTCACATAGTGAGACAGGGGCAGAATGGGATGATGTTTCTTCAGGCCCATGAACCTCCAAGCCCCAGACTTGGGCTGGGAATGAAGTAGACACCTTGTTTTAGGGTCCTTTTCTTTATACTAGAAGTTCCTAGAGGAAGTAGGGAGGGAGGGGCAGCCAAACTGATACACCTTCTACCTAGCCTCACGGTTCCCAGGGGAAGAGGGAAGCAAGGCCCTACCAGGCTGGGAGCAGAGTGGTTAGCAGTCCTGTTGGGCCAGGAGAAGTCTAGCATCTGGCTGTTGAGCAGGATCCCCGAGGGAGTGATGAGGCCACTGCCAAAGGGCCGGTTCAGGGAGCTGGGGGTGGAGGTTGGGGCCAGGTGAGCCCTGAGGCCACCCTCATCCCCATCCAGCCCCCAACTCTTCCTCATCCAGACGATCCCCAGTGCCAGGTTCTGAATCTGAGCTGGCATACCTGACCATGGCCACGATAAAGTCATCAGGGCCCATGATCAGCACCTGGGCAGCCGTGGGCGCTCCATCTAGCTCATAGACAGGCAGGAGTGGAGCAGGAGCCGCCTGGGAGTCATTGATGTGGCCCCGGAGGTAGGCGGCTTCCACCTTGCTGAAAAGACAAGGGGTAGGAGATGAATACATAGCAGGCTCTCATTACACCCCACCTACCACATTGTGATGCCTGCCTCCCCCACTGGACTATTAGGTCTATGAGAGCAGAATCTTTTATTCTGAGCATATGGGAAATATCCAGGAAAGTGTTACTGGACTGACTGAATTTATTTAGGTGTCATTCAGAGTCCCTTCTAGAGCCAACTTTTATTTAGTTGCTTAAATCAAGAGTCTTTTAGTTACTTGACTTCATTTACTCACTTAATCCTCTCCTTGAAAGTACCTGGGGCATAGTGGATGCTCACATAATATTTGTTTTGAATGAACAAACAGAATTCATTTAACCTAATATTTTTAGT
The DNA here is from genome assembly GCA_028646485.1 of Cryptoprocta ferox. Lineage (NCBI taxonomy): Eukaryota > Metazoa > Chordata > Mammalia > Carnivora > Eupleridae > Cryptoprocta > Cryptoprocta ferox. Next base: position 22,891,956 of record CM053576.1, on the reverse strand, counting down.
TTAGAACTGAAGTTTTTTATTAAGAGTTTAGTCAGAGGAGGGTTTTCTATACACGGATCTTTAGCTACTATTAGAATTTTGCAGGGGAAGACTTGACACATAAGCCCTTAATAACTATTTATTGAATGAAATTACTTGAATGAATTTAATATAGGTGTGTGTGTGTGTGTGTGTTAGAGCTAAATTGAAAACAACGTGCAATTCTCCAGACTTTTTAAAGTTTGACAGAGGGTTTCTTACTTAATAACTGTTGGTTTTGTTATTCTAGTTGATTAGAGAATGATAAGTTACTAAGGACTACTAAAGATTTTCATTCAGCTTTCAACCATAAAGGTTGGTGGCCACACAGAAGAGGTGCAGAAGGCTTTGTTTCAGGTGGACTGGTGAGGAGGGAGAAGCTCTGTTTTGAGACTTTACCCTTGTGAAGACTTTTTAGACTTCACCTTGTTTTTAATTGCTGCTCTTTTTGCTTTTTAATTATAAGCTTTTCATTTGGTTTCATTGTTTCCAACTTAATTCATAGAGTTTTTTGAGTAATACAAATCCATGTGAAGTATATTTTTGGTTTCTGATTTTTTCCTTAGCTAGCCTTTTGGTCAGGTATAGTAGTTAGTAACCATTCTTACCCACCCCTATTGCCAGTTAGTACTACCAATATTTGTTGAATACTTATTATGTGCCAGACAATGTGCTCAGTGATTTGCATGTATGACCTTATTAAGTCCGTACCACAACCTCATAAGGTTGGCACCATTATTGTCAGGTCCCCTCGTGGAAACAGACTTACAGAATTTAAATTTGTCCAATCCTGCACAACTAGTGAATGGTGAAGCCGGGATTTGAAATGAGTCAGTCTGACCAGGGCCCACAGTCTTACAACATTATGCTGCTAATGTGGATATATTATAATGTATAATGTACGTATAATGTATAAGGTAAAAATTCCCATCACCTCCAGTAATTGCTTAGAGACTTTTCATTGTTATTAGGCTTTCTTTTTCCACTCCAAAGGGGGCACAGATGGGCCCATATAGGTGCCCTGCTAGGGTCAAAAAGTTTTGAGGGCCAATTCATTGTACAGTTGGGGAAACTGAGGTAGGTGCAGGGTGAGGCAACCAATGTAACACTATGAGTTGGAGCTGAGCTGAAATTGACTTGGGACTCCAGGTCTTACTGCTCTACCAGCTACTTTTCATCTGATCCTTTCCTCACATCTACCACCACTTCTGCAGCCCTGAGGATCCTGCCCTGGGACCCACCTGAGCATGTCATCCATGCTCTCAGTGATTGTAGAATCGTAGACAGGATCTCCCAGTCTGCTGGCCAGGGCTAATGCGATCTTCAGGGTCTGAAAATATAATAGGGGTGTGGATGAGGCTGCCAGCCTCGTCCTCCCAGGACTCACATTAACGATCCTCATGTGAGAAAACCTGGGGGTGATTTAGTCTGGCCCCACAGGACTACCCCATCCCCCCACCCCCAGTGTACCAAGACCCAGGGCAGGGTGGAGGGATCGGCCTTGCCTCTGCCACCCAGTGAAGAGCCTGCTCCCGGGAGACCAGGGTGGTGAGATTGAAGCCTTCAAGGATGTTGAGAGCACTGATGAGGGCAGGCCCTGTATGCGGAGGTGGGGGACTGAGAACCAGGTGGCCTGGAAAAAAAATGGAAATGACCAGATGGCAGGGGAGGGGTCAAGGCATCTCCACATCCCACCATCATGTAGGCTAAGACCGCTGCACTGAACTCCTCATCAGATAGGGAAACTGTGCTGATGGGCAAAGCATTGAGAGGCAGAGGGACCCACACAAGTTCACATGGCAAGTCAAGAGCAGGGCCAGGACTCCAACTCAGAACACTGGTCTTCAGTTTCCTCTTCTGCACAAGGAAAGTAAGACTCAGGAGAACTGTAGTCTGCCCAGAGGCACACTGCAGGCAGAGCAGGGACAGATGTCCAGAGTCCTGGTCCACCATGGGTCTCCTTTTAGCTCCTCCCACAGACCAGGATACTATTCAGGGCCCATCATGGTCCCACCCCTGAAACTTCTTGGGAGCAGCAACCTCCTCTTCCTATTTAAGGCTCCTGTTATTAGATGTTTGGACATCAAAGGAATAATGATAATACCTGACATATAACATTAACTGATTAACTCATTTAATCCTCACAAAGGGTAATGTTATCATCCTCTTTTTACAGGTGAGGAAACTGATGCACAGAGAGGCAGCTGGTCCAAGTTTATAGGAGACAGCTCAAGGTACTGACATTGGCAAGAGAACCCAGGCTGGGGAGGGGATATGTAAAATCAAATAAGCATTCAGCATCCATTCTGATCAGGGCAGCTTCTGACATCACCTCATCAAATCTTCATGGGCACCCCGCGAGGTAGGCACTATTATTATCTCCATTTTAAGGAGGGAACCACAGCTCACAGTGGGAAGTGACTTGTTCAAGGTGAATGGGACAGCTGGTTCTCAAACCCAGGTCTTCATACACCACCACCTCTGGCAGAAGAATCAGGCTAGAAATTGAGGCCTGGAAACCTGAACTCAGAGGTAACCTCTCCTGGGGTGCAAGATGATCACGACCTTCTGAGGGACCCAGGAACCCACCACTTTGGGTTCAGCAAACATGGATTTCATTCATGTCATAGGCTTGGCTTTCTGGGTTCCTCTGGTTTTGAGTTTGGCAGGTTAAGTTCCATTCTGTCCCTGGGCCTCAGTTTCCTTTTGACACAGTTAGGGGACAGGTTTATAATTGTCTTCAAAGCTTTGCTCAATATGAAGCTAAATGGACTCCAGTCTTATGAATTCTTCTTAGGAAGTACATGGCAGTGAGAGTGGGACTGAGGCAACATAGAGCCCAAATCAAGGAAACTTATGGCCAGAATCCCAGCTTCCAGGCCTGAGCCTTTGACCAGACCTCCCTCCCCATATCCTAAATACTTGGGGTAACTGACCCCATGACTACTTCAGAAGGTGGGCTGGCTCTGGCTTCCTTCAACAGTTGGCTGGCCAGGCAGCTCACTGCCTCAGTTTCTCTCCTGTAAAATGGGGAGGAATCTCTAGGCCAAAAGGAGGTGGCCATGGACTGGGAGGCATCTCCTGAGCAGGGACCCTGAGAGCTGGGAGAGAGGTCACCTCTGTACACGCCACACACAGGATTCTCCACGAGGGCACTGTAGTTGCTGAAGTCCTCCTCAGTTATGACACCCCCTGCATGCTGAGCCTAGAGGGGAGAGAATGACCCCATCACAGCTGTGAGTTGCATACCACAGTATAAGCATGTGGGATTGGCCTATGGTATGTTTGAAATCAAAGACAGATCAGATGTTTATAACTTTTGTGCCTTCTGCAATTTCCATCATGGCCCTTAGGGATCCCGTTAGCCCTTGGGACCCTAGGGAAAAGAAAGGGGGAAAAGCACTAACACTGAGCACCTGCTATGTACCAGACATTCTATGAATGACCTCCTTAGATCGACATTCAAGGCCCTTCGTGACATGGCCCCTGTCCAATGCTCCCTTCATGTCCTGCTATTCCCCAGTGAGCTCTGTATAGCCTCCCAAGTGAAATAAGTTCCTGAACTCATGACTCCATGGACTTGCACATACTACTCTCTCTGCCTACATAAAAGGAACATTTTCTGGGGCATCTGGATGGCTCTGTCAGTATAGCCCAAAACTCTTGATCTTGGGGTCCTGAATTCGAGCCCCACATTGGGTGTAGAGATTACTTTTTAAAAAAGGAATATTTTCTACTCACAGCAGAATTTGCCTATAATATACCAAAACTGAATTCTTCATTTCACTACAATTAACTAAAGTCACTCCAAAACCATGAACTCTGGATGATTCTGGTAGGAATGACCCTCATTGGATGTAACTAAGCACTCTATTCACCAATGAACCAACAAACCCATGGGCTCATTCATCCTTTCTAGCATGGTAATTTTCATTCCTAAATTAGCATAACCACTAGGAATCCTCTCTCTCTCTCTCTCTCTCTCTCTCTCTCTCTCTCTACTTTTTAGTACTTGAAACTCCTGACTTCTAATCCATCCTTGGTTAACTACACATTAAATTTCTACACATTGAAGTTCTACACATTGAACTAAACACACATTATATGTGTTCCTTGTTGGTCAAATTTATAAACTCAACTTTGTTTTTGTTTTTGTTTTTTTTCTTTTAAAGCTCTGATGGTCTTTGTTAGAGTCTCCTTCATCCCCTTCTCCAGTAGATCCAGGTCTGGCTAATCAGAGCATTCCTTTTCCGTGCCAGTGACTGGTTTGGGAATAATCATGAGACCTATGACAGGCCAATGAGATACAATCTGGAGGTTTTTGCTGTAACTTTTAGAATGAGAAATACTCTTTCTCTGGGATAGTTTACTGGAAGGATGGCTGGTGAGGAGTAAGTGTGGAAAGGATCTGACATTAATTCAATTATCTGAATTATCAATTAATCTGAAATTAATTCAAACAGAAGAAAGTAGAGTCATGACAGAAAAAGGGACAGACAGACCAAGGCCTGACAGTGTGGATTGAGCTGTGAGTCCAGCAGACCTAAAGCCAGTAGTCTGCTGGACTTCCCAGTTATATCCATTTGAGATGGGCATCTATCACATAGCCATACCTCAGTGCCCAGCACAGGGTATGGCATAGAACAGGCACTCTGTGAATGTAGAATGAATGACACACTTATTCAATTCCCATAACTGTATGGCAGAGATAGATACATATAATCACTCCAGTGGTACAGATGAGAGAATCACAGAGTTGGTGTGTGTATCCTTATCTTGAATATAATTTTCCATTAGGAGTTTTGAACTACTGACAACAGTTCTTAGAACCCATTACTGCCTCAGACTAAGAGTATCTGGGGTTGGTTGGTAAGCCTGTGTCAATATCTCCAGTCCTGATAATCACCAGTGTAGGAGGGGTTTCCCTCAGTCCCTAGAAAACCCAAGAGCAGGGTTAGCTTGTGGGCTCAGGGAAGCTGAGGCTGATCCTGGGTCTCCACCAGGCCTGGGAGGGACAGGACAAGACTCTGTATGGGTTGGCACCAGCCCTGGGAGGCCTGAGGGCACCTCTTTCAGTCAAGACAGAACAGTCCATCATCCCAGGGGGTTCTTTGTGCTGCATCTCAGTTAATTGCTCTCACCCCAAACAACCACTAATCTGATTTCTACCACCACAGACTGGTTTTGTCTATTCTACAATCTCAAGTAAATGGAATCCCCAGTAAATATATGTAGAAAGAAAGATAGAGAAGGAAAGAAGGGGAAGAATACTCCTGCAGTAGGGTCCTTTAGGGCAAGGGGAGCTCCCCACATGCTCACCTCAGCCACCATCTCCAGTGTAAGGTTGCCTCCTGCGTAGAAGGCGGCGGGGCCTGATGTGCCCAGCACATCCAGCACTGTGGCCAGGTCAGGCCGACGCAGCAGTGAGCCAGGTAGTGGTGGGTGGCCCAATGGCAGGAATGTCTCACGGAAACGCTCAGATGCATTGGGCGGAGGCTGTTCGGCCAGGGCACGGGCTGTAAGCAGGGACAGGAGGCTGGGAGGGGGCTGAGATGCACCATAGGTGAGGTGGCTGACTGGCCCTAAGAGCTCTGGCTCCCCAGGAGACCGTTATAGGGAAGGTGGGGGGTGTACATGGTCTCTTCCCAGATCCCCTCATTTGAGGCTGCATCCCTGTGAGGGTAGGATGGGTGGGGAGGGAGCCAGAGGAGCAAACTGGAAGAGAGGTGCTTTTTGGCTTGGGCCCCAAATCTCAGAGGTTCCCTTTCCCCTTCCCATCAACCTCATGACTTTCCCCCCACCCCCAGGCACCACTGACCTAGATCATGGGTCACGTTGAAGCCATCTTGGGCCACAGCTGCTGCGAAGGCCAGGACTTGGGACCATGGCAGCCTGGGGGGGCCGGAGAGCAGGGGGTGGAGGAGGTCCTGGGGGGAGGAGGAGGGGTCCTGGGGGAAAGGGGGTTCCTGGGAAGGAGAGTCCTGGCAAGGGAAGGGGATATTAGGAGGGGGAGTTGGGAAGGAAAGAATCCAAGGAAGATAGGAGAAGGCCACCCAAGGAGAGATGCAGGCAGGGGCCCCTGGTCCCCAGAGGGAGGATCTTTACCTGCCATAGAGCTGGTGAGCTTCATGTAGCCCCTTCACCATTCCAGGGACCCCCACCAAGAGCCCAGGCTGGGCGAGGCGGGCAGGTGAGGGAGAGAGGAGACCAGGTCACTGGAAGCGGGGGGGCTGGGCTGAACTCCGCAGAGCCCCAAGCCAGGGATGGGGGCTGGCACAGGGGAAAGACACAGGCCAAGTATCCCAGAGGAGGGACAAGCTCTCCCCAGCAGGCATCCCTCCCATTTCCCTGACTTATTATCAGCAAATGCAGAAAGGCTTCCTATATCTATCATAGTTGGGGAGATTTATAAATTAAGCAAACCCTTTTAAGAGCCAAAACATAACCAATTTAGATAGAAACCTGTCTACATTGGATTATATCTACTCCTGCCTTTTAAAATAATGGACAAGAGACTTTCATTTAACCTTTTTGTTATCACACCACCATTACTCAGCTGTGATAACTCAGGCATGTGTTTGGCTTTTGTCACTGTACCAAATAACTATTTTTCCAAATTTTTCTATTTCCTCCTTTGCTCTCAGTGGATAGTGGGTTTGCCTTTAGCAGTTCTTTAATCTTCCCATAGGTCATGGGCTGGAAAAGTTATAGCCAACAAGCTTAGAATGGGAAGTATGAGTTATAATGCAGGATCTTTGCAATGTCTCAGGCTGCTCAGGTTTCCAGATAGGCGAGGTTGCCAGAGAAGTAAGGTGTTGCTGTATTGCCTGTTATCAACCATGCAAATCTTTTGGTTCATTACTTTATTTTGGGAGCTGCCTCTCTTTCTCATAGCCTTAAGAGCATCCTGCTTAACTCTTTTCCTCATTTCCACTGTAATTACTCAGCAAAGTACTGTCTGGGTTAGCAGAAGGGCAGTGAAGGGAGACTCCCCCCCACCCCCCACCATGACTCTCTCTTTTCACCAGCATCCCCACCTTGGTTTCCCAGGATCTCTGTAGGGCCTCTTCCCTGAGGGCCCCTGGTGCAGACTCCCGGAAATCAATTAGGTGGCTCTCATTTCGCCGGATGTCATGTACCAGCATCACGCCACCACTAGGAGGGGCACAGAAGGGGGAGGTTGATAAGATGCTACTCCTCTAAACAATTAACCTGCTACCCTTCAACCCCCAATGGTGATGGCTGTAGGCTAAATCTGTCATCTGGAGTCTGATGTCTGATCCCTCTCCCCAGCAGAGATTCAGAGACTCAGCCTCTGTTAAGAGGGTGGGGAGCGAAATCAAGGGGTTTGGGGACCCAGAGACCATGGACCTCTTCTAGTCTGTTACTGGAGACTTTAATCCCTGATTAGGGAAAACCCAGAGACTGGAAGAGCAAGATGTTCTACCCACTGCCCACACCCCAGACCATAGTTGGACCCCTGCCAGCTTCCTGCACCTGCCTCCATGGTATGCCTCAGCTCCCTCTCCCGGGACTGAATTATGTAAGGACACTCTGTATACAATCAAAAGGAGAATTTCTTTGGTAGGGCCTGCAGGGCTGGTCTTTCAGGAGGCAAGATATGGACTTTGTCAGCTTGTCCCCTTTCTGTGACTTGTTTCCATCTGAGATGGAAGTTGCATCTGAGATGGTTGGCCTGCAGCCAAGTAACATAATAAAGAAAGCAGAACAGATAAACAACAGGGAGTGGTAGGAATTATGGCTGAGTAGACGCACAAGCCCCATCATGCTATTTAGCTCCAGATAATTGTAGCCATGTGGGAATGTGGGCCCTGTGTTACCAGGGCTCCTGATTGTTCAAGAGATGTTGGAAATCTGGATTTTTATGAAAATTCTCAACTTTTTAACAATAGCCAACAAATTTTAAAAACTTAAGTGTGGAAGGTGCTTGGGTAGCTTAGTCAGTTGAGTATCCGACCCTTGATTTTGGCTCAGGTCATGATCTCTCAGTTTTTGGGTTCCAGCCCCATGTCAGGCTCTGTGCCTGCATGGGATTCTCTCTCTCCCTCTCACTGCCCCTCCCTCCCCCCAAATAAATAAATAAATAAACGTTTTAAAAAATTAAAATTTAAGTGTGGAAACCAAACTAGTCTGTGTGCTGATATGGCCCATTGACGGCCAGTTTGTAATCTCTGTTTTAAGAATTCTTAGCTTAGGGGCACTTGGGTGGCTCAGGTGGTTAAGCTTCAGACTCTTAATCTCTGGTCAGATCATGACTTCACAGTTCGTAGGTTCAAGCCCCACATCGGTTTGCCCTGACAGAGGGGGAGCCAGCTTGGGATTCTCTCCCTCTCCCTCTCTCTCTGCCTCTCCCTGCTCTCTCTCTCTCTCTCTCTCAAAATAAATAAATAAACTCTAAGAGTTCTCAGCCTGGGGTATATTTTTAGAAGATAGAGGGTCCATAGCTTTCATCATGCTCACAGGGATTTGTTTTAAGGATTTGTAAACCCAAAAATTAAAGTATCCCTGTGTTAATTAGTGACAGTATACCCCCACCAGTGCACCTTATAGTTTACAAAAGGCTTTTTCCAATTAAAACAAAGCAAAACAAAACAAAACCCTTCTGAAAATACCTCCTCTGATTCCATGTAAAAGAAGGGGGTAAAATTGGATGTAGAAAGGCAAAATGCAAGGAGTTGGGACCCAGCTGCCCCTCTCGTGAAACCCAAAACCCCCTCATTGAGGTCTACAGACCAGGACACAGAAGTAGACCTGGGGACCCCAACCTCCACAGCTCCTTACCCGCCCAGGCCAGAACTGTGTGGAGCCACGATCCCCAAACACAGGGCTGCTGCCACAGCGGCATCCACGGAAGATCCCTGTTTACTGAGCACTTCGATGCCCAGCGATGTGCAATGGGCAGCATCAGTCACCACCGCACCCTGGTGAAAGATCTGGGAAGGGAAAGGGGTCTAGGTGGGGGCAGTAGGAGACCCCTGCCCCCTTAACGCACCTCCACCAACCCCAGAACCTCCTCAGGGGCTGGGGGTGGGAGGCCTGCCTTCTTGTCCCCTATGACTCTTCCCATTATTGCCTCTAGTGCCTCTCACCTGATCAGGTGCCTTCCAGGCTCTGTCCTCCTCATACCCTGAGTCCCTCCCTTTGGGACCTTCCTCTCCCATGTCACTATCCTCTCCCCTTTCCATTTGCTGGCCTCCTCCTTCACTCAGCCATTCCCACTGTCTCTTCAAGCACTTCCCCACTCCCTCCTCTCCGGTTCCCTCCCTCTGCCCCTCCCCCAAACCCCTCACCTGAGGGTCCCCGAAGTAAATCTGCATGACAAGCGCCACAGTGACACCCGTGGCGAAAGTGAGGCAAGCCGTGACGATGACTGTGAGCCCATCCTGGCGGCAGGAGCACTCGGCCGCAGCCGCGGAGAACGGGTCCTTGCGTGTCTCCCTCAGCGGCGACCCGTCCTGGCTGCCCATCTCCGACGACGTGGAAGGCAACCGCTGCAGCCGCGCCGACTTCAAGAAGGAGTCCGGGTCTGCGGGGCAGCAGCCGGGTAGGTCTGGGCACCTCTTACCCGGCCCTGCCCGCCCACCAGGCGGAGCTATTCTGCGTGCCCCTCTCCCCGCCCCTGTCAAGCAAACCCCACTAGACGGTACTGCTTACCCTTTAGCGTCTACCCAGGGAGACGCAGTCCTGGCCGGAAAGACAGGGACTCCCAGGTAGGCAGCAGGAGGCTGGATGCCTGGCCCCCAGGCGAAACTTCCTGAGACCCACCCAGGGACCCAGGACCAGGACCCAGGACCCAGGACCCAGTGCAAAGAATACTTCCTGGAGTGCAAGAGGTTTGTGTCCTCCCTGGAAACCAGATCCTGCCCCAGCTGGGGCCAGCCCTCTGTGCAAGGAGGTAGCTACATAAACTGAATGGACAGGCAGGCCCTGGCTTCCAACCTTGCTTGGCATAACCATTCACTCATTCAACAAATATGGAGGGCCTGCGATGGGTCTGGCCCTCTGCTAGATATAGGGGAAAGGAATAGACAGTTTCTGCCCTCCTGGAGTTCGCAGACCAGTGGAAGAAAAGAAAATAAACAAGTAAACAAAGGAGTATATCATCACAACTTGTGGCAAGTGCTATGAAGGATGAAATGATAGAGAATAATGGTGTGTGTTCTGGGTTGCTTAGCTGGGGAAATCAGGCAAGGCTTCTCAGTGGAGGTGACTTTTAAGATGAGAACTAGGAAATAAGAAGGAGCTAGCCATCATATGTAGAACAAGGGGTGAGTGTGTAGAGTATTCCAGAAAGAAGGAACAGCAGGCCACAAAGGCCCTAAGGTAGGAATAAGCTTGGTACATTAGAAAAAAAATAACCAAGGCCTGAGTGGCTCTGATGTAGTGAGCAAGGGGAAAGAGTGATATGGTGGAGGCTAGGCCAGGTGCACTGGGTCTTATGGGTTTGGATTTAATCCTAAGAACCACAGGAGGCCATTGCAGAGTTTTAAGCAAGAACCTGGAGCCATCTGTTTTGTGTTTTAAAAAGATTCCTCTGGTTGCTATCTGGAGAATGAATCTGAGGACAGTAAGAGCAGAGCAAGCTACTACTTGCTGGCTGACTATGAGCAAGTCACTTCAAACCACAAGCCTCATTTTCCTGATCCTAATACTGGAGCGAATCCCTAACTGGCCAAAATGGGTATAAGGATTCCATGAGATGATTCTACAAGGCACCCTCTCATTATTTCTATCCCTTTTCCACCTTGGCCAGGGCTGAGGCCCTCTTCCATCCCACAGTTTTCCTCCTCTGGGTTATGTTAGCCTTGAAACCAGTTCTCTAAATGGCCTAAAGGTCCTGGGTGTTTGTGAACAGTAAAGAAATGACCTGGTACCTTGACCTTAATACCCTTGCTATTATGTACAATGTGTTTTAAAAAGTTCATTCATTTGATAAATATTTTTTGAGCACCTCCTACTATGCACTAGGAGGATAACCCCTTTAAAAGTCTGTGGGATAATATTGAAAATTGAGTGTTATATTTTCTTGTTTAAAATACTACCATGGTTCATCAGTGCCAACATGATAAAAATCCAAGCTCCCTGACCTGGCATTCAAGGCCCTTCAAAATCCACACTTCCCTCTTCTGTGTAGAAAAGAAACCACATACATATATAGATAATTTTTAGAAAAGATTTATGGTGGTTACTTTTGGGGAAAGATACTAAAGGTAGGAATGAGATGCGGTGGGAGAATTTCTTGTTTGAAATTTTTATTACATATATATTTCTTTTTTTAAATCAATACATCTAAATTTTTTTAAATATTTTATTTTTTAAGTAATCTCCACACCCAACATGGGACTCATACTCACAGCCCCGAGATCAAGAGTCACATGCTCCACTGACTGAACCAGCCAGGCATCCCTAAATCAATACATATATTTTTATTGTTATTTTATTTTTCTTTATTTTTTAATTAAAAATGTTTTCTTTTAAGGTTTGTTTTTATTTATGTTGAGAGAGACAGAGAGAGCAAGCAGGAGAGGGGCTGAGAGAAAAGGAGAGAAAGAATCCCAAGCAGGGTCTATGCTGTCAGCGTGAAGCCTGAAAAATTTTTTTCTTTTAGAGAGAGAGAAAGAGCACGCACACATGTGAGCTGGGGAGAGGGACAGAGGGAGAGAGAGAGAGATAAGCAGGCTCCATGCTCAGCAAGAAGCCCAGTGTGGAGCTGGATCCCAAGACCCTGGGATCATGACCTGAGCTGAAATCAAGAGTCGGATGCTCAACTAACTGAGCTACCCAGGTGCCCCCATATATTTTTAAATAAAAAGAAAAAATTGTGGGCAGATAGGAATAGAGAAGAGAACTTTTACTTTTCTTCACTATTTTTTTACCATAAACATGTAAGTTGTTTTACACTTTTTATTTAAAAAAAGAAACTTGTCTTCTGGAAGCCTCCCTCAGCTGATCATGCTTGCCTCTACTCCACAGCACTAGCACCACACAGTCTTTAAATATAACTGGAATTCATTCAATAAACAGACATTAAATACCTACTGTGGGCACAGAACCCTCCCTGGTCCCTGGAGGTTTCAAAAGAAGTGCAGGAAATGGTTTTGAACTTATATTTATTGATGCTGACTATATTCCAAGCACTTTATATATATTCCCTCACTGAAACATTCCCATAACTTTATGAGATAGGCCTACTCTCTCCATTTTGCAGATGAAGAAACTTGGGACTGGAAAAGATGACATTGCCCACTTAAGGTCATAAAATGAATAAATGGCAGAAGCAGGAATGACTCAAAACCTCCTTTCCATTGCTCCACAAGGCAGGAGCCATTTTCACACTCAAAAGCCAACCTTATAAGCTAATTCTAGTTGATACTTGTCCTTAAACTGTTTTCTCCAATCAGCTATGAGGGACCAGGAGGTGAAGGTGATATGGTTTCATTAGAATTAGATCTATGCAAGACTTTTTATTCCACCAATCATTAAGTTATTCATTTATTCAACAAAAATATTTACTGAATACCCTACTGTGTAAGCACTAGGGCAATAAAACCATTGATTTTACTGCTTTGTAAGAGCAATAGCAGGACACTAGGAAAAGGTTAGTTTGGAATCAGAAGACACAAGTCTTTTGGGAGAAAGATGATGAGTTTAATTTTGGTGATTCTGAATTTGTGGGACATTAGCAGTTGTCTGGAGGCAACTGGCCTAGTAGGTATCTGATTTTTATCTGCTTATATGCCATTTCCATTCAATTTTCTTTTAGAAAATACCATCCCCCCTCTCTCCTTCCTCATTTTCTCATTCCTGATCAGAGTGAGTATATGACTTAGGCCTAGCCCACCAGAACAGGCACCCCTATACAGTAACCGTTTCAGGGACAAGCATGTGACCAGCTCCAGCTCAATGAGACTAAAACCTCGTTCTATTGCTGGAATCATTGGGAAAGAGGAAGGCTTTCTTTTTGCCTAGATTGCTAAGATAGTAAGGGGTAAACCTGTTGCTGCTGGGGGCATGTTGCCCCATAATATGAAAGGCTGTCTGAAGATGAAGCCCACAAAAAGGAAGGCAAAGCAAAAGATGAAAGCCAATTCCTTTTTAGGTGCCTTGATCCAGCTATGCCTGATGCCCCATATCCCTGAATTTTTCAGTTATGCTACCAAATAAAATTCTCTTTTAAGATTAGCTCCGTTTTAGCTGAGTGTATGACAAAAGAATCCTGAACAGAGTTGACTTGGCAAGTCTAGAGCTCAGGAAAGAGATCTTGGCTAGCAACTGAGGTCATCCCTGGCTTGCCTATTCCTTAAGGGAAGAATCATTAAAGATTTTTGAACCAAGGAATGACATGACCAGAAGTTCAGGGTAGTGGGTGGATTGGGGTTGGGGAGGCAAGGGGAAGGAGGAGGCAGATAGTAGCTACAAGCCTATGGGTAATACAAATAAGACAGGATGGTGGCTTAGTCTACAGTGTGGTAGCAGGATGATGAGATGGAATCTGTAAGATACTTAGGAGGACAGAGAGCTTCTGATCACCATTTGGAAGTAAGAGGAAGGAAGTCATGGTAGCTCCTGGGCTTCTACCTTGGACACTGGATGAATGGCAGTGTCACTAACTGAAAATGACATTGGGGAAAGGGCAGGTATGGGGAAGAGATGATAAATTCAACATAGATCATGCTGAAAGTGAAGCACTTGCGGGACATCTAGAGGCAGATGACTATGACAGAGAGGAATACATGGGCCTGGAGCTCAGGAGAGAGTCAAGAATTTCCCCAATCTTGGAGTGGTCACCATTTAGCTCTATTTTCTACAGATCAGTTGTAGGGTACCTGGCACTTGGTTCAGGGTAGTGGCAGGCTAGAGGCTAGCTGGGCACGACCAAGATCCTGGATAAGAGGATGGGGCAGTGCCAGTAAGTGGCACTACCAGGTTGAGAACATAGGAGATCATGTTAGCCAACAGGCTAGTCCAGCTGGCCAAAGAAGCCTTGGGGCCTAGAAGTAGTGCTCCTAGATATAACACTGAAATGACAACATAGGTATGATGGTAAGAGTCCTTGGAACTTTAGTGTACAAGTGTGACATAAGTTGCAGATTCCCAGAAACTCAGGTAACAAGAGTATCTGTTGGATTTTTGTATAGCTGAGGGCAGAATCTATATTAACTTGTACTCCCTCCCCTGCTAGTCTTTCATCCTGAGATCTCTCTCATTCATTTATTCATTCAACAATTTTTATTGAGTGCTTAGTACTGTGCTGGATGGTGGAGAAAGGATGGTGAACAAAACAGTCATAATCCCATCCTCACAGGGCTTACAAACGTGGATTAATCACATGACTGCTCAAATAATCACAGGTTTGATAAATGCTAAGACATTTATAGGGAGTCAAAAGAAAACATGTCAGAGGTTTTCCAATCTCTGGGTTAAGAGAGATAGGCATTCCCAGTTGAGCTAGAAGAGGAAACTAAGGCCCAGGTCAGGCTAGGGCTACCCATTGTCATACAGAGTAAAGGCAGTGCTGGGATCAGAAGTGGCACTCTTGACCCCTGAATAAAGGACATGGTTTCAGGCTGCAATCCACAGGACACATCTTCCCATTACTCTCCCTGTTACCTCCTGATACCAGGGTTACTCCTTCTGGAAAAGAAGTTTTGATCTGCAGCTTGGACATGTGATGTCCATAAGCCTCCCCCGCCTTCTTTACTCCTCCCTCCAGGTAGGGTACAGTCTAGTTAGGTTGGCAGGGGCTGCTAGTAAAGGCCAGATGACTGGGAACTTGTGGAGCAGGAAAGAGTTTGGGGCTGTCAGGCTGGGAATAACTACAGAAGGGCCGGTCTGGAGAAGGCTGGGTCAGGGAAGCAGGATCTGCCAGGCTGGTAAGGGAGAGGGCTCAAGTGCAGGCACTGGGAGGAAGAGAGAGGTAAGCAAAAGGATGCTCTAATGCCAGGAAGTGACGTTGGAGGAAAGAAGGATGGGGGATGGAGGATGAAGAATGGAAAGGAAGATAGAGCTGGGCCACATGGATAGGAGGGAAAGCCTTAGGGAAGAAATGCTCAGAGACCTCTTGGCCCTCAGGTCTCCCCCTCCCTTCTCTGGCCCCTTGCAGTCCCTGCAGAGGGCCAAGAACACAGTAAAATTCTGGAGCCTGCTTCCTAGGGGGCAGGGTACCTTACTAACATCCTGGCCTGATCCATGGCTCCGGGAGGGGTGAGGTAATCCACAGGGCAGAGAAGGCACTCTGGTCTCCAAGGACTCTGAGAGGTCATGCAGTCCATCCCCCTGTCTCCCAATAGGTAGCTCTCACAAACAGACGGGAATCATACCCTCTTTACCCCTCCCGGGACATGAAGAGATTCTCAGCTTCTCCCTAAGGTCTCTCCTTCCCACAATCCTTGGCTGTGGGGAAGTTCTTCTCAAGAGCTAACCTCTACCGATCCTGCTGCAGTCTGTTGTCTGTGACTAAAGAACGGCCTCTTCTGGGTGATCACAGCTGTTTCTTAGCATCCGCCCTCCAAGATTCCTTCCTTATTAGTTGGTTCTTCCCAAGAGGTAACCCCAATCCCTGGTACTGCAGTCCCTAGCATCATTCTTCCTTGTCGCATCCTAAGCCTCCAAAGCAGAAATGCATCTCCAACCTCATTAGATAATTAACAGAAAAAGGGAGAAGGGAGAGGTCCAGGAGGAAGGGGATGAATTAGG
Source organism: Cryptoprocta ferox (assembly GCA_028646485.1). Classification (NCBI taxonomy): domain Eukaryota; kingdom Metazoa; phylum Chordata; class Mammalia; order Carnivora; family Eupleridae; genus Cryptoprocta; species Cryptoprocta ferox. The sequence goes on along the minus strand of CM053576.1, from coordinate 22,876,221 downwards.
GAGATGGAGACTGGAGGTGATGCTCCGCGCAGATGAAGGAGGACCGGGGACGTCCCAGGGGGCAGGGACCGGGCCAGCGGGCCTCACCGGTATCAGGGTCTCCCAGGAAGGCGTCCTCGTCCTTGCGGCCCCTCAGAGGGGCCGCGGGCGCCGGCTCGTCCTCCGGCAGCCTCGGGAAGCTGGTGATGCTCATGTAGTCCACGGGCGAGTAAGCGCCTAGGGCGCTCTCCTGACTGGCCTCGTTCTCCGCCGCCATCCTCGCCCGCGCCCCCCAGCAGCGCAGAGCCAGCCGGAAGTGGTGCGGCGGGGGCGAGGGGAGCGGGGGAGGGCGGGGCCTGAGCTCTAGGGCAGCCAGGAGGGGGCGCCTCACCGCAACCCCCGTGGGCATCGGGGTCTGACTGCACACCCCTCCTCCACCTAGCTCTGTCACCCTGCAGTCGACCTGCAGGTGGGCAGTGTGGGTGTGGATGCAGAGCCTAGAGGGTGGGTCCTGAAGAGCGCGGGGGATGGAGGGGGAGAAGCGCGCTGCAAGCGCGACCAGAGTTTGGGACACCTTATGCAGCCCAGGGGCCAAACCCTTCCTCCTTTCAGTTTGAGCTAGAATCCTTCTCAGACCCCAGACTCTCTCTTCAGCCCACAGACCCTTCCACTGACCGCAAACCTGGCCTCGGACACCAGACCCCTCTTTGGACTCCTAGATCCTTCCCTGATCTCAGACTCCTCCTCCGACCCCAGACCCTTCTTTCAGGAGACTGCCTTCGCGTGCACCTGCAGTCCCACCCCGTGCTTCATCCTCAGACTGCTTCTTCACTTTGAGACACCTCCTTGGATGTCTCTCCTGGGACATCAGATCTCTCCCTGGACCCCCAAAGCTTCTCAGATTCCTCTTTCAATAAACCCTTTCTGGGACCACTGACCTATTACATAGGACAGTGAGTCCAAACTTGAGTGTGTGCTGGGAGGTTTAAAAGCGGATCCCCAGATTCCACTCTAGAGATCATGATTATAGGCTGGGATGGGGTCTCTGGAATCTAAATATTTACCATCATTTTAAGAATTTTTGATGTGGTTCCGGAAAGGACACTTGGAGAGAGAAATAATGGTGGTGGTGGTATGGCAGGAGTGGGGTGGAGTTGAGGGGGAGGGACAAATGGGAGAGGATTGGGTCTCTGTAGTCTAGCTGTCTGGGCTGTGGGGACTACTTATAAACCATGTCATCTTAGGCAAGACATTTGATCTCCTTTAATATCAGTTTCCCCATCTGTAAAATAGAGAGAATAATAGTATTCATCTCAGATGGCTGTGAAGATTAAATAACATGTTGGAAAGTGCTTAGTATAGGACATGGCATTTACTCAATAAATGTCATAACTATGATTATTGTTATTATTATTTCCTTACTTTTGTGAATTCTCATCCCGTCCAACCCAATCCATCCTCTTCCTACTCTGAAGAATTCCAACTATACTATAGTTTGCATTACTACCCTATGTGTAAGGATGGGGGACAGGGGTTCTCTTTCTTATGAGGCCTCTTGCCCAAACTTCCATTGCACAGTCCACAGGCAAGAGGGAGGGGGCTGGTGAAGTCCCTGGGGACACATTCTCTCCTTCCCCAACCCCAGGATCCAGGCTCAGAGATAAAAACCAGGACTATTTGAAAAACTACTACCCAGCAGCTGCAGTGCCATATGTAGGCAGCAGGGGACATCAGTGTATTGAGAACAGCTTTTGGACATGGAAGAAAGGCTTGTGGAGAAAAGAGAGCTGGGGCCTGAGGAGGGTGGGAAGGGAAGAGATGACTGCCTATACTAGGAGTGTGTGTCCATTGCGTGTGCCTTCCTCTCTACAGAGAGGTTCGTATCTCCTCAGTGAGGTCTGTAGGGCTCATAATGCTTCAGGGAAGTCTGATCCCCCCTGTAGTCTCCATTAAGTGAGGTCTGTGATCCCTTAGTAGCGTCCATTTCCTCAATGTTGTGAGAGACCCCTTAGTGGGGTTTGAGTCCTTTCAGTGGAGTCTATGTCTCTTTAGTAAAACCTATATCTTCTCTATCTTCTAGGAGGAAGTCCATGTCCCCTCAATAGAATCAGAGAACTTCAATGCCTTTTAAGTCCTATTAGCAGGGTCCACAGCCCTTCAGTGAGATCTGAGATCCTTCAGCAAGATCTGTGCTCTCTTAATGGAGTACCTTCAGTAAAGTCTGTGCCTCTTCAGTGCAGTTAATGACTTCTTGATGAAGTACCTGTATCCTCAGTGGGGTCCATGTCCACTCCATGAGGTTTATACCCCTTCAGGGAGCCCTGAGACTCTTATTATAAGATTGAATAGGCTCTGGATCATAGGTCTGGTGGTGGGGAGTTTTTGTTTTTTCAGTTTAGGGTGTGTAGGGCTTTTAGTTAGCTGGACAAAGAACAAAGGAGAAGGTGGGAAGATAGCCTGGGCCAGATGGGGTCACAAGCCCTGTGTAGGCTTCAGAGGGTGTGGGCTGCCTGCTTTGACCCTCAGAATCACCCTTGGAGTTAGATATCTAAGGATCCTTCCTACTGATGGGTGGGGAGGGCCCTTCTTGGTGGTGAGTGCAGGTGGGAGATAGAGGGTTCTGTATGGCCTCTTCTTTGTGGAGTGGAAGGGATGGAGGGGAGCCAGAGGTAACTGAGCCCAGTTGGGGCAGATAGGAGGGGTTTCTTGGTGAAGTAAAGAGATTGGGAAGGAAAGAAGAGTGATTTTTCCTATTTTGCATGGGCTTTAGTATTTTACAAGCATTACCTTCAGCCTGATGAGGGGGAGTCAGGAAACCTAGGTTTGGCCCTAACCTGGTTGTTGTTTTCTCTGTGACCTTGCACAAATTCTTTCTTTCCCTGAGTTTACCATTTGTGTAATGAGGAGGTGGGTTTGTTAGCAAAGACCTGAAGGCACCTCCTAGTCTTCACTTGAGTCTTGTACTTGAGATCTGGATGGGAATTTGTGGAAGCAGGGAGAGTGAAGACATATCTTCAGAGGTGGGAGAAAATCTGAGCTGGCCCCAAGGTTAGCAGAGAGGGCATCCTGTCCCCCGGCCGTGCCCTCAACGTCGTGGAAGGAGTTTTTCCTGGGGACAGAGGGGAGGGAATTACTCAGAATTGGGGAATAGTTCTCAGAGGGGAATAGTGCCACCCGGAAAGGACCCTATTCCACCTGGCTTTCGAAATCGGTGGAGTGACAGGCTTGTGCAATCAGATCACGGGGCGGCTCAATTATGGGCCTGATCCAACTCCTCTCCGTTGCCCAGCTCTTTCCCGCTCGAGCCCCGCCTTAACCCAACTTCTCATCTGTCACTCCAAGACCCCACCCCACTATGGTCACTCCATGATTCAGCCTTCTCGCCTGTCACATCCAGGCTCGCCAGTCCCGGTCACTCCATTACAGGAGAGGGCCCACCTCCTCTACTGTCACGCCTGGCCCCTCCCCTACTCTGTCACTCCAAGATGCCAACCTCTCCTGTCACGCCCGGCCCCGCCTCTTCAGCACTTCCCCTGTGGCCCCACCCCTTCCGCAGTCAGCTCCGCCCCTACCTCCAAGCAATACTCGACTTTTCCCAGTTCGTGTCGTTGCTAACATTTGTTCCGCCCCAATCGAGCGTGGCTCCGCCTCTCCGGGCCGCCATCCGCCAAGGCTGCCTAAGCCACGCCTCTGCCCGCCTGGCCTCTCCTCCTCCCTTAAGGCCCCGCCCCTCGGCCAGTCTGTTTTCCTCGCCTGGGCGCTAGAAGCAACGGCAAAGGCTCCTACAACGTTTGGAACTTGACGCTATGGGGCTTCCGGAGGAGCGGGGACGGGCCGGGAGCCGGGAGCTGGAGGAAGCTGGAGCCCGGAGCCGGGTGCAGAATTGGTCTCCGCCGCCCGAGATCAGCCGTTCCGCGCACGTCCCCTCGCTGCAGCGCTACCGCGAGCTGCACCGGCGCTCTGTGGAGCAGCCGCGAGGTGAGGCCGGGCCCGGGCGGCCCTGGGTGGGGTCAGTGAAGAGAGAAGTGGGGGTTTCCAGAGGAGTGAGAAATCGGGCGCGAGGCGTGGGGGACGGGGGTTACGTGAGGAGATTGGGGTTCCCTGGCGGAGTTGGGTTTTCCCTTGGGAGGCCGAAGGGTCTATGAAGAGATAGGGAGGATCTTTGAGGAGATGGTAAAGAAGTTCCGGGAGGATATGGGAGTTCTTTGAGGAGATGAGGGTTCCCTAGGAGTTGGAGAGTTCCTTGGCGACTTGGGGATTTCGTGAGGAGATGGGGCTTCCTTGAAGAGAGTGAAAGTTTCATGAGAAAAGGAGAGTTCCTAAGGTGAAAAGACGGGCTCTCAGAGGAGAAGGGGAGCCTCGAGGGGAGGAGAGCCGCAGAACATTCTTTGCTCCCGTTCACGCCAACTCAGCCTTTGCCTCCTGACACCTTTATACCCTGTGACTTAGTCTCCACAGTGGTCGGGTCTGGTTCCCGACCGGGAGGTTCCCCACATTAGTAACGGAGTCCCAGGTCTCGTTTTCATATTTCATAAATTCCAGTGGAAATTACGCAATGTAAGACTGAACAAATCACTAAAATGCAGTTTAAAAAATTCGGGCTGGGATTGTAATAACTCAGAAATTCTGATAGAAAGTCCCATGTCTTTAAGAATGTATAAGGAACATTCTTTGCCCTTGCCCTCAGTCTGGGTAAGGGGTCAAAACGGTACCTGTGTTGGGAGGCAGCATTATGTTTGGCAGTGGGATAAGCATGGGCAATGAATCAAACCTCCCCCAAATCTACCATTCATTCACTGTGAGGTCTTAAGCAGAGTTTTAAACCTAAGATTCCTTTTCCTTATCTGTAAGATACGGATAATAATACTTGCCTCCTAGGTTTGCTTGAGGTCTAAAGCAGGTGATTAAGTGTGCATGATAGAGTACCTGAAGCACAGTAAGCATTCAGTAAATGGTGGTTAGTTTGATAACAATAAGAACAACGTGGATCAAGGGATTACTGAGTAATGCAAGACAGGATTGACTCAAGCGTAGGGAGAGTGGTTGATTGCTACATAGGCAGTTTTCAAGTTTGAATTCTCAGACCTCTTTTCACTTCTCTATATTTTTTTCCCCATCATGAGTTCATCTGTTTTCCATCTATTACCACAATAATAACTTCTATATATTTACCCTGTGCCCAGGATCCTACTTATGCTCTGGTCCCAGATTTCATAGGTCTGTAGATCACTTTATTCTCATACCTTGATTTAACATGACTGTGCCTGGGATTTATCAATTTTCCCTCCCAAACTTCAGCTTTCCTTAATTTTCTAATCCCTGTCAACGGCACTATCCCAAACTTAAACTCTTTTATCATCTTCTTCTCTAATAAGATCTATATATCAACTATAGATGGATCTTTTCTATCTCTATATCTCATTTAAGTTTGCTTACTGCTTACTGAGCACAATCCTGTTTGATTCGATGTAGACTGTTATCTCCATTATGCAGAGAAGAAAACTGAAGTGTAGAGAGGTTAACAAACTTTCACAAGGTCATAAAGCTACATAGCAGTGGATCTGGGATTTGGTCTAAGGTAGTCTTGACTACAGAAGCTATACTCCTTAATGCTATACTCTTCTTCTTCCCTGACCCCACAGTCTGCCTTTCACCAACTTCTGTTAAATACTCTTCAAAATGTCTCTGCTTACCTTTTCTTCCATTCCCACAGAACCTTTTAATTCAAGGAAGCAGCCTCCTAGTTAGTTCTCCTGTTCCCTGGTCTCACTGACCTTCAATCTTTCTGGTAGACTTCTCTAAAATAAACACTGTTAGATTGAGATTCTGGAAACATTGCTTTCATAAGTCACTTCAAAAACTTTCAATAGTTCCCTGTTTCCTCCAATTTCATATTAAAATTCTTTGCTTATTCAAGGTCTGGATAACTAGCTACACCTTATCTCTCTATTCTGATTTCTCACTAGTCCTTACCACATCCCTTATTCTAGACTGGTCATTTTCATTGATATACTGGTTTCTCAACTCCTTGCCTTTGTCCATTTCCTTCTGCTCTTCTCTACCTAGTCCAATCTCACCAGTTCCACACAGCATTCCCTGATCATCCAGTCCATGCTCATCTTTTCCTCTTCTGAACTTTCATATTTAGAATGTATGCTAATGATGGGGTGCCTGGGTGGCTCAGTCAGTTAAGCATCTGATGCTTGATTTCAGCTCAGGTTGTGATCTCACAGTTTGTGAGCTTGAACTCCATGATGCATTGTCAGCACAGAGCCTGCTTGGGATTCTCTGACTCCCTCTTTCTCTGCCTGCCCCCCCAAATAAATAAATAAACTAAAAAAAAAAAAAGAATGTGTGTCAATGAAACATCCATATTTCAATACCTCCACCAAAATAAAACAAACCCTGCCCAAAACAAAATTAAGTGATCATAAAACTCAGTTTTCTTTTGTTTTTAAGTTTATTTATTAATTTTAAGGTGGGGGGGGGAGAGAGAGAGCGTGAGTGGGTGAGCGAGTTCAAGTGGGAGAGGGGCACACAGAGAATTTCAAGCAGGCTCCACACTGTCAACACAGAGCCCAATGCAGGGCTTGAACCCATGAACCGTGAGATCATGACCTGAGCCAAAATCAAGAGTCAAACGTTTAACTGACTGAGCCACCCAGGTATCCCAAAACTCAGTTTTCTATATCCTTATTGATATACATAAATGAGGTACATAAATAATTTTATATAACCTATGCCTACTATTATCACTTAAAAATATGTTTGAGTATACACATGTACTCAATGTAGTTGTAACAGATCTGATTTTATATACTAGTTTCTAGCTGTGTGGTCCTTGGGAGAGTTTCCTATGTTTTCTGAGCTTTGTTTTTCTCATCTATAAAATTAGGTTAATTAATGTATACTTCATAGGACCATATAAACATTAAGTGAGGCCTCTTGCCTCACTTTGCTGCATCGGAGAGAGTAAGGTAGATCACCAGTAGCTCTCCTGGAGCCATCTGAGGAAGTTTGGCCAGGGTTTTTGTCCTTGCCATGTCTGCTTGAATAGCCACAGTCTGATCAGAGAAACATAGCCTCAGTATGGGCCACCAGTGTTTCTGTCAGTACGCAAAGGATATAGGCTTTATTAAGTTGGATTGAGTAAACATCCTTGAACAGGTCAGCCAAGATACCTACCTTAACAGCAGATATCCAAATATCTACCTTAATGCTCACTCATTGTACATAAAATAAAAATACTTCAATTATGAATGTTTTAATATGAAAAAAAATTCATTGAAGGGCACCTGGCTGGCTCAGTCAATAGAGCATGTGAGTCTTGATCTCAGGGTTGTGAGTTCAAGCTCCACATTGGATATAGAGATTACTTAAAAATAAAATCTTAAACACACACACACACACAAAATTAGATTCAATAAGATTAGCCCAGTGCCTGGTACAAGAATGGCATTTGCTAAAATGCCAGTTTCCATCTGCTCTCTCTTTAGTGACCATTTAGTATTCTGTTGTCTTACTACTAGTATTACTCATTTTTATCAGCTTTTTTTTTTTTTAAATTATTAGGCTTTTGGGTTGTTTCCAGTTTCACTGTTATAAGTAGTGTTACTACAAACATCTCTTTAGCAATCACTTTTTTTTCCTTTGGAATTTTTTCTTGTATTGTGTTCTCCAAACTTGAATTAGCAGATGTTGAAAAGGTATAAAAATTTTTATGGCTCTGGGGCGCCTGGGTGGCTCAGTTGGTTAAGCATCCGACTTCAGCTCAGGTCACGATCTCACACTCCGTGGGTTCGAGTCCCGCGTCGGGCTCTGTGCTGACAGCTCAGAACCTGGAGCCTGCTTCGGATTCTGTGTCTCCCTCTCTCTCTGCCCCTCCCCTGCTCGCTCTCTGCCTTTCTCTCTCAAAATAAAATAAAGACATAAAAAAATTTTATGGCTCTGTCAGTCATTTTCCTGTTATGCAGCAAGACTGTGACAATTTCTTACAATACCATTATCATATAAGAGTATCTCTTAAACAGTGCCATTCTGGCATTGGGTTTACCTTGTTTTTAATTATTGCAAGTTTTATAGGTATATAATGTACCCTGGGATTGATTTAAATTGGTATTCTTGAATTGATTGCAATTTGTACACCATATGATTTAGCTTTCATCTATTCTGTTTTGCACATTCAACAGTGTTTCATGTGTGAGTCTTATCTTTCCAACTAGATTGTATAAACTGAATCACATAACCTTGAGCAAATCACTTTACCTTTAAGAATTTGGTTTATTATTGGTGAAGTGGGGGATAATAATCTCTAAAGTTCCTTTCACTGTTATGGTTCTAAGTGTGTCTCTTCATTCTAGCTCCTGACCCTGTATTGACAATATCCTAAGTGCTCTTCCATTACATGTTTTACCTGTTGAATACATTTTCTATGGAGTAGCAGGTGAATATTTTAAGATTATTAATCTGTTCATGTCCCTCTCCTTAAGATCCTACAATGTCTTTTCCATTCTTCTTTAGGATAAATGTCAAATTCCTTATCATGCCCAAAAGGATTGCATGATCTGCCCAGTTTATGAATCAATTTCTGCTATTCTTTCTCTTACTCTCAGTACTTCAGCCTCAGGGAGTTCCTCTTAACATATACCCTTGGTTCCTTTTTGTCTCATGGCACTATTTCCTGGTAGGGAAGTGGAGAAAAACTCCTGTTCTCTTTTAGATTTTAGCAAAAATGTCTTCCTCAGGGCAGTTCACATCTTGACTTAGTAACTGTGTAACCTAGGGTAAGTTATTTAACTTCTCTGAGCCTTGATTTTCATTTTTTTTCTTTTCAAATTTTTATTTAAATTCTAGTTAGTTAACATACAGTGCAATATTGGTTTCAGGAGTAGAATTCAGTGGTTCATTAGTTACATAGAAAATCCAATGCTCATCATAACAAGTGCCCTCCTTCATACCCAGCACCCATTTAGCCCATCCCCCATCCACATCTCTCCATCAACCCTCAGTTCGTTCTCTATCATTAAGAGTCTCTTACGGTTTGTTTCCCTCTCTGTTTTTCCCCCCTCCCATATGTTCCCCTGTTTTGTTTCTTAAATTCCACATAAGTGAAATCATATGGTATTTGTCTTTCTCTGATCGAGTTATTTCACTTAGTGTAATACACTCTAGCTCCATCCACATCATTGCAAATGGCAAGATATCATTCTTTCTGATGGCTAATATTCCATTTACATATGGAATATATTCCATTATACCATATCTTTTTATCCATCATCAGTTGATGGACATTTGGTAAGCTTTGAGTTTCAAATCAATAAAATGAGAATGAAAACAAGGCCTACCTCTTATGTTTGTGATAGATACTAAATGAGATAATACATATAAAGAACTTAAAGCAACATCCGGCTCATAGGAAGTAACACTTGGGCAAGATGTAATAGGAGAAGGAGATACTCATTAAATAATTGCTGAAAGTGTAGGAATGAACAAATTAAGAGAAAGAGATATTATGGAAGCCTCTGTGGGTAAATAATTTCTTCCTTTCACTACTTAATTTGTTAAACAAATTACTGATTGACTACAATGGGCTAGGCATTTTGATAGGCACTGTGTGGCTGTGATTTGAATAGATGGTGAAAAATGGAGTGACAGTTCTGAGGAGAGAAGGAAGAAATTTGAGTCAAGATTCAGCTCATGGGAATAGAAGGTGGTTTAGGCAAGTAGTAGGTAATAAAGTTTAGACAGAGAAAGGACCTTGGTGGTGGATTCTAGAGTATAGGGCAGAGAAGTTGTGACTTGTTCCTGTCATAGACTGGTAAGCCATCTGAGGATAAATATGTCTGAGAATCTTGGTGATGTCTGGGTTTCCCTTTCTGTTGCAGAGTTTTGGGGAGACATTGCCAAGGAATTTTACTGGAAGACCTCATGTCCTGGCCCATTCCTTCAGTACAATTTTGATGTGACTAAGGGAAAAATCTTCATCGAGTGGATGAAAGGAGCAACTACCAACATCTGCTATAACGTACTGGATCGAATTGTCCATGAGAAAAAACTTGGCGATAAAGTTGCTTTTTACTGGTAAAAACATCTATCTTAAAGCCTGTGACAGATAAAGTCACCACTCAAATTTATATAGTGTTTCAGAGTTTACAAAGTACTTTGAAATCAATTAATTCATTTGATGCTTGAAACAACCTAGGAGAGTAAAGTATTGTTAATTTAATCTCAGATGAGGAAAAATATCTCAAGTACGTTAAATGACTTCCCCGAAATCACGTAACTAGTATGTGACTGAACTGACATTCGGAGCCAAGTGTCCTGACTTCTAGTCTAGTATTATTATTGGCTTGTAATTGGAGACGAAAGGGGGAGAGGGTAAATGGAAGTAAATAGGATTGAGTAGCATTCGTTCTTATTTTGCTTTGGGAGGAAATATGGATATTGGGATTTTTACTACCATTGTTGTTGTCATTATCTTTGAGTGAGCTATAGTACTTGTTGATTCAGAGTCCTTCCCAGAGTTTCCCAGGTGTAATTTGAAAGCGGCCCCCATAGGCAGAGGGCAAGGAGAGACTGAAGAAAGAGGCAGGCCATTCCAGGTTGGTAGGTGGCAGTTTTAATAAGCAAAGAGAACTTACATGCAAGGCTTGTCTTGGGCAGCAGCAAGACAAATGGATCACTGCACTTGCCCTCCAAATCTTAAAAGTTTGTAGAGGTCCTTAGTAGGCTCAGTACCATGCAGGTGTTTTCAACACTACATCATCACATCTCAAGGCTATGTCCTTGGAGTAGCCCATGGGAGCAGGAAAGGCAAGTGGAACCCAAATTCCAAGGACTTGGGAGAGGGTAAGAAGGCTCCCAGTGCTGGGGTCCAGCTCATGGGTCAATCAGGTAAATCGGAGGTCACATCTTTTTTATGATGTTCCCCAAAAGTGTCAGACACTGTGCTCAAGTACTTAACAAGTATTATCTCATTTGATGCTGACAACCAAGAATGCACTGTTTTGCCCATTTTACATGTGTGAAAACTGAAATTCTGAGATGTTAAGTGACTTATCTGAAGTCATACAGCTAGTAAGAAGTAGGACTGAGATTCAAACTCAGTACAGTTAGAGTTTATACTCATAACCATGACACTATGATATTCTTCTAACTCTTTGCATTAGTTTTAACAACTTTGTGATATAGATGAAGAAGTCAAGCACAGAGGGTTCTGTAGTGAATAAAGTCATAGGGTAAGTAAGTGGTAGAGCCAGGACTCAAACTCAAGTCTGACTCCTTGTTGGTAACGCTAGGTCATGCTGCCTCCCCAGTGGGAACTTTTTAAGACCTCTTCCTTCCAGCAACATAGCTTATAGGTGGTATTACTATACTGAACCCAAATAGGATCTTGAAGTTCCAGTAATTGGGGTGTTGTTTCTGCCACCACCATGAGCACTTTGAGAATTGATCTATTCTTTTTAAGTGAGCCAATAGGAGTAGTTTGGATGTTTCATGGAAGAGTTAATTGGTATTTAGTCAAAATTTGCCCAGTTTGTGTGATATATTAATAAGAGTCCTAATGCCTTAAAATGAGCCCAACTCTGCCATTCACTTGCTGTATAACCACATACAAGGCATTTAACTCTGTGAGAGTCCATTTCTTTTTCCATAAAATGGGGATCATAAATCTACCCTGTCTTTCTCATTAGATTGTGATGAGAATCAAGTGAGATGATGTTGTGAAAGCATTTATTTACTTATTGGAAAAGACTGTACAAATGTGAATGGTCTATTCACATTGCCATTGCTCAATTTAGGGTTCCTTTGCCACTGAAACTCAGTCTTTTATGTCCATTGAGACTTCCTTTAGCTTCTGCCCTCTGACTTTATGGCTTGAGCTCCATCTGACACTTGGATGGGTTCACCTCCTGGGTTCCTTAGGGATTAGAAAATCTTTAAAGATCTGTAAAGGAGAGACTTGTGTCTGATGTTGTTTCCTGGTTTGAAATAATTCAAGTGCATGATGAAAGACTGAGAAAACTTAGGCCAGAGTTGTTCAGTCACTAGAGATTGCTCCAGAATCCTGAAGCTCTTTCTAGTTCCCCTGCCATCCAGACCTGAACAGGCTCTAGAGTCTCTCTTTCCCTATTTGTAAAATGAGAGGAGTTGACTAGATCAGTGTTTTCCAAAGAATGCTCCAAAAGCCACTCATTACTAGAGATATTAGCAGGGACTTAATTCATGAAACAAATGAGTCTGAGAAACTCTACATAATAAATTACCTTTCTGGGATTCCCAATGTATATTAACATAGTAAAGCCTCCAAGAACTCTTATAGTAAAGACACCTGATTAATTTTTTTGACACGGGATTACCCAAATTTATTTGAGCCCCAAACACTTTCTGCAACATGCTATTAACATTACAAGAAGCAGTATTTCATGGAACACCAATTTGGGAAGGATTTGATTATATAATTTCTAAATTTGCTTCTAGTGCAAAATTCTATAATTCCATAACAAGACATCTTCATCCCATTTTCACATTGGTCACTCAATCAACAAGAATTTTTAAAGATATTGTATAGTCAGTCATATGTTAAGTGTTATGGATATAGGGATAGAGGAGTGGGAGACAAGTACCACGTGGGCCATTATTAGTCAACTATCTTATGTTAACAATAAAGTAAAACCAAGCTATACATAAATCACATTTGTTATAAAAAAAGAAAAATAAAGTGCAAATATGCCAGATGTGGTTACTTCTCTTAAAATCTATCTATCTATCTATCTATCTATCTATTTATTTATTTATTTATGAGAGTACAAGCAGGGGAGAGGGATAGAGGGAGGGAGAGAATTTCAAGCAGGCTTCACGCATGGGGCTCAATCTCACAACCCTGGGATCTTGACCTGAGCCAAAATCAAGAGTCAGACGCTCAGGGGCGCCTGGATGGCTCAATCATTTAAGCATTCAACTGTCAATTTTGGCTCAGGTCATGAGCTCATAGTTGGTGGGATTGAGCCCTGGTTTGGGTTGTACACTGGCAGCATGGAGCCTGCTTGGGATTCTCTCTCTCTCTCTCTCTCTCTCTCTCTCTCTGCCCCTCCCCCACTCGTGCACTTGCACTCTTTTTCAAAATAAATATACTTAAAAAAGTCAGATGCTCAACCGAGCCTCCCAGTGCCCTACCTCCATATTTTTAAGTAATATGCTTATACTGCATACTTTAGAAAGTGTGACTTCCTATTATGACAGATGAGAATTTTGTTCTTCTATATCCCTCCAACTTCATTCTCTTATCTATCTAGCTCTGTTTTTTAGTAAATTTAAAAAAGCGTTTACATAAGAGTAATATATTATGATTGCATTTCCCCTTTTTTTTTTTTTGAAGTTTATTTATTTTGAGAGAGAGAAAAAGCATGGGGGGGGGGGCAGAAAGAGAGGGAGAGAGATAGAATCCCAAGCAGGCTCTGTGCTGCCAGCCCAGAGCTGGATGCAGAGCTCAATCTCAGGAACTGTGAGGTCATGACCTGAGCCAAAACCAAGAGTCTGATGCTCAACCAATGAGCCACACAGGTGCCCCTGCATTTCCTTATATATATAGATTTTTGTTTCCTCTGAAGTTAAAAATTGCCTGCTATTTTTCTTGTATTATTTGCTTTTATCTCGTATTCAGTACTTTTCAAACTCTCTATCATATCATTTATTCTACGAAGTCCTCTTTTTCCCCTAAAGTCTTTTGTTTTGGAGTCCACCTTCTTCCTGTTCTAATTTTTATTCATGCTTTGTGTGTGTGTGTGTGTGTGTGAGAGAGAGAGAGAGAGAGCAAGCGAGAGAGAGAGAATGTGCACAGGGTGGAGGGGAGGGGCAGAGGGAGAGGGAGAGAGAGTCTTTTTTTTTAAATTTTTTTTGAGAGAGTGACAGTGTGTGCACACACGCATGCACATGAACAGGGGAGGGGCAGAGGGAGAGGAATAGAAAGCATCTTAAGAAGGCTCCATGCCCAGTGCAGAGCCTGTCATGGGGTTCGATTTCACAACCATGAACTTATGACCTAAACTGAAATCAAGAGCCCGATGCTTAACTGACTGAACCACCCAAGCCCCCCAATAATCCTTTTTAAAATGACATCTTTTTCATGATGTTCTCCAATTGATATTCCTCTTATGGAGTCATAGTATGACTTTCTTTTCAACCTAAACAGTGTCATTTATATAGTTCTAGTGGCATTAGCAAACCACACTTAGAGCTTATTCCTTGTTTTAGGGCATGTTCTGAAATAATGCACAGAGGAAATAGTGCTCTTAGAATCAAAGTAGAACCATATTAAGGAAGACTTTGGCCTTTTACTTTTGGCTTGACACACTGTGAATGTTTATGGAATAATAGTATTTTTAGAATTTGAAGTGGCCATTTATTTATTTTTTAAGTTTAATTTTTTATTTTGAGAGAGAGAGGAAAAGAGAGAGAGTGAGTGCATGGGCATGCAGAGAGGAGAGGCAGAGAGAGAGAGGGAGAGAGAGAATCCCAAGCAGGCTTCACACTGTCAGTGGAGAGCCAACATGGGGCTGAACTCAACGACTGTGAGATCATGACCTGAGCCTAAATCAGGAGTCAGATTCTTAACCAACTGAGCCACCCAGGTGCCCGTGAAATGACCATTTAGATCCACGTAGGCCAAATTTCTTTACAGATTGGTAGATTAAAGAGCCCTGAGGCTAGAGTTGAGACAGAGCTTGGAGACAGAGCTGAGACTAATCTCCAGATATCCTCACTCCTAGTCAGTTACTCTTTTTACCATATGATCCTGCTTCATTATTCTAGTTGTCTAACACCATATTGTGACAGTTGAAAAGAGAAGTTTGTCATATTAGTCAAATTGTTTTGAATTAACTTTAAGTTAATTTCCTTCAAATATAAGATAAAATGTGTTATCACGTTTCAAATACCCAGATTTTGGTCTTATGGAATTGACATTCTCTTTGGAAAACCAAATAGGCCTATATAAAACAGCTGGAAAGCAATTATGGGCCAACTGCAAAGAGCCACTTATACAAATAGTTCACAGAAGGGAGAAAGCATGTAGGGAGGCAGTATGATAAAAATTAGGAGAATGGGCTTTGGTATCAGACTAACCTGAGTCCTGTTTCTGCCACAAAAATAGCTATATGATTTTATATAAATTATTTAATCTATTTGAGCCTCAACTGTAAAATCTGGATAAAAGTAGTTTCCATCTCATGTAGTTATTGACTGAATAGTGTAATAAAGTGATGTATCCAATTCCTGGCACATTGAAAGCACTCAAAAGATATTAGCCATCATTACTATTATATTGGGACAGTGAGAAAACCTAATTTGTCTGGAGTAAAGGGTTTATACAGGGAACAATTTATTCATTCAATAAATACTTATTGTGAACTTGCTATGTACCAGGAACTATTATGAACAATATTCATGCCTTCATGGAAGTTGTACTTCAGCTTGAGGAGACAGACAATAAACAAGCCAATAAATATATGACAGGTAGTGATAAATGCTATAGAAAAATACAGAGTGGCATAAGGGAAAAGGGAATGACAACAAAGAATGGGGGTTGATAAGGGAAGAACTGTCTGATAAAAGTGACATTTGAGCAGACATTGAAGAAGGAAATGGAGTGTTCCATGCAGATAATTGCATTGGGAAGGAGAAATATTCCAAGTACATGGAAAAGCAAGTACAAAAGTCCTGAGGTGGGAGTGTGCTGCTGCTTGGTTTAAGACTAGCTGAGAAGTTGGTGTAGGTGAAGCAGTGTGAACTAGAGAAAGAGTTTTCAGAATGAGGTCAGAAGGACAATAGATCATATAGAACCTTGAAAGTCAATATAAGCTTTTGGGTTTTGTTTATAGTGAAGTAGGGAACCACTGGACAATCCTGAGCACAAAAGTGACAGCAATTTGATGTATATTTAGAATCTTTCTGTCTTTTGTGTTGAGAATAGACAGAAGGCAAGAGTAGAAGCAGGGGAGCCAATTAGGAAGCTATTATAGAAATCAGATGAGCAGTGTTGGTGATTTAGACCATAGTAGTATCTTGAAAGTGGCTAGAAGTAGTCCAGATCTGGATCTATTGAAGAGGCCCATGGAATTTGCTGACTTGGATTGGATGTGGGGAGTGAAACAAAGAGGAGTCAAGGTTGTCTTCAACAGTGCATGAGGTCTGGGAATGGGAGACCTTGACTATTTTTTGGAGACCTATGAAAGGATTATATGCAGGGGAATGATGTGGTCACAGCTGGGTTTAAGAGGATTAATCTGAATACATATGGAAATGGGAGTGTGAAGCCAGATTGCTGGGAGTTTGTTATTCAGAGTGGAGGTACCTGGACTGGGATACTGCTGGTGGGAATGGAATGGAAAGATGAAATTTTAAAGTAATTTAGAGAAAAAAAAACATAGGTAACTGCATGTGTAAATGGTGGAGAAACAAAGTTGAGAGCGAATAGTCAATAGTCTCCTTAGTCTATATAACATTTTACTTTCTTTCAAAAGTGCACACTCATCTGATCTAAGGGCTAATCTTGACTTCCAAACAAAACTGGTTTTGCAATTTCTTCCTACTAGTGTGGTAGGCACAGGTGTTAGTGGAGATTTTTGTGTACATATGTGAGAAGGTGATCAGTGACAAAGTTATTGGAGTAGACATTCAGGGAGAGATAGTGAAGGATGTTAGGGGTAGTGCAAGGGGTAGGGACTGACAAGTTGAAGAGGCACTGGGGACAGTAGAGATTTGGAGGATTAATTAAAGAGTTGATGGGAAAAGGGGGGAAAGAGTAGTTGATGGCTGTTATTCTGGCAATTTACACTAACTGCTCAATCTCTAGGTTATTCCAGGAGAAGACCCCAGTCTCCAAACCCAAGAAATTTGGTATAGTCCATTCCTTCCATTGTTTGCTTTGGGTTGCCTCTGGCTATCATTATGTTTGTGCCATCTCACTGCTCATCTTCAGCTGAATCATTGCTGTTTTTCCATAGGCTCTGGCTATTATTAATCCTTCCTTAGAAACCAGAACTTTTGAGAGGCAGTGACTTAAGGAGTGACCGTTGGACAGAAAGTCTGCTCTCAGAATCCCTGTGTGCTCCCAAGTATGAATTCCAGAGTGTGATATTTAGAATTCTCCAGATACCTGTGGGGCATGTGTATATGTATTTGAGAAGGTAGGAAGGTGAGACAAGCCCATGTTGTGATAGGAAGAAGATTATCAAGGTGATATGGAAAGCCAGAGCCCGAGAGTGTACTGTCCCAGCATTCATATCCAAGGACTCTGTTAATTATCTAGGTCCATGTCCTGGAGTTCCTTTCAGTGATATGGGAAGGGAGGGACTTTTTTGTCTTCCATCTATATCTTCACTGGTTTCACAATAATGTATTTACTGATTAAAATATACATGGTAAGGAAAAACACTCATTTGAGAAAGAAGATGGTCTCAAACCATCTCTTCCCTTCTCTGGGCCTTCCCTTTACGGGAGTGGTGGAGGATTAGTGCTCGTAGATATTCTGCAAAGTCCTTCTAGCTCTTATAGTTCAGGATTCTATGATTGTTTCTGAAGAGGAAGTGGTTTTTTAGAAGTTTTGATGCAACCTATAGTGACTCAGTAGGTGGGCTGGGCTTTGTTGTGATGGTGAAATAAAGGGAGGATTTTAGAAGATTTGGGGTTAAGGGGCTGAGGTAGAGAATCTGCTCCCCTTGCCTGGGGCAGTGCTGGTACTTGTAGCATATACTTTATGCTAATGGAGGTATGTAGGGAAATAACTGTTGCTGGGAACAGTCTTTCTTCATTTGAATCTGGTGCACAAATTGCAGAAGAAGACTGGAGGATTTCATGTTTAAGGTGGATCTCTAATTTTCCACTTCTCCCTGAGTTTTATGACCCTTGACGCCTTAAAGAATTCCTCCCTAAAGTGCTAAAAATGAGACAAGTAGGCTGTGTTGTCCAATTGACTAGTCACTTTTTAGAAGTAGGTGGGATATGAATGGTAAATGTGTAATAATATATGTTACAGATTAATATTACATATACTAACATATGTAATAATAAGTATATAATAAACGGAGACTGTCTTCAAGCCAGATTCAGTGTCCTGAGTTCCATGTCAACTTTATGAATTTTTGTCTGGGCTGACTTCTTATAATGAGTGTGTTTAGTAAATAATGAGGAGAATGGCTTTAGATAATGCCCTTTTCTGAGCTTTCTTTTTCCCATCTGTAAACTATAGAGGCTGAACAGGATACTTGTTAAAGCTAACTTCCGGCACTGACCTTTAGAATTGCTGTAATAAATGTAGGGAACTGCAGTGACAGGGCATCTGGGAGAGGTTGGAGGCAGGGGAGGAACCCAATAGTGGCTTCATGTCCCTTGAAGGTAGTGGGTGGTCAGGTGTGAGCATGGGTTCTTGATTTAGGGTAGTTTCACATTTACAACAGTAAGTACAGAAGGTGTGGAGCTGAGGATGGGCCTTTCTCTTTTTCCTGGATTTGGTATGAGAGAAATTGGGCAATGGTAATGATTCCCAATGTTTGGTACCTTGAACCTCTATCTGAGAATTTGAGACTCTCAGTTGTAATCCTTTGAGGTCATTTAGTCTACTTCCTATACAAAGCAGGAATTTTAGCTCCAATATCTCCATCCCCAGCAATCCCTGTGTGATCATTCTGATTATGGAACACTACCAAGACCACAGAGTTTACTTACTATCTGTCCCATTGTTGGGCAGCTCTGTTACAAAGTTCTTAGATATAGTCTCTCTCTATAAGTTTCTCTCACTATAAATTTTTTCTTTGTTTTAGTTCTATGTTCTGCGGCTACATAGAATAATCCTATTCTTTTTTCCATAGAACATCTCTTCTGATATTTGAGGGCAGTTATTTTTTTTTAAGTTTATTTATTCATTTTGAGGGAGACAGCGAGTGGGGAGGGGTAGAGAGAGAGGGAGACAGAGTCCCAAGCAGGCTCCATGTTGCCTGTGCAGAGCCCAGCATGGGGCTTGAACCCACAAAACCATGAGATCATGACCTGAGCTGAAACCAAGAGAGAGACATTCAGCCAACTGAGCTACCCAGGCACCTGGAGGGGAAGTTATTATATCCCTTTGCCGGGCTGAATGTGGAATTAGAGAAATTTAAATATACAAGATGCCTTGAAGATCATCTAGTTCAGTAATTTTCAAAATTTTTAAATCATTAGAATATTTTTGTTCAAATAAAATATGTAGATATAGATATATATAGATATATAGATAGATAAACAAAAGTAGGTGCTAGGGGCCTCTGGGTTCTCAGTTAAGCAACTGACTCTTGATTTTGGCACAGGTCATGATTTCATGGTTCGTGGGATTGAGCCCTGCATTGGGCTCTATGCTAACAACATGGGGCCTGCTTGGGATTCTCTCTCTGCCCCTTGCTTGCACTGTCTGTCTCCCCCAACCCTGAAAAATAAATAAATAAACAAGTTTAAAAAAAAAATAGGCTGAGGGGCACCTGGGTGGGTCAGTTGGTTAAGCATCTGACTTTGGCTCAGGTCATGATCTTGAAGTTTGTGAGTTCAAGCCGTGCGTCGGGCTCTGTGCTGACGGCTTAGAGCCTGGAGTCTCCTTCAGATTCTGTGTCTCCATTTCTCTCTCTGCCCGTCCCCCACTTGTGCTCGCTCTCTCTCTCTTTCTCTCTCTCTCTCTCTCTCTCTCTCTCTCTGTCTCTCTCAAAAATAAATAAATATTAAACAAATGTCGACTACAATTTATAATGTATAAAGCTAAATACATTAAAGGGCAGGGGCACCTTGTGGCTCAGTTGGTTAAGCGTCCAACTGTAGCTCAGATCATGATCTCACCATTTGTGAGTTCGAGACCTGCATCAGGCTCTGAGCTTGGAGCCTGCTTCAGATTCTGTGTCTCCTTCTGTCTCCTCCCCTCCCCCACTCACTCACTCTCTCTCAAAAATAAATAAACATTAAAAAATGTTTTTAAATACATTAAAGGGCAAACCTCAAAGAAATAACATCCTTTCCTTAGCTGAGATGTGCTCATTTATCCACGCATTAAATAATTTTTGACTGAAAATTGACTATATGTAGTCTGCATACTACCTTGAGAATAGTCGATGAGGGGCATGGTACAATAGCAAAGGGATGATAAGCAGGCACTGACAGATCAGGCAAAATATGAAAATGGAAATAAGGTTAGAGGTTGTGAAAAGTGGTCAGACTTTGGAATGTTTTGAAGGCAGAGCCAATAGGATTTGCTGGTGAACTTGATATGGGGTAGAAGAGAATAGAGTCAAGAATATCTCAAAGATTTTTTGTCTGAGCAACTGGAAAAATGGAATTTTCATTAATTGAGGTGGAGAAGAAAGAAAACTGATCAATCTCTTGGTTATATATACTAAAAAAAAAAAAAAAAAAAAGCCTAGCCTGAGGATCTGCAGGCAGAGGTCCTAACCATTGCTTTGTGACCTTTGGTGAGTTAATAACATCCTTCTGAGCCTCAGTTTCCTGACATTCCAAATGGGATAGCAAATCTTGTCCTACCTATCTCAAAAAAATTGCTATGAGAATTAGATGAGGTGAAAGATGAGAAAACAGGGGCGCCTGGGTGGCTCAGTCGGTTAAGCGTCCAGCTTCAGCTCAGGTCATGATCTCACGGTTCGTGGGTTCAAGCCCTGCATCAGGTTCTGTGCTGACAGCACAGAGCCTGGAGCCTGCCTTTTTCAGATTCTGTGTCTCCCTCTCTCTCTGCCCCTCCCCCACTCGTGCTCTGTCTCTCTCTGTCTCAAAAATAAATAAACTATATAAAAACAAAGAAAGATGAGAAAACACTGAAAAGATTTATTACTGTGCAGTGATGCTAATACTCACACATATTACATATGTCCAAGGGCGTTGTTAGGCAGAGAGATTCAAGACTGGCAGCTACATATGACTTTTCTATCCTTTTCAAAATGCCCTTTCCTCTCATGAACATTTGGCATTTAGCCTGTTTTCTCAAATGGCTCAAAATCTACCATTTCTAGGAAATGTTTGATGATTGACCACACTTTTTTTTTTTTTTTTGCATTCCTTTGGTGTTTTCCTACTCTTGCATTTTTCTTGCTTTCCTTGATCTCTGTCCTCCTAAGATTGGCCTTAGGTGATGGGTGGTTTGGATCTCTCTAATTAAAGATTTTAAGCTTATGAAAGTAAGGACTAGCCTCTCATTGTTTTCCTTTTATGATGTGGCAAGCACTAGGCACTGGTTGTCAGGTGACCACCCTGTCGAAGATCACTTTCATTCCTCCATGGCTTGGGATTTAGTAGGTAAAAAGTTTTGAGTTGGTAGAGGGGCCTTTAATCTAGGGACCTTTCTGGCTTTTATCTACAGAATAAAACTTAAACTAAGCATTTGGGATTCTCTATATGATATCTCACTTGTCCATATTATCACACTTTAATTTAAAATTTTGAAAAGTACCTAAATTTATAGAAAAGTTACAAGTACAGCTCTTTCTCAGTCACTGGGGTCTGTGCTTAGGTACAGATAGGAGAATAGAGCCAACACAACAGTGGCCAAGAGGTGGTTTTGTCACAAAACCTACGTGACTCCACAGAGACCCTTCAGGAAATCCCCTCAACTAAGAGCTGAAGCTGATTAGTAAATATGGACTCTGGAACAAATGTGAGGTCTAGAGGGTTAAATTAACTCTGGCCAAAATCCATAAAGTTGCCCAGGAGCTACTCATGCACATGTCTGTTTGAAGATAATACCATGCTGCAGTGACTCATTTGTATCCAGGTGCACCTGGAGAGCAAAATAAAGCTTCAATCCTGAATAGTCTTTACTTGACTTTCAGGATCTTGGCATTCTGTCTTTTCAGTCTTACAGCCAAAAAAATATATCTTAGGGTCTAAACAAAATGGTGGCTATTTAATTTTTTTCAATATATTTTTTTTGTCAAATTGGTTTCCATACAACACCCAGTACTCATCCCAACAAGTACCCTCCTTAATGCCCATCATCCACTTTCCCCTCTCCCCCACCCCCATCAACCCTCAGTTTGTTCTCAGTATTTACGAATCTCTTATGGTTTGCCTCCCTCCCTCTCTGTAACTTTTCCCCCCCTTCCCCTCCCTTCTTCTTCTGTTAAGTTTCTCCAGATCCACATAGAGTGAAAACATATGGTATGTGTCTACGTCTGACTTATTTCACTTAACATAATACCCTCCAGTTCCATCCACATTGCTACAAATGGCAGGATTTCATTCTTTCTCATTGCCAAATAGTATTCCATTGTATATATAAACCACATCTTCTTTATCCATTCATCAGTTGATGGACATTTAGGCTCTTTCCATGATTTGGCTGTTGTTGAAAGTGCTGCTATAAACATTGGGGTACATGTGCCCCTAGCATCAGCACTCCTGTATCCCTTGGGTAAATTCCTAGCAGTGCTATTGCTGGGTCATAGAGTAGGTCTATTTTTAACTTTTTGAGGAGCCTCCACACTGTTTTCCAGAGCAGCTGCACCAGTTTGCATTCCCACCAACAGTGTAAGAAGGTGCCTGTTTCTCCACATCCTTGCCAGCATCTATAGTCTCCTGATATGTTTATTTTAGCCACTCTGACCGCCATGAGGTAGTATCTCAGTGTGGTTTTAATTTGTATTTCCCGGATGATGAGCAACGTTGAGCATTGTTTCATGTGTCTGTAGGCCATCTGGATGTCTTCTTTGGAGAAGTGTCTATTCATGTCTTCTGCCCATTTCTTCACTGGGTTATTTGTTTTTTGGGTGTGGAGTTTGGTGAGTTCCTTATAGATTTTGGATACTAACCCTTTATCTGATATGTCATTTGCAACTATCTTTCCCTGTTCCGTCGGTTGCTTGTTAGTTTTCTTGGTGTTTCCTTTGTAATGAAGAAGCTTTTTATCTTGATGAGGCCCCAATAGTTCATTTTTGCTTTTGATTCCCTTGCTGGTTGCTATTTAATTTATACCAAATGATTCACATTTTTAAAATTTTCACAAATATTTCAGCAAAGACCTCCCAAAGAGTTTGCAATTAAAAATTTTGTGAAGTAAGAATATTTTTGAAACTGCAAATACCAGCTTGTATTATTGTCACTCAATTAAGACTAAAGATAATTTAAACTGCATGAGAATAGGCAGAACATACAGCACAAAATATAATCCTTTATATCAAATATATTTAGCCTTATGAAAAAACACCACTGATAGATGAAAATGTTATTTAGGATTGGTATTGGTCTGTAAACTGGCCTGTGCTCTTCCACTTCTGTATCTAAGCTAATTAATGTTCTTCTCCTCTTGAATTGGTCTGTTCCTTATCTGAGCCAGTCTAAATCCTGCTTATTCTTTCATAACCATCATAGCCATCTTCTTTGTGAAGCTTTTCCCAATTCTTACTTTCCAGCCCTCTTTCTTGCTCTCAGCCAGAATGAGTAATAAAATCTTTATCTAGAGGGGTACCTGGGTGGCTCAGTTGGTAAAGTATCCCACTTTGGCTCAGGTCATGATCTTACAGTTTGTGGGTTCGAGCCCCGTGTTAGGCTCTGCACTGACAGCTTAGAGCCTGGAGCTACTTCACATTCCGTATCTCCCTCTCTCTGTTTTCCTCCCCTGCTTGTGCTCTCTCTTTTGGAAAGTAAATAAACATAAAACAACAACAACACAGAAATAGCCTTTAAAAAAAATCTGTATCTAGAAAGCACATTCAATGAGATATTTCTCTCATTTACAGTTGAAGTACCTAAGGCCCAGAGAAGTGAAATCATTTGGAAACAGTTTCAGGTTGTGAGAAGTAGCAAAGCTTGCCAGTTATCCTGACTTCCATTCCAGAGCAGTTGCCCTGTCTGTTCAGTTCCCTGTCATTGCATCATTCCTGCCCAGGGGCTAAGAGAGCTGAAGTTGATCAGTTAAGGTTGGGCCAGACCCTGGAGGAACTCAGGACAAGGCTGAACAGTATAAACTTTATTAGGCATTAGGGAGCTTTTGATAATAAAGGATTGGAAAGCACTGCCCTCATTCACTTGTTAATAATGCTATCTCATTGTAGTTTTGATTGGCATTTCTCTAATGACTAGTGATGTTTCATGTGCTATTGGCCATTTGTATAATTTCTTTGGGGAAATGTCTAATCAAGTCCTTTGACCATTTTTGAATTGTGTTGATTAGTTTTTGTTGTTGATCTTTAGGAGTTATCTATATCTTTCAGATCTTAATCCCTTATGAGACACATAATTTGGCAATATTTTCTCCCATGCTGTGGATTGCCTTTTTACTATGGGGAATGTCTTTTGATGCATAAAATTTTTAAATTTTTTATGAAGTCCAATGTCTGTTTTTTCTTTTGTTTCCTGTTTCTGTGTAGTATCTGAGAAAGTATTGCCAAATCTACTGTCATGAAATTTTTATCTTATGTTTTCTTCTAGAATTTTATCATTTTAGAGGTGCCTGGGTGGCTCAGTCAGTTGAACGTCTGACTTCAGCTCAGGCCATGACCTCACAGTTCAGTTGGAGGCTTCAAGCCCCACATCGGGCTCTCTGCTCTCAGCATAGAGCCCACTTCCAATCCTCTGTCCCTCTTTGTCTGTGCCCGTACCCCGTTTGCGCACTCCCTTCTCACAAAATAAATCAACATTTTAAAAAAAAAGAATTTTAGTATTTTTGGTCTTAAATTTAGGTCCTAAATGACATGTGCCAGGCAATACTAGGTGCTTGGACATAACAATAGACAAGAGAAATCTGGTTCTTGTCCTCATGGAGCTCAATTCTGGGAGGGTGGAGCAAGATTTCTGCCTACAAACTGGAATTTTATTTAGGAAGGAAATGTTGGAGACAATGTATTTTGCCTTATTTCAGGGAATGGGGACCATGTCTCTAGAAGCAAATGGATATACAAGTGCTTCCGTGACACTTGAGCATTGTCAAGGACTGTGAAGGTGGACATATGCAGGCTTCCCTGCCAGAGGTTTTGGGTCTTTCCATAAGTTTAAGGATATTGAAGAGATTGTAATGTGCATGATCTTGACCATGGGCTAAAGCTTAAATTGGATGAGTCTCCTTTTCTCCTTTTCACAGTATTCCTAGAGATTCTTAGGAGAGAGGCTTCTCTGTGTTCATTTAAGGACACTCCAAATTGTAGTTGAACAGACAGTAGCCTGAAAGTCAGAAACCCAGGACCTAGTTACAGATTTTCTTTAATCTACTGTGTAGCCTTGGCAAGCCCCTTCCTTGGGATTTCTTGGATTTTTAAAATGGGGATAATTATACCTGCTCTACCTATTGATAAAGTAGCTGTGAGGATCAGGTGAAGGAATATCCTCTAAAATAGTTTTATTCTATACTTGTGTAAGGAATTAGCTGGATTCTTCTTTGTTCTGCACAAACACCATGTGAGTCAGGCATGACAGGTTTTATTACTTTTATTACTTTCATTTTATTTACTTCTATATGGACTCTATTTCAGCTAAGTTTCCCCCACCTCCCCCACCCGCCGGCACCTCATCCCCTATGTAAGTAAAACTTCTTTTCTCTGAAACTGACTTTTAGGGCCCATTCTCCTACCTCTGAAAGGAAGGAATGAGAATCAAGGAGTCTAAGATACATTAGAAATTATCCAGTCTAATACCAATCTTCTCCCTCTTCCTGACTCCCTCATTCCCTCTAATACTTTACAGAGAAGGAAACTGAGGCTCAGAGAGAGGGGAAAATGTGTGCAAATTCATACATTGAATTAGGGGTAAACAATAAATCTAGTGACTCCAAATAATTACCTGAGAATTTTATTAATTTTTATTAATAATCCAGATCCCTGGACCCTGCCAGCCTATCAAATCAGAATCTCCAAAGGATAGACTTCTGACTTTTATTTTTATAACCTCCTCAGATGATTCTGATGTGGTGGGTAGTGGCAGGATACCTTTGAAAAATAATTATTTAGATTAGTGGTCTAAAGGGGTGCCTGGCTGGCTCAGTTGGTGGAACATATGATTTTTGATCTCAGGGTCCTGAGTTTGAGCCCCTCATTGGCATAGATCTTGCTTAAAACATAATAATAAATGAGTGGTCTTAAACTTTTAAAATTGTATAAGTAAAAGAATTTTGAAAAAATTACATAACTTTTTTCACATTTTTTTTAATGTTTATTTATTTTTGAGAGAGCACAAGCAGGGAAGGGGTAGAGAGAGCAGGGGACAGAGGATCCAAAGCAGGCTCTATGCTGACTGCAGCAAGCCCAGTGTGGGACTTGAACTCACGAACCTTAAGATCATGACCTGAGCCAATGTCGGACGCCCAGCTGACTGAGTCACTCAGGCACCCCAACTGTTTACACATTTTAAAGTTCATATTTAAACATTTTATCATAAGATTAAATAATTGCAAAAAATCTAATTTCCAATGTGTTTTACATTATATACATGCATATATTTTATATATCTTTTTTGAAATCTTGGAACTGCAAATTTAGATCATATAATTTATAGAAAATATCCGCCCCAGTTCTCACTGTCAACAAATTAGCCAAATGAGATCACTGTCTATTAGAAAATGCCTAACTTTTTTTCCAATTAAAATAAATATCTTAAATATTTAACTTCTGAATCATAATTCTAAGAGAAATAAAGCAAGTAGTTTTGCCAGAAGTCTGTCACCTGGTTGAATTAAGATGTTACTCCTTTCTGTACTGATTTCTTTTTTTCTTTTTTAACTTTTTAAAATGTTTATTTTTGAGAGAGAGACAGAGTGTGTGTGAGTGGGAGAGGGGCAGAGAGAGAGGGAGACACAGAATCAGAAGCAGGCTCCAGGCTCTGCACTGTCAGCACAGAGCCTGACGGGGCTCGAACTCACGAACTGTCAGATCATGACCTGAGCTGAAGTCAGATGCTTAACCGACTGAGCCAACCAGGCTCAGTACAGCCACCCTGTACTGATTTCTTAAGAAAGCTCTCTATATGCTCTCTTGGGCCTTTTCCTCTGAGGTTACAGATTCTCAAATTGTCCCTTTGGCACTCTGGATGAGAGAGAGAGATGGTAATTTTTTTTTTTTTTTAAATAAAGTGGGAGAAGTGTATTTGTGAAGGAGAAAGTGGGAAAGGAGAACCAACTCAGGCAGAACAACGTTAGGAAAGATTACATATGGAAGTTGAGAATCTGGACATTTTCTTAAAACTTTCCCTGCTCAAGTACCACAGGAGTAGAGAAAACGCTTCAAAGTAATGATTTCAACCACGCTATCTACCTATATAGCAAAGAACCATTGTAATGAATATTTTTGCATGTGTCAAATTTGAGAGACCTGATGTACATATAAAATAGTGCCCTCGGCTGTTCTTTCCACTTTCTTTTTCTGCTCTAGGCATATGTCTGTTTTAGGCAATATTCCTAATTCTGTGATAATAAAACATCTGAGAGGTCTGCCCTCATTCACTTGTTTTGGGTAAGGCAAGCACGGGACACAATATCATAGGGATGAATATATATGATTTCCCTCCTGTAAGGAGGCATGTAAGCAATGGGAAAAGAGTTAACCTTCTGTACTCGCCCAGGTCTGCCTTGTCAACAGGGAAGAGGTGCAGAATCCAACTGGCAGCAAAGCCACCTTGGCCAAGGGGAACAGGTACAAAGTTCCTGGATCAAGGCCTGAAAATAGCTGGCATGAGGACAGGATGCAATAATAGCCTAGATTGCAAAGCACAAGTCCCATAACCTGAACCTCAGCTCCAGGGGCTCATTGCCGTCTGTCCCATGGCAGAGTCCAGAATTGAGCCCATTGTAGACGCTTAAGAACTCTTGACAGGTCTCCAAATCCCATTCCACAAGTTTTACACTCTTCTCCCTCTGTGTCTACCATTTTCTCCTGCCTGTCTAGCATCTATCTTCTTTGTATATGTCCTCTATAATCCCCTCTTTCTTTCCATGTTTCCTCACTCTGATCTGGCCTGGTCATATAAGCAGAGAACTTTGTTCATTCGTTCATTCATTCATTTTTTTACCCATTCATTTCACAATTATGTATTGAGTACCCACCATGTCAAATTTTGTGCTAAGCACTGAGGAGGAAAAAGATAAAAAGATGTCTTGTCTGCCTTTAAGGAACTTCTAGTCCAGTGAAGGAAACAGATGTATACATATGACTATAATGTTAAAATAAATAACTGCCAAGGCGCCTGAGTGGCTTAGTCAGTTAAGCGTCTGACTTCGGCTCAGGTTATGATCTCACAGTTTGTGGGTTTGAACCCCATGTCGGGCTCTGTGCTGACAGCTCAGAGCCTGGAGCCTGCTTTGACTTTTGTGTCTCCCTCTCTCTCTGCCCCTTACCCGCTCATGCTCTGTCTCTCTCTGTCTCAAAAATAAATTTAAAAAAACATTAAAATAAATAACCTTTAAAGGAGACAGTATGAATGAATGAGCACTGTGAATGAATGAATAGTGCTAAGAGGCAAACTTTCTGGAAAGGAAGATTTGTAGAGATGTCTGCTTTTCTAAGTTAATCTGTATATTATTGCAATTCCAATCAAAATCACAAAATCCCAAATGTTAAAATTTGAGATGTAATTCATACCATGCAGTTTACCCATTTAAAGTGTTCAAGTCAGTGATTTTTGTTCTGTTCGCAGAGTTGTGCAGTCAGCATCACAACCAACTTTAGAACATTTTCATCACCCCAAAAAGGAACCTCATATTCGTCATCAGTCACTCCTCATTTTCCTCCAACTTTCCCCACTGTAGCCCTAGGCAACCACTGATCTATTTTCTGTCTCTATAGCTCTGACAATTCTGGACATTTCATATAAATGGAATCGTACAACATGTGGCCTTTTTTCTAGCTTCTTTCACTTAGGGTAATCTTTTAAAGATTCACTAATGTTGTTGCATGTATCAGTACTTCATTCCTTTTTTATGCCGGATGATATTCCATTGCATAGATATACCATGTTTTATTTATCCATTCTTCAGTTGATGGCTGTTTGGGTTGTTTTCACTTTCTGATATCATAAATCATGCTGCTATGAACATTTGTATACAAACCTTTGCATGAGTGTATGTTTTCAGTTCTCTTGGGTGATTATGGCTATGCTAAAATCCATCGTTGGTGGACTTGAACTCTACAGTTCTGAGGACTTCTGCACTTTGATTTTCTTCCTTATGCTATTTCTGGCATTGGAAAACATACTCCCCTTTTGGAGACCATGTCATTTAGGAGGAGAATGCCCTGAACTAGACATTTAGATACTATAACTAGACAAAGGTGACTATTGATATTTAAGATAATTAAAATTAAATAAAGTAAAAAATTTAGTTCTTCTGCTGCATTGCAGGTGTTCAATAGCTATCCGTGGCTTGTGGCTACTATGTTAGATAGCACTGCTTTATTTTTTTAAATTAATTATTTAAAAAAGTTTTTACATTCAAGTTAGTTAGCATATGGTGCAATAATAATTTCAGGGGTAGAATCCAGTGATTCATCCCCTACATATAACCCCCAGTGCTCATCCCAACAGGTGTCTTCCTTAATGCCCCTTTCCCATTTAGCCCATCCTCCCACCCACAACCCCTCCAGCAACCCTCAGTCTGTTTTCTATGTTTAGGGGTCTTTTATGTTTTGTCCCCCTCCCTGTTTTTAATATTATTTTTGCTTCCCTTCCCTTATGTTCATCTGTTTTGTATCTTAAATTCCACATATGAGTGAAGTCATATGATATTTGTCTTTCTCTGACTAATTTCACTTAGCATAATACATTCTAGTTCCATCCACGTTGTTGCAAATGGCAAGATTTCATTCTTTTTGATTGCTAAGTAATACTCCATTGTATATATACACCACATCTTCTTTATCCATTTATCTGTCAATGGACATTTGGGCTCTTTTCATACCTTGGCTATTGTCATTAGTGCTGCTATGAACATTGGTAACACAATAGTGCTTCATGTGCCCCTTTAAAACAGCACACCTGTATCCTTTGGATAAATACCTAGTAGTGCAATTGCTGGGTTGTAGGGTAGTTCTATTTTTTAATTTTTTTGATTTTTGAGAACATACTGTTTTCTAGAATGGCTGCCCCAGTTTGCATTCCCACCAACAGTGGATAGCACTCTTTTAGAATAATGGGACTACCAATGTGTTAAGTAACCTTGAAGCTATCACTTCCCATCTGTGCATTAGATTTCTCATCTGTAAATAAGGGTAGTGGACATTGAAAGGCTTATCTTCCTCTGGCATTCTTTTTTTTTTTTTTAATTTTTTAACATTTATTTATTTTTGAGAGAGAGAGAGAGAGAGACAGATCATGAGCAGGGGAGGGGCAGAGAGAGAGGGACACACAGAATCAGAAACAGGCTCCAGGCTCTGAGCTGTCAGCACAGAGCCCGATGCGGGGCTTGAACCCACAAACCGTGAGATCATGACCTGAGCCGAAGTCGGCCGCTCAACCGACTAAGCCACCCAGGCGCCCCCCTTCCTCTGGCATTCTAAGTGATTTATGATTCAGTCTTTGGGGTGTGCCTCCTCCCACCTCCTCCTCCATCCTTTCTCCCTGTTCACTGTGGCTAGGACAGGAGTACCCAGAGGGAACATTAGGCTGCTAATTGGTCAAGTTATGTTACTCCCACTCCCTGCTCCTTGGTGAAAGGGAAAGTGACTTGAGGGTATACCAACATCTGAGTGCCTCCCATTGGTGCAGTGCTTTATGTATCATAGAAAACATTATTTCACATGATTTCTTAATTTTATATAATCAAAGAATCCCAAAGTTGGAAGAGCCTTAAATTTAGGTCATCTCAAACGTCAGAAAATATGAATCACATGAGTTGCTTATAAAATGAGAATTCTAAGGCCCCTACTTCCTGGAGGTTTCTCTGCAAGGCACTGGGAATTCAGCAGTGAGTAAGACCAACTTGGTCTGTGCCTTCAGTAAACTTACAGTCTAGAAGGGGAGAGAGACAATTACAAAAAATAATACAATTATAGTTTGAGAAAAATGCTATGAAAATAGAGTGTTATGATGAAGAATAACAGGAAAGGCTGATGCTACTTACAGTGATCTGAAATATGACATAGAGCAAACCATTTGAAGAGCTGGAGGAAGAACATGGCATGTTCTATCAGTCAGAAGGCTAATATTGTGTTTGGAGTCTATTGAGCAGAATGGGACAATGGCACAAGATGAGTTGGAGAAGATACAAGCATAGTAGAAGTTTGGATTTTCTTCTACTTTCAATGGAAGCCACCCTAGGTTTTCATTTTATTTTATTTTTTATTATTTTTAACATTTATTTATTTTGAGAGAGAGAGAGAGAGCGGGAGCGAGAGAGAGAGAGAGAGAGAGAGAGAGAGAGAGTATCCCAAACAGGCTTCATGCTCAGTGCGGGGCTCAAACTCACAGAACTGTTGAGATCATGACCTGAGCCGAAATCTAAAATCAGATGCCTAACAGACTGAGCCATCCAGGCGCCCCACCGCTAAAGGATTTTAAACGGGAGGTGATGTAATCTGGTTCATATTTTTAATAGATTATTCTGAATGATGTATGGATTGGAAGAATGTAAGAGTGAAGTGGGAGACCAATTTGGGGGCATTGTGGTCATTTAGGCAAGAGATAAAGGTTGCCTGAACCAGAGTGGAGGCAACAGAGACACAGATATTGAGACTTACTCTCATGTATCTCAATATCTTCTCTTCTCCAGAATAAATAGTTCAGTCCAGATTGTCCTCTCATAGGAGGTGTGATTCCTTTTCTCATCTGGGTATTTCTCCTCTGGAAGGCCTAACCTACCAGGTTAGATCCTGCCCTCTGTTTCTGTGAAGAACCTAGTTTTTGCCACCTATTTTTTTCCTCCAGCTCTTTCCTCCTATCCTGTGCCTTACTTTTCTCCTAGTCTAGGAACTAAAATCTCCAATCCAATGACTTATCATATAGAGGGGAACCCCAGTCTTCCCTGTCATTAATCAGATAATCAGGTTTTCTATGATTAATCCATGAACCTTAAGTACCTATTGTGCCAACTGAACTTGGAAGAGACTGAGAGGAAGAAGACATGATCCCTGCCTTCTAAGAGCCCAAGGTGTAATGGGAACTATAAAGCCCCAATAAATGTAATATAAGATAGTACCAGTAGATCACAAGGAAAGTGAGATCTACTCTGCTATAACCCACCATGTGACCTCGAGCACATTAAATGGCCTCTTTGGATCTCTTTGGAGTTAGGAGACTAAACTGAATGTCCTTTTAAAAACTCTTAACATCTAGCTTGCCTTAGTGGCCCAGTTGGTTAAGCTTCCGACTCTTGATTTTGGTTCAGGTCATGATCTTATAGTTTGTGAGACTGAGCCCCAAGTTGGGCTCTGCACTGAGAGCATGGAGCCTACTTGGGATTCTCTATCTCTCCCTCTCTTTGTTCCTCCCCTGCTCATGCACGAGTTCTTGCTCTTTCTTAAAATAAGTAAATAAACATTAAAAGAAAAAAAAACAATTAAACTCTAACACCCTAGAGAGCTTGGGAGCTTTTCGTAAGCCAGTATTCTGTTCACCTCCTCCTCCTAAAGAGCCAGGGGCCCCAGTCTGGTGTGTATGTCAGAGAAAGGAGACACTGAAGGGAGTAAGGTACCTATATCAATAATGCATAACTTCAGCCTAGAGCATGAGAGAGGAATGTACACTGTGGTGTGTGTGTGTGTGTGTGTGTGTGTGTGTGTGTGTGTATAACTAGAAGTGGGCTCACATAAGCAGTTTGTGTATAGGTTTGTGCTTATCTGTTCCTGTGCACTTTCTTTTCTTTTCTTTTAAGTTTATTTATTTATTTTGAAAGAGAGTGCGCGTGTGCATAGGTGAATGCACAGGCAGGGGAGGGGCAGAGAAAGAGGATGAGAGAGAATCCCAAGCAGGCTCCACACTGATAAGCACAAAGTCCGACATGGGGCTTAAACCCACAAACTGTGAGATCATGACCTGAGCCAAAGTCAAGAGTCAATGGTCAACTAACTGAGTCACCCAGGTGCCTCTGTTCCTGTGCACTTTCTATGTACCAGGCTCTATTCTAGGTTCTAGGGATGTAGTAATAAACAAAATGACAAATTCTCTGTTACCATTGAGTTTATATTCCAATGAAAGATACAGATAATATACAAGTAAATAAATACATGAGATAATTTCAAATAATGGAAAGTTATGTGAAGAAAATAAAACAATGATTTGATAGAATTTTGGGAAGGACAAGCTGTGCACATAGGTGGGTACATAATTGTGGTGCATGTGCTTGCAGATGGGCCCATGTTTGAGTCCTGGGTCCCTATTTTTCTCCTTGTTTGTGCCTCTGTGTACAAATATGCAGCTCTTGTGTCTACAATGTTTTATATATTAGTATATACGATTTTATGCATGTGAGTATACACAAATGAGCTGGTATATGGTACATATGTGGGGACATGTGTGCATGGGTGTGTGGTATGTGTTGGCATTTAGCCATAACTGGAGATGTTCTGAAGTTTCTGTGGTACTCATCAGTAGGCCGGTTAAGAAAATGGCTTTTTGCCTCTGGCATGCAGGGCTGTTTGCCAGCTTCTCTCTGTGTTCCTTCCCATTTTAGAGAGCTCTCTGTGCTTGGCTCCTCTCAGCCCTAGGAGGGCTAAGCCAGGGAAAGGATAGCAACTGACTCATCAAGCCAGTAACTGGAAAGAAGCTGATAATCTGTATAACCTCCAAGGCCTGGTTCCCTGCTAGTCCCTGTCCTTCACACGATGAGGCAAAAGGATCCTGCCTTGAAATGAGGAAACCTGAGGATCTATTCTTGACTCTGCCAGTTATTATTGTTTGACCTTGGCCTAGCTATTACATATCTCTGGGTTTTAGTTACCTCCCTCTTAGGTACTCTGTGTAGTAAGGAAAGGGAAGTAGCACAATGGCCTGCAGTATTTAGGGAGGGCTATGTGGTACTGGTGCCTGAAGGAGAATGGAAGGTATTCTGAGCAGGGGCAATGGCATGATCAAAAGTGCAGAGATTGGCCTTTGTGTGTAGGAAACCTGGAGGAATCCTCTTAAAATAAAATTCAAACTTCTTAACCATTGGCTACAAGGCCCTATGTGATCTGACTGCTGCCTAAGTCTCATTCTTACCTTTCTTCTTGTTCACTATGCTCTAACCCTACTGGCTTCATTGCTATTCTTTGATTGGGCAAAACTTTTTACTGCCTCAGTGCCTTTCCAAATTTCAGTGTTCTCTCTGCCCAGGACACTCTTTCCAAGAATTCATATTGTTGACTACTTCTCATTACTCAGATCTTAGTTCAAATATCACCTCCCCAGGGGGAAGCCTTCTCTGACCATCTAGTTGGTCATGTGACCAACAAAGTAGTTGTCCTCTAATGTTTATCAATATTTAAAATGCACATACCCTTTGAATCCACAGTTTCACTAGTAATTCATCCTACAGTTATATTTATTTGCAACTGAGTAAAATGAGATTTGAATAAAGATATTTATTGAAGCATTTATTTGTTAAATAAACTATGGCACATACAAACTGGAACTTTATGCAGATGACAAAGAAAATGAAACAGCGTTATAAGTCTTATTGGAGAATGATATCAAGGTATATTGTTAAATTTTTTAAAAAGAAAGATAATTGAGCTCTATACTTAAGATTCATGTAGTTTATTAGGTGTATATTATACTCAATAAAAAACATTATATACAGGGGTTTCCCAGGTGGCTCAGTCCGTTGAGCATCCAACTCTTGATTTCAGCTCAAGTCATGATCTCATGGTTTGTGAGTTTGAGCCCCACGTCAGGCTCTTTGCTGACATCAGTGAGCCTGCTTGAGATTCTCTCTCTCCTCCTCTCTGTCTTCTCCTCACCCCCTTAAAATAAATAAATAAACAACAACAAAAAAACACGTTACAGGGGTACCTGGGTGGCTGAGTCAGTTAAGCGTCCAACTTAAGCTCAGGTCATGAGTTTAAGCTCTATGTTAGCCTCTGTGCTGACAGCTCAAAGCTTGGAGCCTGCTTCGGATTCTGTGTCTCCCTCACTTTCTGCCCCTCTCCTGCTCATGCTCTGTCTCTCTCTCTCTCTCTCTCAAAGGTAAATAAACGTTAAAGAAATTTAAAAACCACGATACAGAATAGTATGTATTGTATACCATCATTTGTATAGAAAAAACAAGAATATGTAAACACAAATGCAGGTATATGTATTTTCATAATAGGCCTGTCCCATGGTTAAAACAGCTCTTTCCCACCTTTTCCTACCTAAGGTGCTTTGTTGGGGACTGTGAGGTGCTTACCTCTTTTCTGAACAGCATTAAATTCAATTCAATTTTTTAAATTCAGTTTTTAAAAACTTTATTTATTGTTGAGAGAGAGAGAGAGAGAGAGAGAGAGAGTGTGTGTGTGTGTGTGTGTGTGTGTGAGCAGGGGAGGGGCAGAGAGAAACAGACACAGAATGTGAAGCAGGCTCCAGGCTCTGAGCTGTCAGCACGGAGTCCAATGTGGAGCTCAAACTCACAAGCTCTGAGATCATGACCTGAGCTGAAGTCAGACGCTTAACTGACTGAGCGACCCAGGCACCCCTAAATTCAGTTTTTAAATTTCCATCTTCAGTGATATCCCAAGGACCTTATGAAAGAGGCTAACAGTGTAATCTTCCAAAGTGATTATCTTGGTCATTCCACATTAGTTCAGTTGCCCTATACCCTCCAACCTGTTAGGAATGGTTCTGTCTGCATGCATATTGGCTATTTCTGGAAAGTTACACAACATACTACTAACAGTGGTTGCCAGTTGGCAGTGATTGAGGAGTAGGGGTGGGAGGGACACTTTTCATTGAATATCTTTTTATGTGGTACCATTGGTATATATGCATTATACAAAAAAAATCATAAAATTGAAAAAAAACACCAGGGGAATATTCTTATTGTTAAATCTTCACATGTAGTCATGAAAGTTCATTAAGATATCTTTTTTAAAAAGTATTTCTCATCAGCCACTCATTATTATATCATTCTTTTTTTAATGTTTATTTTTGAGAGAGAGTGTGCATGTGCACGCGTGTGTGTGAGCAGGGGAGGGGCAGAGAGAGAGGGAGACAGAATTAGAAGCAGGCTCCAGGCTCTGAGCTGTCAGCACAGAGCCTGACATGGGGCTTAAACCCCTGAACCTCGAGATCATGACCTGAGCTGAAGTCAGACTCTCAGCCAACTGAACCACCCAGGTGCCCCATTATATCATTCTTTATATCCCTTATAATGCTTATCATCTGAAATGATCTTGGCTGTATTTGTTACTTGTATACTTTTTGCACTGTCATTGGACTATAAGCTCCCATGTTGTCGGGGATCTTGTTAATTTGTTCATCAGTGCCTTATTTCTGTACATGTATATGGCAGATAGTAGTTGAATATTCACATGAACAAATGAAGGAATAACTGAAGGAAACCAGGCTGAAGCCTAGAGAGGAGTAGGAGGCAAGGCTAAGGAGGTAGATAGAAATCAGCTGATAGAATGTGGTGATTCTGAAACTTTAAATATGTATCAGAATCACCAAGTGAATCTTTATACCAGCTTGTAATAAAGTGGCAGATTCTTAGACCCTGTGATTCTGATTTAGTATATCTGCCATAAGGTCAGGAATCTGCATTTTAATAAGTCCCCTTGGGTGCAAGTGATCTGGAGATCCCACTTTGAATAACACCATTGCAGTCTTGACACAGTGCTCAGGAAGAATCACATCTGTGATAACATTTCTGCTTAATACGTCCCTAGGATGGAACAGAAGGGACCATCATCCCATTTTACCAACCTAAGTGAGGCTCGCAAATGGAAGTGTATTGTCCAATGATACACACCATTTTTTTAAGTTTATTTTGAGAGAGAGAGAGAGAGAGAGAGAGAGAGAGAGAGCACAAGGTGGGGGGGGGCAGAGAGAGAGGGAGAGCGAGAGAATCCCAAGCAGGTTCTGTGCTGTCATCACGGAACCTGATGCAGGGCTTGAACTCATGAACTGAGAGATCCTGACCTGAGCCGAAACCAAGAGTCAGATGTTTAATTGACTGAGCCACCCAGACACCCCTAAAAGGTTAAAGTATCTGACCAGTCAGCTCAAGGTGTGATGGCAGATAGCTCACCCTCACAGGGCATTCACAAGGAGCCTTGGTGTTGCCAAATGGATATATGACTTTTCCTATTTTTTGTTTGAAGGAAGAGGTTATATTCCCTAATGACTGATTCTTTCTGATGTATCTCAGGGAGGGTAATGAACCAGAGGAGACCACCCAGATCACATATCGTGAGCTTCTGATCCAAGTGTGTCAATTCAGCAATGTTCTCCAAAAACAGGGTGAGTGTGGAGATATGAGAAGGGGACTGGAGGGTACTGCCTAGGGATATCTGAGGACTTAGGGGAAGCAGACAAGGAATGGAAGGAATGTGGTAATAGGGGAAGAGAAAAGGTCAGCTGTGTGCAGTGAGTAGCAGCTGAATGAGGAGCAAGTAGCAACCAGAGGGGTACATGGTGCATGCTCTGTCTTTTATTTGCAGGTATTCGGAAGGGTGACCGGGTAGCCATCTACATGCCCATGATACCGGAGCTCGTGGTGGCCATGCTGGCATGTGCCCGCCTTGGGGCTCTGCACTCCATTGTGGTAGGAATTTGGGCTGGAAAAAGGGACCTAGTGGGGAATGGGGCTCTATGAAAGTAGGTTGGGCCTGGATGATGAAGGATCTTAAGAACCAGGCTAAGGAGTTTAGAATGTTTCTTCCATATCAGTTATCTAGTTTCTTCTAGGACCATGGCTTAGAAATCCTGAAGGTTTTAAAAGTGTCTCCATTCCTGTTTACTCAGTTTCTAGGTCCTCCTCTCCCTTAGTCTTCCTTCTTTTCCCTAGTTTGCAGGCTTCTCTGCAGAGTCTCTATGTGAACGGATCCTGGATTCCAGTTGCAGCCTTCTTATCACTACAGGTGACTAATTCTCTCACCCCTTTTCCAGAACCTCCACACCTGAAGTTTTGGTCTCTAATCAGCTAGTTGGTATTTGCGACTGCTCAGCATAGAGGGTAGGGATGGCCTACCCTTATCTCCTGATTCCGCCTCACATGACCCTCCGTCAGCTCAAATCAATTGGAAGAGCCAGAGTCAAGAGGCCTACCTCAGGAAGGGCTCCATGAACATTGTGCTCACTGGGGATAAGGGGCTAGGAGTGTGGTGCCTTCCTAAGGCCTGGAATGTCTATTGCTCCCCAAAGATGCCTTCTACAGGGGGGAAAAGCTTGTGAACCTGAAGGAACTGGCTGACGAGGCCCTGGAGAAGTGTCGGGAGAAGTAAGTGCGGTTTGGCTGGTTGGCTACTGCTCTGGGTCAACTGGGCTTTTCCCCAGTACCAGATTCTCTTTGTCCCTTCTATCCTAGATGGACAGGGGTGGGTCCTGCCAAATTCTCTTTTGAGCCAGACTGCCTACTACTTAAGGTTTTTCCTTCTTCTAGGGGCTTCCCAGTGAGATGCTGCATTGTGGTCAAGCACCTGGGGCGGGCAGAGCTGGGCACAAGTGACTCTCCCAGCCAGTCCCCCCCCATTAAGAGGCCATGCCCGGATGTGCAGGTGAGTCTGGTACTGCTCTGCTCTCATCTGGGCTCAAATTAGCTGCCTCTTCCTGCCCAGGAGGTTCTTAATGTTCTTTGATTCCTCATCATAATGCTGAGAGGATCTGGGAGTAATCCTATGAATGCCTCCTCTGGGGGATTTTGACCTTGAATGTCAGTAGGGAGTCCCTCATACCTTGGGAACTTAGCATGAGAAATTGTAAGGGAGACCGTATGCTGGTTGGGGTATCCTGGTGGCTGCAAGGGACCTTCAGGGCTTGGGTTTAGGTTAAAAATGGGCTTAGCCAACTATAATTTTAAAAAAGAGAGAGAGAAAGAAAAGAAAGAAAGGAAAGAGAAAGAAAGAAAGAAAGACAGAAAGAAAGACAGAAAGAAAGAAACGGGCTGTTTGAGTGACTTTGTGTACTTGTCTATGTCTTAGGGTGGGCTACCTGTATGGTCCCACCATGGAAGGACCAAAATTTGGCCCTCAAGTTATGGCCCTTGTTAGCTTTGGATCCAGCACTTTTAGTGGAAATGATGGAAAAGCCCAAAGGTCTAAGGGCATGAAGGATGAAAGCTCCAGGGTCCAGAAGGACAAAGCATTCTGGAGATTCTGTGACTTGAGGGGCCTTGCATGGTCATAGGGCTAGAGAGGCTGTAGTCACTCTGTGGAAATTGGAGACCCAAGTCAACATTGGGGGTTATGAGTATATAGAGGCTGGGAACAAGATCAGGAAAATATAGGTTGGGGAGCCTAAAGGAAAGGAGGCAGCAAAGGCTTGGGACACATTGACCCTTCCCTCCCACTTCCCTATACACAGAACCTGCTCACCACCCTTTCCATGGGCTCTTAACAGGGTAAGCTGAAAGAGAAATCCAAACGCATCTGGCCCCAGGTATCCAGCTCTGCACTGCCTTGGATACTGCTTCTTTGCGTGTTTGTCTGTGTTTCTATCTGCTCTTTGCCTGTTTTTCCCATGGAGGTGGCTGCCGGACCTAACCCCCTTCTCTCTGCCCCCCAGGGTCCTTTGCCATCTAA
Organism: Cryptoprocta ferox; assembly: GCA_028646485.1. Taxonomy (NCBI): domain Eukaryota; kingdom Metazoa; phylum Chordata; class Mammalia; order Carnivora; family Eupleridae; genus Cryptoprocta; species Cryptoprocta ferox. Next base: position 22,836,616 of record CM053576.1, on the reverse strand, counting down.
GTCACTCTGAAGGGTCATGAAACAAAATGGCTATTGCTACCTCTCTGAACAGGCATAGAGAATGGATCTCAGAAAGGTAGCAACAGGCACATCCCATTTCACTCCTGCTGCTCAGGACTTTTGTGGGAGAGACGACCAAGTAACTTGTCAGAAAGGTTTTACTATGTACTTAGCTGGGGCAGAGCCCTGGGAGACAGGAGGAGAGAAAGTAGAAGAGGCACAGGGGCGCCTGGGTGGCTCAGTCGGTTGGGCAGCCGACTTCGACTCAGGTCATGATCTCACGGTTGGTGGGTTCGAGCCTCGCATCAGGCTCCGTGCTGACAGCTCAGAGCCTGGAGCCTGCTTCAGATTCTGTGTCTCCCTCTCTCTCTGCCCCTCTCCCACTCATGCTCTGTTTCTGTCTCAATAATAAATTAAAAAAACATAAGAAAAGTTTTTTTTTTTTTTTTTAAAAGAAGAGGCACAGAACAGGACCTTAGGAATTTACCATCAAGTTGGGGAGTTGACATGTATTACAAATGAAAACCTCAGTTTTATATAGGACAACAGAGAAGAAAATTCCTAAATACATTTATATATTATTTTAGGATTTATAAATTACACATAAACTCTCTGATGTCATAAAGTGCTAGATTGAATAAAAATTACATTGTAGGCAATTCTAAGAAGGGAGATTCCTAAATGGGAGCTCAAAGCAGATTAGAATAGAGGGAAGACTGGACTTGGAGTACAGAGACTGATTTTTTTAAAAATAAAGTTTATTTATTTATTTTGAGAGAGAGTAAGAAGGTGCAAGTAGGGGAAGGGTAGAGAGAGAGGGAGAGGGAAGAAGAGAATTCTAAGCAGTCTCCACATTGACAGTGTAGAACCCGATGCATAGCTCAAACCCATGAACCATGAGATTATGACCTGAGCTGAAGTCCAATGTTTAACCAACTAAGCCATACAGGCACCTGCAGAGACTGGTTTTAAGCTGTATGACCTTGAATAAGTTGCTTCTCCTCTCTGGGTTTCAGTTCCCTTAACAATAATGGAGAGATGATAATACATGCTTAAAAGGAAACCACTTCCTTTATTAAACAAAACATAAAATCCATTATTCCTCTGAATTTTACCTTCCTCATAGGGTGTCTTACTCTAAACCTTCTATGATTAACCTCTTTGGCTTATGGTAAATATATTTTCTCTGTTCTCATAGCATGGTGGAGATAGATCTGATTACCAGGGCATATTACTTTCCTCTTAAAAGTCAGGCAAAGACCTAAGACATTTCTCATGAAAGAGGGTAATAGACTTAGTGGTTAGAGTATAGACTCTGGAGCCACACTATTTGGGTTCAAATCCTAGCTCTGTCACTTGCTACTGTGGAAACTGGGACAAAGTACTTAAGCTCTCTTGCCAGTCTCCCCATCTGTAGAATAATGATAATAATTGTACCTACCTGATAGGGTTTTGTCAATATTTATAATGTTTTTGGCACATGGTAACTATAAATGTTAGCTTTTATTGCTTTTTTTAAAATGTTTATTTATTTTTGAAAGAGAGAGAGAGAAAGGCAGAGAGTGAGCAGGGGAAGAGCAGAGAGAGAGGGAGACACAGAATCTGAAGCAGACTCTAGGCTCTGAACTGTCAGCACAGAGCCCAAGGCAGAGCTTGAACTCACAGACTGTGAGATCATAAACCTGAGCCAAAATCGGCCACTCAACCAACTGAGCCACCCAGGCACCCCATAGCTTTTATTGCTTTTAACATAGCAGACAACCTGGCATTTCTAAAAGGGAAACCAGAAAAGAAATAAGCTCCTATAATTCTTAATATCAGAGACCTTTAGGCCACAGGCTCCTGGACTTTTGTTTCTTGGAAGTGAAAATAATCAGTTACGCAAAAACCAAAGACCATAAGAATGAGGCTTACAAAGTCCAGGTCTGTTGGTCTGATAATAGCAGTCAAAGCTGCAGAAGTCTTGGGAGAGCTATATACCCCATCATCCTTAAGCATTCTTCAAGGGAGCGCCTGGCACAATTTGGGGGTACTCTTCTCAGTCATGTCACCTATGAGCTTCCTCATGTTCTTCTCTCACACCTGGTAGTTGCCTTCCCTGAGGCTATCCTGGTCCAAGGACAAAGGCCAACTCAATTCTTACTTCAGAAAATTGAGATCTTTTCCTGGTTCAAAGCTTTGGGCCCTTGTAGGCACACACCCAATTCACAACCAACATCTACACCACTAACTGAGCTCACTCTGCTTCCTGGTGCTGTTTATTGGTTCTACACCTGGGGTATCGGCCCTTTTCACCCACATACCCACAAAGGAAACTGTTTTGCAAGATTACAAGAATCCCCTCATTGCCATAGTATAACTATGCTTTGCCCTTATATGTACCTAGTGCCTTTTCTAGCAGTACTGTAGACAAATACCATTTGCTCAAAACAATACTGACAGTCTTCTGCTTAAATACATTAATGCCCTCGTCTCAAGTAGATCATTTGGCAGAAAAAAAGTGCCCATGTGATAATGTATGTGTAGGCCCATGTGGCTCTTCTACTAAAAAATAAGGTGTGTTTTAGTGTTCCTAGCTTGTGGGCAGTGTCTTTCTCTTCTTTCTTCT
>CM053576.1:22710158-22833908 GCA_028646485.1 Cryptoprocta ferox | reverse complement strand
TCCTTCTTTCTTTTCTCCTTCTTTCTTTTCTCCTTCTTTTCTCCTTCTTTTCTCCTTCTTTTCTCCTTTTCCTTCTGCTTCTCCTTCTGCTTCTCCTTCTCCTTCTGCTTCTCCTCCTTCTGCTTCTCCTTCTCCTTCTGCTTCTCCTTCTGCTTCTCCTTCTCCTTCTCCTTCTGCTTCTGCTTCTCCTTCTGCTTCTCCTTCTCCTTCTCCTTCTCCTTCTCCTCCTCCTCCTCCTCCTCCTCCTCCTCCTCCTCCTCTTCCCCCTCCTTCTCCTTCTTTTTCCTCCTCCTCCTCCTCTGCCTCCTCCTCTTCTCCTTCAGTGGTGCCTTACTCAGCCTGGGCTTGTTATTCTCATGATGTTTATGTGCCAGAAACTTCAAATTCTTTAAAGTAAGGGGCAGAATGTACAGAAAGAGGAGAGTGGCTAGAGAATCATTTTATAATTTATCAAGGTATGTGTTTAACACTTTGGGGTTTTTAAACCAAATATGTACATAGTAAATTGGCATATGGGCATATAATCGGAATAGGGAGTAGGGTATTTCTCTTACATTATCATGTCTAACTGCCAGCCAGGGCCATTGAACATATAAGAAGCTTATTGATATGAAAGGACTTCGTGACAGCTAAAGCAAACCCAAAATAGTTCTCATTATCACACCCTTAAATTTATGCCGTAGAGGAGTTCAGTGGAACTGAACTAACTTCTGTCCTTCCTGAAATTCATCAGTCTTTCCCACTCCAAAGGACAATTCAAGGCTTGATGTTTACCAAGTAATGCCTTTTTCTTTTGATGTTCCCCAAATCCTTTGAGACCATTAGGGAAAGAAGAACTATCCTCATTTTATTTATTAAAAAAATTTTTTTAATGTTTATTTATTTTTGAGAGAGAGCGAGCTGGGAAGGGGCAGAAAGAGAGGAGGACACAGAATCTGAAACAGTCTCCAGGCTCTGAGCTGTCAGCATGGAGCCCCATGTGGGGCTTGAACCCACAAACCGTGAGATCATGACCTGAGCCAAAGTCAGACACTTAACCAGCTGAGCTACCCAGATGCCCCAGAACTATCCTCATTTTAAAAATAAGTGACTTTAGGTAAAGTGACTTGCCCAAGGTCATATGTAGTTAGGAAGTGGCAACCAGGATTGAGATCCAGTGCACTTTTTGGACAAGTTCAGGGAATCCCAACTTCCCTTAGCACAGGGTAGACTCAGAAAAGTGGCTGTTCAGAGAGCTGATATAACTAGGAAAGTAAAATAGTTTCAAGGAGAAGCTAGAAAAATTTCAGGGTAACGGATTCAGAAGTAGTTATCAAAGACACTCCAGTATAGGGGGATACCCCTCTACTGGGAGAAGTCTATGTTGGTCCTTTTCCACCAACTTAAAGCAGGTTTTCTGCTGAATGGAACCTCAAACATATGTCTGTGGGAAACCCATTGGTACCAGGGTGTAAAGGCGGGGGTGGAGCTAGGGTACAAACCTGCAGATGTGGATGAATTCTAGACACTCAGGAAAAGGCACTTGGACCAAAAGCTGTTGACTTTTTTCAGTACTAACAGGGCCAGGTACCCGCTTCACCTGCAAGCTCTAATTTTGCATTTCTGAATTGGGTGGTGTCTGCATCCCTGCTGATAAGCCACTAGTCCCATAAGTATATATGTTTGTATGTAGGCTTATGTGTGTATATTCATTCGTCTAAAAAAAATTAGAGTGTGTATTGAGTGCCAGGCATTTTGCTTAGTGTTAGGGATAAAAAAAAAAGAAAAAAAAAAGAAAAAGTTAAATATGCCACTAACACTCATAGAGTTCACTATTTGGTTGGGAAGACAGTAATCAAGCAAACAACTAAATAAAATAACTGAAAATATGTACTATGTAGGAAGGAAATATGGTGTTGTGATCAAGAATAATAGCAAGGGTGAGGATGGGGCTGGGAATCTACCAGATACTGTTTAGGGAAAACCCTTCCATGAGGGAGACATTTAAGCTAAGAACTGAAGGATGAGAAGGGACCGACCAGGGTGGCCTCCCCAACTTGATGCCACATAAGGGGAGCTCTGGAGTAGGGTGTTAGGAGTACCCAAAAAGCCTGCTGTTCTGCTCCTGTTCTCTGTTGCATTCCACCCTCACAGTTCCCGCCCTCCCAGCACCCCCACCTGGGATGACTACCCCAATCCCAGGTGCCAGGTTGGTGTGTCTCTGCTCCTATCTTGAGCTATTTACAGTTCTTCCCTGCCCATTCCTGTCTTCCTACCCCTGCAGATCTCCTGGAACCAAGGGATTGACTTGTGGTGGCATGAACTCATGCAAGAGGCAGAGGATGAGTGTGAACCTGAGTGGTGTGATGCTGAGGACCCACTCTTCATCCTGTATACCAGTGGCTCCACAGGCAAACCCAAGGCAAGTATGTGCGTGTATGTGTGTGTGTGTGTGTTGTGTAGTGGTGAGAAGTGAGTTTCTGAGGAAGCATGATGATACAGATTTTACTCTATAATCCTGAGTTTGAGAACTGTCACATTACCTTCTCTAAATCAAATTAAGACATAAATCCTTGGGGAGACTGGGTGCCTCAGTCAGTTGAGCATCTAACTCTTTTTTTTTCCCCCATTTTTTAATGCTTTATTTATTTTTGAGAGAGAAACAGAGTGTGAGCAGGGAAGGGGCTGAGAGAGAGGGAGACACAGAATCTGAGGATTGATCCAGGTTCTGAGCTGCCCACACAGAGCCCGATATAGGGCTCAAATCACGAACTGTGAGAGCATGACCTGAGCCGAAGTCTGGTGCTTAACCATCTGTGCCACCCAGGCACCTAAGCATCCAACTCTTGATTTTGCCTCAGGTCATGATCCTGGGGTTGTGGGATTGAGCCCCACGTCAGACTCTGCACTGAGCAGGAGACTGCCTAAGATTCTCTTTCTCTCCCTCTGCCCCTCTCCCCTACTTGCGTTCTCTCTCTCTAAAAAAAAATTTAATTAAAAAAATAAATTAATTTAAAAAAGACATAAATCCTCAATTGTTAGATGTTGAGGCCCAGGGTGAGATAGTTTAGGCGGGGGCTTTCATGAGTGCTCAGAAAGGAGAAAAGGATCAGTTCGTGTATTTGGCTTCACTGTTCCTTGTCCATGCCCTGTGGTTTGATTGAAGGAGAGCTGTGATGTGAACTCAAGGCCAATGTAGCACAGGGATTCTTACTGGACTCCTAGACAATATCTCTTAGAGTTCAGTTCTTTCCACAAGTCACACTATTAACATCTAGTCCTTCCCAGGGCACAGTGTAGGAGCCAGAAACAAATCTGACTCTTTCATCTACTTAAAAGATTTATCATCCTACCTTCCACTCACCCCATCCCTGAATTCTTCTCTCTATATGCTTGAATATCTCTCAGTGGGGCTTTAGAAGCACAATTTTGGCCTCTTTTTTCTAGGGATGGGGTACTGGTGGAGTAAGCAAAGATTTATCTTCTTTTCCTACTCTTATTCTGTAAATGTGTAATTGTGTGTGCATAAATATGAAAGAGACACTGTTAGATGTGAGTGTTCTATAAGTGCTCATGTGTGTGAAAGTGGTGGCTCAGAAATACTATCTTAGGGTGTGGATATGAATGACAGACTGACTATGCATATGTATGGGGTGTGAGATGAGAACGTGGAGTAAAAGGGATAGAAGAGAGATAGATGCTATGTAAGGGATGCTGGCAGGGCTAGAATCCCTGAGGAGGATCTTCCTCTAGCTCTGCCCAGCCTGTTTGGTGGTCTGTGGGGGTGAGCCCAAGGTCCCAACCTGAGGCCCTATTCTTCCTCTAGGGTGTGGTACACACTGTTGGGGGCTACATGCTCTATGTGGCCACAACCTTCAAGTACGTGTTTGACTTCCACCCGGAGGATGTGTTCTGGTGCACAGCAGACATCGGCTGGATCACCGGCCATTCCTATGTCACCTATGGGCCACTGGCCAATGGTGCCACCAGTGTTTTGGTGAGAAGGGAGCTGGGACTCATGGCTACTTGGCCTACTTAGGGGATGGACAAGATGCTTCTAGATGAAAGTCTCCCAAGGCCACTTGGTCTAGGGACAGAGGGACTTACACAATGACCTGTTTCCTGGAGAGACAGGAATTCTGAGGGAGTTATATATACTGACTGGGAAGTTCTATTGGCTTGTCTGGTAAGGGAGTGAAGACATGGGTTTATCAGGAAGGGCAAAATACTGAGCCCAAGGGTATGGTAGGGGAATTGAGGGACTGTTGGAAAGGACTGGGAATGACCAGCCTTCACTGGGGTCAGTTTGAGGGGATTCCTACATACCCGGATGTGAGCCGCCTGTGGAGCATCGTGGACAAGTACAAGGTGACCAAGTTCTATACAGCACCCACAGCCATCCGCCTGCTCATGAAGTTTGGAGATGAACCTGTCACCAGGTGAGACCCCCTTCCTGGCTTCTGCCCCATGAGTGTTCCTCAGAGCTAGGTGCTGGCCTTTGTGTATGGTCTTTTCCATTCCATTGTTCCAACTCCTTGGCCTAGAATAGGGGAAGAGGCAGAAGAGCCTAGGCATGTCTTCCTGCTTCCCAATGGTACTCAGAGCCTTCCTCTCTCTCTATTCCCCTGCCCAAGGCATAGCCGGGCATCCTTACAGGTGCTAGGCACAGTGGGTGAACCCATTAACCCTGAGGCCTGGCTGTGGTACCACCGGGTGGTAGGTGCCCAGCGCTGTTCCATCGTGGACACCTTCTGGCAGACAGAGACAGTGAGTAAAGGATTCAGAAGGCTGGGGCTCAGGGACAGTGTGGGAAAACGGACTCAAACCTCTGATCTCTGACTTCCACAGGGTGGCCATATGCTGACCCCCCTCCCTGGTGCCACACCAATGAAGCCTGGTTCTGCTGTGAGTGTGGCTCCCTTGCTTAGTCCTGGGGTAGGCAGTAGAGTCTTGGGGAATTTGGCCTAGGCAGAGGGTGGGGAACTAGACTGATTGTGAGGATTCTGGGACTCTGGGGATCCTTTGGAGAGGTAGAGAGTTGAGTCAGAGTTGCCACATTCCTGTTCTTGAGTCCTGCCTCCTGTTTGCTTCTAGACCTTCCCGTTCTTTGGTGTAGCTCCTGCAATCTTGAATGAGTCTGGGGAAGAGTTGGAAGGTGAAGCTGAAGGTTACCTGGTAAGGCCCTTACCAGTGGATGTCTTTTAGGAGTTGGGGGGCAAGAGTACAGCAAGGAATGCTATACTTTGCTTCAGAGTTTAGAACCTAATCTCTATTGGTGGGTGCTTGTGGGTAAAGCTCCATGACTGAGAGTTTGTCCTCTGCGAGAGACCCTGGAGGAAATCCTTCTGGATACTTTGCCTGCCTCTCTGCCTTTTGGCCCACTTTGGCTCTTAAGGGCTCTGCTCAGAGGTGCCTGATGATGCCTTTTTGGGTCCAGAAAACTTAGTCCCAACCCTTCCTTTGACAAATATTCTAGTGTGAAAGGAGTCTTTATAACATAGTGACAAATCATATAGGCTCCAGAGTCAACCTGCTTGGGTTCAAATCCTGACTGCCTCTTCTGGGACCTCAGATAGGTTGCCTAGCACTTCTGAACCTAAATTTCCTCATTTGAAATAAAGGGACCTTTGTCTCCTAAAGTTTCTGGATTGATATAGAAGCAGACCTAAGTTAGTGTTTAACAAATGTTAGATGTTGTGATTTTTGTATTAGTGTTTGTAGGAAGATAATCGGTCCCCACCCTCCATCCTACTTTACTAAGAGCAAATTAGTTACAAGGGCAGGACATAAATCCAGGCCTTTTGACTCTTAGCCCGGAAATTTCATCTATCTCATCAATCTACTGCCACAGGATGTTATTGATTGGGGCAATAATTATTTATTCATTTTTATATGACTATCTTCACTTGTATCAAACTGGACCTGGTTTCCTGAGGAGATTCAAATTTACTAAATACTTATCACTAATAGAACATTGTATTAGACAGCTTCTAATATTTAATTCAATCCTCACAATTTGGGAGGTTGAGATCATTTTCTCTGATTTACAGAAGAGGATCCTGAAGCTGAGAGAGGTAAAGTTACTAACCTGAGGTTGCACAGTTAGTAAATGACAGATCTGGGAATCTCAGCCTGGATTGTCTATCTCCAAAGCCTGTACTTTGTTCTACTTCTCACGAAGGGCATTCAGGCCATTTCTCCTCAGGTTTGGCAAGACTGTGATTGTCTTCCATTGAGACAGTGTAGCAGATGTGACCACTGTGCCTTTCTCACTCCCTAGGTGTTCAAGCAGCCCTGGCCAGGAATCATGCGCACAGTCTATGGGAACCATGAACGCTTTGAGGCCACCTACTTTAAGAAGTTCCCTGGGTACTATGTGACAGGAGATGGTGAGCCTTAGCTATCCCTTTCCCACACCTCCCACCAAGACATATATCTTCCCCTTCCATTTTCAGGAAGAGTAATTAGGGGTGAAGAGTAACAGAGAGAGGAACATATTCTATGTATCAGTGCCTAATATCTAGGCAGAGCTATACAGAAGACTATAAGAGCACGTATGAGTGTTGTATGGAAGGTCTCAGCATGGAACCATCTGATCTGATATATGAGGAAAGAGGTTCTTGTTTCCATTGTTCCTGTGCTAAAAGAGATGGGGCATGTGACAGTGTGTATTACTCTGTCATGTGCATTCTCATGTCTGGAGCCTGGGTTTGGCCATGACTCTATTCACCAATCCATTCATCCATAACTATTTATTAAATACCTACTAAGTCTAGGCACTGATCTAAGCACAGGGGATATTATCATGAATAAGGTAGGCAAGGCCTCTGTTCACAGGGGGCTTATATTCTAGCAAGGGGAGATAGACAATAAATACAGCAAACAAGTAAATAAGCTTATCTTGGTGACAAGTGCTATGAAGAAAAATAAATAGGGTAACAGGATAAAGGATGTCTGCAGGAATGGTCACCATACATGGGATGGTGAGAGAAGGCGTCTTTGAAGTGATACTTGACCAGAGACCTGCAGGGTGAGAAGGCAGCCAGGCATGGGAAAATTTCAGAGTAAGAGTGAGTGTTCTGTGCAGAGACATAAGCTTAAAATGTCTGAGGAACAGACTGAAGCCTATGTGGCTGAAGTGTAGTGAGCAAAGGGAAGACTGTTACATGAAGTTGGAGAGGTAGATAATGTAGGGCCTTGTGGGCCATGGTGAGGACTTTGGACTTTATCCAAAATGTGTACAATGGGGAATACCTACACAGGTTGTTAAGCAGACAAGTGATAAGAACTGATTTATTGTTTAGAAAATAACTTTGATTTATGGAGAACAGACTTAAGGTGGGTATATTAGTTATCTATTGTCATGGAACAAATTACCCCCAAACTTGGCGGCTTAAAATGACAAATATTATCTTACACAGTTTCTGAGGATCAGGAATTTGTGAGTGGCTTTGCCAGTAGTTCTCATTGAGAGCCTCTCATGGGTCGCAGTGAAGCTGTTGGTTGGGGCTGCAGTCATTTGAAGGTCTGATTGAGCCTGGAGGACCTATTGCCAAGCTCACTCATGTTGCTGTTGACAGCAGCCTTCAGTTCCTCACCACATGGGCCTCTCCATAAGAGCTATTCATGACATGGCAGCTGACTTCCCCCAGAGCATATAATCTGAGAGAATGCCACCAACATAGAAGCCACAGTGTCTTCTATAATCTAATCTCAGAAATGACATCCCATTACTTTTGCCAAATTCTGTTGATCATGCATACTAACCCAAGTACAATGAGGAAGAGGACTACCCAGAAGTCTGAGTATCAGACAGTGGAAATCAGTATGGCTATTTTGGAAGTTGGCTACCATGGTATAGAAGCAGGAAGATTGTTAGGTGGCTACTGCAGTGGGTGTAGCAGTTTGGTAATATGGATCATGTACCCTGCTATGAGTTATTTATTATGTTACACATTTCTTCTCTTTTGAGGCTGCCGGCGGGACCAGGATGGCTATTACTGGATCACTGGAAGGATTGATGACATGCTGAATGTATCCGGTGAGGGCCAGGGACTGTTTTCCCTTCTCATTAGCACTACGTCCCCAACAATTCCCAGCCAAAGCCTTCCAAGAGAACCAGGATGTCCTTGGGCAAACCATACTTGCAGTGCAGCATTCAGTTCTGGGTACAGGCTTTGGAGGAAGAGTTATAAATACTGGAATGTGCCTAGAGGAGGGGAACCAGGATGGTGGGACAACCGAAGCAGATCATGTGAGGAATGAATGAAGGGGCTTCCCCATTTGACCAGACCAGGACTGCCCTGCAGACACAGATGGAACAGGGGCTGGGGTAGAGGCTGGGATCTCTCTCATTGAACTTCCTTTCCCTTGACAAGGACATCTGCTGAGCACAGCAGAGGTGGAGTCAGCACTTGTGGAACATGAGGCTATCGCAGAGGCAGCTGTGGTCGGCCATCCTCATCCTGTGAAGGGCGAATGCCTCTACTGCTTTGTCACCCTGTGCGATGGCTACACCTTCAGCCCCACCCTCATCGAGGAGCTCAAGAAGCAGAGTGAGGAGCCTCCCTAAGCAGGGATTGGAGGGACTGTCCTGATGGCCAAGTTACCACAGCAAGTTGTTGGGGGAGGCTAGAGCAAGCTGCTCCCCAAACTACAAACAGATCCCAGGGGGCATTAGGGGCTGATTGCCACCTTCCCATTTAGTCTCCTCTAGTCTCTCCGCCAGGATAATAATTGCCGACATTTAAAGAATTCTCTTTGCCACCACTGGGCTAAGTGCTTTAAATGCATTAATCCATTTCATCCCTAGAATCACCACTGTGAAATATATCCTATTGTTACCCTCATCCTAAAGATGAAGAAATTGAGGCTCAGGGAAATTAAATCACTTGCTGAAGACCACACTGCTAATAAAGTGGGATTTAAACTCTAGCAGGTGGATTCTTAGAGCTGGAGTTCCATGAAGGAAGACTGAGATAAAGTGAGGTAGTAGAAGTGTGTTAAAAAGATAGAAAGACCAGGTGCCTGGGTGGCTTAGTTGGTTAAGTGTCCGACTCGATCTCAGTTTAGGTCTTGATCTCGAGGTTGTGGGTTCAGGCCCCATGTTGCTTGGGCCTTGTGCTGGGCTCTGCACTGGGCAAAAAGAGAGAGAGAGAGAGAGAGAGAGAGAGAGAAAGGCAGTGACTCTAAGAATGATTCTGTGGGCAGGACCTTGAAGAAGAAATAGGTGGGGAAGAAAGCCATGGTTTTGGGAGCCTGGATAATGATACTGAAGAAATGCTTAATGCTTTGTTGGTTACAGTTAGAGAAAAAATTGGCCCCATTGCCACACCGGATTATATCCAGAATGCACCTGGCTTACCTAAAACCCGCTCAGGTATGTTCAAAAGCCTCAAGTGATTGGATTTGGGATTGGCCAAGGCCTAGTGGTGGCAGAGTGTGTGTGGATGGAAGGCATTTTGGCAGGGCTGGAGTGGGTCAGTGCTATCACCATATAACCAGAAGGCTGTGGTCCCCTAGGGAAAATCATGAGGCGGGTGCTTCGGAAGATTGCTCAGAATGACCACGACCTGGGGGACACGTCTACTGTGGCTGACCCAACTGTCATCTGCCAGCTCTTCAACCACCGCTGCCCGACCATCCAGTAAACAAGACCCTGCCCTTTACCCAGGCTTCCCCCTGCTTGGCTTTGCAAAGTTTTCCCCACCTTCCCTGTCCTAATCCAGGAGTGCTGAGGGTCAATACAGACCCATACCACCTCCCCTGACCAGCTGTCTGGGACTGAGGACCAGCTTTGCCCCTGCGTGGAGGCAACTTCCTGTGGTTGCCAGATAGATTGGACATGGCCCAGGTTAGCATCAGGTTGCTGAGCCCGTAGACTTTAAGAGCCCTTGGAGCCCAGAACAGGCCCTGAAGGTCACGTCACTTATCCAAGTTAAGTATGCAGAGGGCAAGTGAGGGCCTAGACTGAAGCAGGGAGGCAGCTCTGTAATCCTGTCAGCTCTCTCAGGAAGCACCACTACTTATCTTGGGTATGCACTTGCCCTTAGAAATGCCTGTTTGTGAGTCCCAGAACAATTGATTACTATTTTTTTAAACACTTTGCTGGTTCTGTTCCGGATCAGAATTCCCTTTTGTGCCAGATGGCAGTGCTTGTCTGCCCATTTGCTTCAGGGGCTGTGCAGGCAAGCTCAGTTTCCAGAGGGTTTTCAGATTATCTGGTTCTTTGCTGGAGTAAACGTGTTTTGTTCCTAGGGCCAGAAGAGCTTGTCTTCCTTGTCCTTTGTTTCCATCCTTCTATGAACAGTCCTGCCCATAAGAGACACTCTCAGATGAAATTTTTCTTGGCCCCAGTCATGCTCAGGCCCTGTGGTTGTAGGAATAAAGTCTGTGACCTTAAGAAGGCAGTGACTTGTTTTCTTAGGTGTCTTACAGACTGTGTACTTGCTAGCTGTTCTGATTTGTGTGTGGGATGGGAAAAGGAGTGGTTTTCCTCAGGCATACCCCAATATCCTCCTTCCAGAAACTTTTGGTTTGGGCATATCTAGGCAGGACTTCACTCATAGGCCCTTTGGCAAGCTCCTGAATTAAGCAGGAAAGCAGCTAAAGCCAGTTCACACCTGTGATGTCCCATTATGGCTGCATTATTTCCTGGGCTCCTGCCAGGGACCCTTTTCTCCATATGATCCTGTGGGAGCATTACTGAGTGACTAAGGATTGGAACTTCAGGGTTCTATCCTAGGGTCTGGGGCTAGGGAGACTCTGATTATAACCAAGTCACTTCCCCTGTTCTAATCCACTTTAAGTGTGCTGACCCAGATTATAATTTCTCCCCCCTCAAATGTATAAACCAAGGAATCACAGAATCAGCAATGTTGTTTTATTTAAGGCAGAGGTGGGGAAAGGCTATGCCCCTTCACTGCCCCTCTCCTACCTCTCAGTCCTATCCTAGGGCAGACACTGGAACCTGCTGAAAATGCTGATGAGGGGCTGACGGGCCGATGGGTGGCAGGGTTATGGACCCTTACCTCAAATCAGCTTCCTTTCAGCTATACCCACTCTCTGGGGATTTAGGGGCCTATAGATCTCACCTAAGGGAAACACCGCTTTTCTGGTCCTCAGAGGGGAGAGCTGGGGAAAGGGACCCAATATTCATCCTTCCCAGAGCAGAAGAGACCAGCCCTCCCAAGGTGCAGGGAGGGAAGACCCTCAGAGGAGCTAGGTGAGGAATGACAAGTATGAGGGATAGAAGGTCTCTTGAGCAAAGTCTGGGCAGGCTTGGCTATGCCCTCACACAGGGTACGGGTTGTCCAGGACTGCCACTCCTGCTGCCACTCCACCATCTGCATGCTCGATGGCTTTGGTTCGAAGCAGATGTCCCACATGCTTGTTCATCACAAGTGTCTTTCCCTGCCTATAGAAAGGGGGACAGGAGACACATGACTCCATTACCAAGACTCAGCCCCTACAGCCAAATCCTTCCCTGGTCCCACCTGAGCAGTATATATGACTGACTGACTACACCCAAGAAAGTGCTAGGATTTTATAATCAGATTTGGGTTTGCATTGTTACTGGGAAATTATTAGCTTTGTGTCTTTGAGCAAGTTACTCAGCCTTTCTAAATATCAATTTCCTCAATTTAAAATAAAGATAATACCTCTCACTTTGCAAGATGGTCATGAGGATTAAATAAAGCAGGAAAAGCACTTAGCATGATGCCAGGCTCACATTTCATGTTCTGTAGCTGTAAGTTTCCTTCTCTACCTCTCTCCCAAGATGTCTGTGGTGGTAGTTGGGTTTGGGGGGACGTGGCAGGCAGAGATGCTATTTAGTGGTTAGAGGGAAGGCTCTGGTCAGGAGCATGGTAGGATCTGGTATTCCTACTTTGATCTTGGATTGACTATTTTGCAGGAAGTGGTTTAAGGAATCAGGAACTATTCCTTAAAAATTCCCAAGTGGTCTTCTCTTCCTGTTTCTTTACTGCTCACATCCAAACCAGGGGCCACTTAGCCTTTCAAAGCCAGCTGATTATCCTCTAGCTGGCCCATCCCACCTTTCTCCAAAACCCCTGGTGGCCTGGAAACTGGACCCAAATTATCTTCTTCCCTGGGGTCTCCTTTTAGTCTAGGGTTACTTTCTTATCCATCTTGATACTACTTGGAACTTCCTTTATAGTTGCAAAGTGCTTCTCATCTGGGCTTCATATGATAGCCCTGTGGGTGGGCAGGTTTTGGGTTCTTGGCCTCATTTACTAGATAAGGAAACAGGTAACATGGCTAGGGACAGGCAGAGCTGGGACTGAAGCCCAGGATTCTTGCTCCCTATCCACTTCTCCCCCCAGGCTCACTTGGCTGTCTGGCAAGGAGGAGACCCTCTTGACTGGCTCACCTGACATAGACCCCGAAGATGCCCAGCTCTGAGATGCACTGGACCACTCGGACAGGGGTGCCAGGCCGTAGCAGACAATTTCCAAAAGGCTCAGGTTCGATCTTCTCCATGAGGATGTAGGAGGCCCTCTCCTCACTGTCCTTCAGCTGCTCCAGGGCCTGTACCATCTCCTTCCCGTATAGGTTATTACCTGCAATAGCACTGGCCAGTCACCCTCGACCCTCTGCCTACCTTCTCCACTCTGTGCCCCTACTTCTGTGGTCAGATGAGCAGCCTCGGTTCCTGACACAAGCTCAGTGAGGCCAGGGCAGGCCTGGCTGTCAAGGAGGGAATGTCACTTCAATAGGAGAGCCCTTTCTCACATAAGCAGACACACCTTCATCATACCATCCTGCCTTGGTTCTCCTACTTGTCTACAGCTTTTCTTCTCAGGCTTCCTAACTGGCTCCTGCTCCTCTTAAATGTTGGGATTACCAAGGAATCCACCTGCCACCAGTTCTCTCATCCATGAACACTTTTTTTCCCAGGAAGATTTCAAAGGCTCCATCTATGTTCTATGACTTGTGGAACTCCCAAATCTTTAACTTAAGCTCCCTGTTCTAGACATCGCATGGATATCCCATGGGCTCCCAAAACAAACTCAGCATGTCCAAATAGAACTCATTACTTCTGTCTTGAACCTGCCCTTCCTAGATCTTCTTGCTCCCAATCAGGTCAAAGGGATCCCTGACTCATATTTAACTCCTCCCTCTCCATTACCTGTGACTAATTCAGACATGTCTCTTCAGTCTCTACTCTTACAATGTCATAGCCCTAGCCTAGGCCTCTACATTGCTCTTTTGGACAATTATACCAGCCTCCTCTATGATGTCCGTTGCTATTGTCTCCCCTCATCCAGGACATGCTCTACCATGGCTGAAACACGGATCCTGGATCAGTTGTGTGTCCCTTTCCTCCTTAAAAATCTCTAATGGATTCCCACTACCCTTAGGATAAAATCCAATTTCCTACATATTTTTAATGTTCTCTATAATCATGTCCCAAACCATCTTTTCCAGCCCAAATCCTTGCCTCCTCCCATCTCTCATGCTGTATTCCAACCTTACCAGTAATTCATTAATCTCCAAATGTACCACACTTCCATGGACCAGTGCCTCTCCTTGAGACTGCTCCTGTATGGAATACTCTCCCTCCTTTTCCAC
Source organism: Cryptoprocta ferox (assembly GCA_028646485.1). NCBI lineage: Eukaryota > Metazoa > Chordata > Mammalia > Carnivora > Eupleridae > Cryptoprocta > Cryptoprocta ferox. Next base: position 22,820,336 of record CM053576.1, on the reverse strand, counting down.
CTGGTAAACTCCTACCTATCCCTTAAGACCAAGATCAAAACTCATTTCCTCTGGGTCTGTGGACAGACATGATCCCTGCCCTCAAGGAGTTCAAACCAGGCAAGAAGATATTCAGCCTCCTGATATACCCTATCCCACTTCCCCACAATCTAGCCACAGACTAAACTTGTCCAACCCCTCCAGTTATGTTTAATCAGGTTCCTATGTCCTCAACAGCACTTGATCACAGGGTGTCCTGGGACATTGTCCAAGGTGAAGGCCTGTGTCAGTTCATCCTATGTCCCCTACAGCCTGGGACCGTGCCCATAGCAAGTATCAGTCAGCATTGGTAACAGCCTGCCAGCCCCCTTCCCTTCCACTGAGTAGCCCTATAAAGGGGGAACCACCTACCTCCACCCTCTCTCTGGGGCTTTAGCACGAACTGGCTAGGGGCAGCAAGGGCCTCAGTAATAGCCTGGTCCCCTTCTTCACCCTGTCAGGAGGCAAGAAAGCAGTTACCAGCAGTCTTAAATCAGGGGCAGGAGCTGCAGTCCTGCTGGTTGTGCAGAGCAGCATCAGAGGAATAATAGGAGGGGGAAGAGTGATAGCTCCTTCAGGCTAGATACTACTATCTGGATGTGACCCCAACAAATCCCCTAAAGCAACAAGTACAATGAGAACAAGCTTTCTCTGGCAACAGTTCAGGGCTCTGTAGCAGGAGGCCTGGAAAGCATATATAGATATTCCCCAATTCCTGCTGTCCTCCTCAGCTACTTCCCCTTTCCATCTCTTATCTGGATCTCCATCTTGGCTGAGGGAGCTTACAATGGACTCCCGCCCCCTTCCCCAGGGCTCTAGGGGTTCTCATAGAGCATCACTGACCCAAGTCCAGCCCACTGCCAGCTTCAGCCTCCCCAATACATTGAGTTCTGGGTTCCTGCCACCCAGAAGGGCTGTGGTGGGAGAAAGAGGCTACCCACACACCATGTCCAGTGAGTAGAGGCCAGCAAAGGTGGCACGGAGGCGGGCCACAGTCTCAGGCTGGCCAGGGAGCAACATCTCCAGCACACCCATTCTGCTCAGCTCCTGCTGCACCTTCTTAGTCCCAGCCAGCTGGGTGGCAATATCCGGGCACTTAATAGCACATGACCTCTCCAGCAGCAGGCGTGCTTCCCAGTTCTGCAGAGGGAAGAAAACAAAAGGAATTCTACTTTATTTCACTTTGGCTGACCTTTACTGAGCATCCATCAGATGCCAGGTATCATGCTTTCTATCTTCACATTCATCATCTCCCAGGGTCATTGCAACTCTTTGTGAGGCAGATGTGGATTCTTCAATATGTAGGATTCTTGCCTTCAGGGAGCTCACAGTTTAGCACAATGGTACATGACTATAATTAAAAGGGAAATAATAGAAGATAAGGGTATAAAAAAGTGGATGAAGAGGTTTGAAAGAGGTAGAACACTTGTGTATGAGCTCAGCTTCCTACTGTACTTCAAATAAAATCCAAACTCCTCACCACAGCCCACAAGACCCTGCAGGATCTGCCTCCTGTCCCCCTTCCAACCATGTCAGTTTCATGACATCTCTCCATCCCACTCTCACAGTCCAGCCATACAGGCCGGTCAGTCCTCAAACACACAGATGTCACTCCACCTAAGGGCCAAAGCATTTGCCACTTTCCCTCTGCCTGAAAGTCTTTTCCTTTTGGCTTTTCCAGTGGATGATTAGATCCTTCTCATCCTTAGGTCTTAGCTCAAACTACCCTGTTTAATGTGGGTTTCCCATAATTCTCTATCTTTTCACTCTATTATTTTATTCAAAGAGTTTCCCTCAACTAGAAAAAAATTTTTTTCTATTTTTTTTTTCTTACTTTCTGATGACCATATCCCTGACCAAAATGTGAGCTCTGGCCCTTGTTTTCTTATTTCTTTTGTATCCCCAGTGCCTAACACAGTGCTCAAAAATTATTTGTTATTGTTGTTTAATAAAGTGAATCTGAATAGTCAGATAGGGACTGACAGGTCAGACTCAATAAGGGAGACATATTCAGATTAGCAGAATGATTAGCAAAAGCCTGCAAGTGGGTAATCACAGGATGAATGGTCTGATGTGCTAGGAGTTTAGTGTGTGAGAGGCAGGTAAACAGCAGAGGTCCCCATTCTCACATTGGTGGATAACCTGTCCTTGACTCCAGACCACATCAAACTGACCACAGCAGGATAAAGGCTAAGGCCTGAGGAGTACCATCCACAACCACCCATGCTATCCTCCCTTTGATACACCTGCAGCACCTTTGCCTGGTCTTTACCAAGAATCTCAGCCACCTTTGATGTTCCAGGCAGAGTTACAGGTGCCCAGAACATGAGAAAGAAACCCAGAGAAGTACTCCATTTTGTTAAAAGCAGGGAAGCAAAATTCGGAGATGAGCAGGGGCATTCCCAAGGTCACCTAACAAGTCACTAAGCCTTGCAGATTTATCTTCAAATTCTAAACCTGGGCTGAGTTTCTCAATCCCCTAAATATGTCCTCCTTCTTATGCACAAATTTCTTTCTCTGTTAGCTCAACCTCTTCTTTTTAAAGTTTTCTTTGGCCCCTTCCGGAGCCTGAATCCCCCAAATCCCCTGTCCTGGAGCCTGGATCCATTTTCCCAGTGGACAGTTTTGTCTTTTCTAGTCAGCAAGTTCCCACCACTACTAACCACTTTCTAGAGGAAAGGACCTTCTACAGAGCTTCCACCTCTATGGAACTGTTCCCTATACAGCTGGGTCATAGGGGGAAAATCCTATATTCAGAGAATTAAAGATCTGGAAGAAGCTCCCTCATTTTTTGAGTTTAGTTTCTTCAGCTTACAGAATTGAGCCCAGAAAGGGTCACAAAACTGTCCATGGTCACTTACAGGCAGAAGCCAAAGGCTCATGACCCCAAGCATACTGATCATGTATTTTCTAACTTATTTCTCCCAAGTGAAAGCAGGGCTTCTTAGCTTCTCCATGCTGTGGATTAGGGGCAGAGGAAGAAGAACAATATACTGGATATGCTACTGGACCGAGAATCAAAACACCTGGGAACTCCCTGTGAGATCTTAGACAAGCCCCTACATCTCTCCAAACCTTAGTTTCTCCATCTGTATAATGTCGATAAATTATATACTTCACACAGTGGTTGTAAGCACAAAATGAAATAATGGATGTGGAAAGTAATTGTGAAACTACATGGTGGGATAGCAAGATAAGGTGATATCATCATTACCATCATTAACATGAATGGACAGAAAAACTTTCTGACACAGATAAAAGAGAAGTAAGAGTTGGCAGGAAGGAGATGCTCAGTGGTTTGGTGGAACTGGTTTGCATTAGTTACCCAGATGATTGTACTCATCTCTGTGTTCAGAAATGTTAAGTAGGTTGGGGGCACCTGGCTGGCTCAGTCTGTAGAGCATAAGTCTGTTGATCTCAGAGTTGTAGGTTTGAGCCTCATGTTGGGTATAGAGATTACTTAAAAATAAAAACTTTAAGGGAAGAAAAATGGTTCTTGCTGAAGCAGTTAAAAAAAGAAAAGTATACCATAGAAATCAGCAAATACTACAAACTGGGGCTTTCCCCCTGAAAAAGATGACTGTTAAACATTTGCCAGAGGGCACCTGGGTGGGTCAGTTGGTTGAGCATCCACCATTGGCTCAGGTCATGATCTCATAGTTCCTGGGTTCAAGTCCCACGTCAGGCTCTTAGTGCTAACAGTTCAGAGCCTCGAGCCTGCTTTGGATTCTATGTCTCCCTCTCTGCCCCTCCTGCGTTCACTCTCTCTCTCAAAAATAAACAAACATTAAAAAAACATTTGCCAGTATATCCCTAGAAACAGTGTGAATGACTGAAGCAACATGGATTCCTGAGGATTCAGATTCTAGAAGACAGTGTGTTTGTAGAGAGTGAGAGATAGTAAAAAGCTTGTGGAAGAATAAGAGGTTCTAGCAGTAAGCTCCCTGAGGAGGAACTGAGGTCAGGGCTCAGGGAAAAACCCAGGTTTTTGTGATGCCTGAACTAGGTCTCTGAGGAACGATTCTGGGTCCTAGGAGGCAGAGAATGATCTAACAGAATACCAACCTGTACACTGTACTGACTCGGCATGTACCCATCCCGGAAATAAACCACAGCAACTTCCTGGCCATCTCTAGAACACAGAATGGAGAATGCTGCTATGTTAAATTATAACTGATATGTTCAGAGGTTCAGTATATTTCACAGTGCATCCAAATAAGTTTGGCTTCTTTGAAAGCCAGACCACACAGGCTGTCTGGACAGGGGTTCATTAGTAGCAATGAAAGTAGATATACCCATGCCACCACTTCTTCCACTAAAAACATGAAGGTGTGCAGTAAGGAATACTTAAGAATATTCCAGATCTAGAGTCATTGTAGGAAGGCCAGACGGAAGCAAGAAGGCAACCAGAATCAAATCAGATAACTTAAAAAAATTTTTTTTTAAATTTTCATTTATTTTTGAGAGAGATAGAGAGCAAGTCATGGGGACGGGGGGGAGGTCAGAGAGAGAGGGAACACAGAATCCGAAGCAGGCTCCAGGCTCTGAGCTGTTAGCACAGAGCCCGACATGGGGCTTGAACCCATGAGCCGCGAGATCATGACCTGAGCCAAAGTTGGACGCTTAACCAACTGAGCCACCCAGGCACCCCAAGATAACTTTTTTTTAAAAGTGGGCTAAAAATTACTGAGCCTCAGAGTCATATTGCCATGCCTAGCAAAACATACTTGTATTATACTACTTAAGGGGAGTCTGGGTGGGTCAGTCAGTTAAGCATCCAACTTCGGCTCAGGTCATGATCTTGTGGTTTGTGAGGTCAAGCCCCTCATCAGGCTCTGTGCTGACAGCTCAGAGCTTGGAGCCTGCTTCAGATTCTGTGTCTCCCTCTCTCTCTGCCCCTCCCTTGCTCACACTCTCTCTCAAAAATAAATAAAACATTAAAAAAAAAAAAGAATCACAAATAAAAAAAAAAAACACCTATAAATTCCAGGTCCAAATATGCGTGTTGCAAACAATACTTCCCAACTAAGTGGTACTAAAGTCACTTGGTGGAAGCCCCATGCAGGGAAGCACCGGGCCTGACTTGGAACACAAATCCAGGCCCCATAATATCTTGCCTGAGCTCAGAGAGCAGCTCCCAGATCAATCACAGAATGAGCAAGCTATTCCTCTTCCTGACTGCCCGGCCCAACTGCCCAGGCCTGACTTGACCAGCTACCACGAAGGGCAAGAAAACTTTTAGGAGTTCAGGGGCATATGAAAACCAGGGTTATTTTAAGAAGGCCCTTATCAAGAATGTCAGTAGCTCTGGGTTGCCTGGGTGGCTCAGTCAGTTACGTGTCCAACTCTTGGTTTCAGCTCAGGTCATGATCCCAGGGGTCATGGGATTGAGCCCTGTGTTCGGCTCTGTGCTGAGTGTGGAATCTGCTTAGGATGCTTAGGATTCTCTCTCTCTCCTTCTGCCCATTTCCCCCACTTGAACCTTGCACTTTCTTTTTCTAAGGAAAAAAAAAAAAGGTTAATAGCTCTGATACAACCCTTTAGAAGCAGTATATGACCAAGCCTTCTCCAGACTTTCCTGAGATGATGGGGTATTTTGCCCCTAAAATTCAGAGAGAAGGAAGCAAGCCATCATATCTCCCAGAAGAAAGGATTATTGGGGGAAATGGGTAGCAGAATAAGTTTCCTAAAGTAGCCCTCTATCAGATTGTTGGGGAATGCTCCCTGGACACTTACATAAACAGCCTTCGGTCTTGGTCTAGAGACCCCTTTTCAGAGACATCTTCAAACCTTCGACGGATTACGTGGATATTCCTGGGAAAGATGGTCAAAGGTTAGAGGGAATGGATGCTCTGTTCTGAGTAGTTCTTCACAAGCCTGGGGCCATTATCTGGAGTTCTCCCCTCCTTTACTTACTGGGCTAGTAGCTCATTCTCTATAGCACGCTGGTCAAATATGTTCCTTTCCTTCTCTTGAGCAATCAGTAGCACCAGAGCACTGGGGAAAGAGTGAGCACAGTTGGCTGATGTGGCTACAAAGCTCATCCTCCCTCCATCCCACAACCTTCAGGAGAACACACCTTCCCTGAAAGAGCAGATATTCGGTCAACTCAGAAAGGTCCGGAGACTCTAATACATTATTTCCTAAAATTAGGAAACTTGAAAAAATGGAGATGTCTCTGTTCCTTCTCTAGTAGGTAGATGAAATATTGTAATGATGTTAATTTTCTGTGCAAATTAAAATTTAGGACCTCAAAAACCCAAAAGGACCTTTTCTTAAAACTTACAGTAATGATTTTTAAATCTTTCTGGAGGAATAAACAGGTGAAAGTACTAAAGAATATTTTATAGAAGAACAATGCTTGGAGTTGGAGGCTAATGACCCTATTACTAGATTGTAAAGCATATAATAAAGGAGTGTGTGGTTCTTGCATGATATAATAACTCAGTAGAATCCTACAGAACCTTATAGAGCCATCCATAAATAAGGATTTATCTCTTGGGGCCTCCCAACATTTCTGTGATATATACAGGGACACATTTGGTCCCACAGTTATTAATGGTATCATCGAGGCTTACCTGACCTCTTTCTTTCTGCTATCAACATATTTTTTTCTCTGAAACAATCTTTTTTATTTCATTTTTTATTAAATTATTAATTTTTTTAAATTTACATCCAAGTTAGTTAGCATATAGTGTAGCAATGATTTCAGGAGTAGATTCCTTAATGCCCCTTACCCATTTAGCCCATCCCCCCTCCCACAGCCCCTCCAATAACCCTCTGTTTGTTCTCTGTATTTAAGAGTCTCTTATGTTTTTGTCCCCCTCTGTTTTTATATTATTTTTTGTGTCCCTTCCCTTATATTCATCTATTTTGTATCTTAAAGTCCTCATATGAGTGAAGTCATATATTTGTCTTTCTTTGACTAATTTCACTTAGCACAATACCCTCTAGTTCCATCCATGTAGTTGCAAATGGCAAGATTTCATTCTTTTTGATTGCCGAGTAATACTCCATTGTTTGTATATACCACATCTTCTTTATCCATTCATCCATCAATGGATGGGCTCTTTCCATATTTTGGCTCCTGTTGATAGTGCTGCTATAAACATTGGGGTCCATGTGCCCCTTCAAAACAGCATACCTTGGATAAATACCTAGTAGTGCAATTGCTGGGTTGTACGGTAGTTCTATTTTTAATTTTTTGAGGAACCTATATACTGTTTTCCAGAGTGGTTGTACCAGTTTGCATTCGCACCAGCAGTGCAAAAGAGATCCGCTTTCTCCACATCCTCGCCAACATCTGTTATTGCCTGAGTTGTTAATGTTAGCCATTCTGATAGATGTGGGGTGGTATCTCATTGTGGTTTTGATTTGTATTTCCCTGATGATGAGTGATGTTGAGCATCGTTTCATGTGTCGGCCATCTGGATGTCTTCTCTGGAGAAGTGTCTATTCATTGTCTTTAGCCCACTTCTTCACTGGATTATTTGTTTTTTGGGTGTTGAGTTTGATGAGTTCTTTATAGATTTTGGATACTAACCCTTTATCTGATACGTCATTTGCAAATATCTTCTCCCATTCCATTGGTTGCCTTTTAGTTTTGCTGACCGTTTCCTTCACTGTGAAGAAGCTTTTTATTTTGATTAGTTCCCAATAATTCATTTTTGCTTTTGTTTCCCTTTCCTCTGGAGACATGTTTAGTAAGAAGTTGTTGCAGCCAAAGTCAAAGAGGTTCTTGTCTGCTTCCTCCTCAAGGATTTTGATGGCCTCCTGTCTTACATTTAAGTCTTTCATCCATTTTGAGTTTATATTTGTGTATGGTGTAAGAAAGTGGTCCAGGTTCATTTTTCTCCATGTCGCTGTCCAGTTTTTCCAGCACCACTTGCTGAAGAGACTGTCTTTATTCCACTGAATATTATTTCCTGCTTTGTCAAAGATTAGTTGGCCAGTGTTTGTGGGTCCATTTCTGGGTTCTTTATTCTGTTCCATTGATTGGAATGTCTGTTCTTGTGCCAGTACCATACTATCTTGATGATTACTGCTTTGTAATACAGCTTGAAGTCCGTCGATATATTTCTTAAAGAAGGAGGAGCTCAAGGACACAGGGAAAAGGTAATGCTGGGAACTTGATTGGCTACAAATCAAGCCATTTTTAGTTGTCAAAGACAGGTCCAGTCTCTTACCAGATGATCTTGAGGGACAAGGCTCAGCAGTACCAAATTCCATTTTTGCTGTAGCCATACTGCTCTGTGCCCATGGCTTCTTGCTGAGATTCTTGGGTGGCCAGATTTTGGCTTAGGAATCTAAGTGTGGATTCCTTCCTCTTGTACTTGGGCCTCTGGTCTGTTTGTCTCTGCTTTTCTCAACCTCAGCTGAACCTCTTGGACTACATTCTGCCCGACTCCTTTCCACTTAGCTGAAACATAGGTCCTAGTATGCCTCCTCTCCTGGCTTGCCGGAAATCTCTTGAGGGTCAGACATGACATTAAGCTGAGTCTTAGCTTTGAGTTGGGTATCTGAGAGACAAGCTAGAAATGGTGCTTTCATAAGCCATCTTGCCCTGAGACGCCCAAGGGCCAATGGCCTTGCTTTTCATATTGCAGCCTGATTTGCTCTGCTCATGGGTGGAAAAGTGGCACCTGGCCCAGGCTGGCCCACCTCCAAAAAGAGGTGGAGAAGGGAGGCTGGAAGCTCTAGGTTAAAGTGGAACTGCATTCCCTGGTTAAGTCAGCCTCCCCTCTGACAAATAATCACAGCCAGACTCAGAAAACATTCTACCTCCTGCCTTCAGTTCTGAACAGTATTTTGGGAACAGACCTAGGAAAGTTGTCAGCTAAGGAAGGTGAGGTGGCAGTAGTGTGCTGGCTGGGAGTGAGGACTCCTGATTATAGCTCCCAACATTTTATACCAAGAATCCTCCTTTCCTGTCCCTACTCATTCTAACCACAGGCACTATATTTGGAAGAGTTTGAATAAATGTCTAAATTGGAATCATAATTCATTTTCCAGGCTTCTTTTTAAAAAATCTAAAAAATTAGGAGATAACCAATGAAAATTTATCTGTTCTATCAATGGTTTGAAAAACCTCAGTTTTTCGATCTATACTATGGGACCATTCCTCTTGGAGGCAGAACAGTATAGTAGAAAGAACACAAGCTTTAGAGGCAGATAGACATGAATTCTAAACTTAATAGCTGTGTCACTTTTGGCAAGTTATTCCAGCTCTCTGAGCCCTCAGTTTTCCCTTTGGTAAAATGAAACTAGTACTCCTTAAATGGTAGCTGCTATTATTATTACTATTATTACTATTACTACTATCTTAAATCCCACATGAGTGAAATCATGGCATTTGTCTTTCTCTGACTTATTTCCTTAGCATAATACTCTCTAGCTCCATCCACATTGTTGCAAATGGCAAAATTTCATTCTTTTTGAGGCTGAATAATATTATATATACATGTATACACACATATACATTATGTATATGTATATACACACACACACACACACACATACATATATACCACATCTTTATCCATTCATTAGTCACTGAACATTAGGGCTCTTTCAATAATTTGGCTATTATTGATAATGCTGCTATAAACATCGGGGGCATTTATCCCTTCGAATCATTATTTTTATATCCTTTGGGTAAATACCTAGTAGTGCAACTTTTTGAGGAACCTCCATACTGTTTTCCAGAGTGGCTGTACCAGTTTGGATTCCTACCAACAACGTAAGAGGGTTCCCTTTTCTTCACATCCTCCCAACATCTGTTGTTTCCTGTGTTGTTAAATTTTGGCCATTCTGACAGGTGTGAGGTGATCTCATTGTAGTTTTGATTTGTATTTCCCTGATGATGAATGATATTAAGCATCTTTTCATGTGTCTGTTAGCCATCCGGATGTCTTCTTTGAGAAAATATCTATTCATGTCTTCTGACCATTTTTAAACTGGATTATTTGTTTTTTGGGTGTTGAGTTTGATGAGTTCTTTATAGATTTTGGATACTAACCCTTTATCAGATATGTCATTGACAAATATCTTCTCCCATTCCGAAGGTTGCCTTTTAGTTTTGTTGATTTTTTCCCTTCACTGTGCAGAAGATTTTTATTTTGATGAGGTCCCAATAATTTATTTTTGCTTTTGTTTCCCTTGCCTCTGGAGACATAGCTAGTAAGACTTGCTATGGCCAATGTCAAAGAGGTTACTGCTGATGTTCTCCTCTAGTATTTTGATGGTTTCCTATCTTACATTTAGGTCTTTCATCCATTTTGAATTTATTTTTGTGTGTGGTATAAGAAAGTGGTCCAGTTTCATTCTTTTGCATGTTGCTGTCTAGTTTTCCCAGTGCCATTTGTTAAAGAGACTGTCTTTTTTCTGTTTCTCCCCAGGTTTTTTAAAGCATTTTTCAAAGCCATGATTTCATTTAATTCTCACTACCACCCTTTTAGGTATTATTATTATCATCTCCCTTTCACAAACTACTGCTCAGAGAAAAGCGAAGGTCATATGCTAGGTCAGCAGAAGTGTCTATTTGACTTTCAGAATGAGAAGCCAGTCCCAGCTCAGGTATCCCATAGTTCCTTCCTACCAGTGCCTAGTTCTGGGCACATGAGTCTTCCCATATTATTCACAGCCTGGTTGGAGAAACCCTCTGAGTCCGAAGTTTATTGAGTCTTAGTGAGACTTAGCAAGCCCAGAGAGGCTCTCTTAGAGGCAATAAAGTGATTAAGGATGCAGATTCTAGAAGGAGTGGACTATGGGCTCTACCACCAACTTACCATTTGATCTTGAGCAATTCACTTCTCTGAACCAGTTTCCTCATGTGTAAAATGTGGGGAGATGGGTGGTATCTACTTCAAAATGTTTAATATGAGGATCTAATGAGATCCTACATGTAGAGCACTTAGCACAAAGTGTGGCAGTAGTGAGTGCTTATTAAGGGTTAACTATGAAAGCTATGTAAACATTGCAATAATTGTTGGTACAGTGCCCCCCCTATATATACAGAAGTCACTTACCTGGCATCTTTACACATCTGGAACATGGTTGAAAAATAGGAAGGAAGCAAAAAATGCCTCTAAGCAGTTACAACAGACACCACTAAGTCCCTAAGTCAAAGCTTATGCATTTAGTCATCAAAGAGGCCCTCACATTTATTAGATGCTACATGACAACGCTGACCACTTGCTTTCCCAAACCACAGCAAATCAGAAAGGAGGTACAGGGATGGGAATGGAGGATTCCAAATTCAAGCACACTGACAGCAGTATGAAGTAAGAACTGATAGTAGGGAAACAGAAATACTGGGAAGAAAAGGAATAAGAGTTTAAAGCCTAACCATTGGGGTTATTAGTGCAGGTAAACAGCCTCACTTGCCTCTCTAAGTCTAGATAGCACCTCTGTATTACATCAAGATGTGATCACTGACAGTAATGCAATCATTAACAGATAATCATGACCTCTAGCCAACAAGATTAAATTATAGTTTGTGTCTCTTATTTAAGGAGAAAGCCCAGAAACTCCATTAAAATAATTTTGGCACTTAAAAGTATAAGCTTCTATTTCCAGAAAGAAAACCCTCATTTCCTAATGATATCAGTCGAAGAAGTTGCTGCAGTGCACCCACGAATGCTGAATCTAAAGTAGGATTCTGCTACCATTTTTTCTCCCTCTTACTTGGCTGAGCCATAGAGCTCCCAGGCTTTGGTGATCCCCCGGGCCAGTCCCTTGCTGGGATTATTGGAGAGGATCTTGGCAGCTTCTTTGGTCTTACTCAGGACATTGAGAATATGTCTGTTGGAAGAGAGATGTCTTATTCAGTAATTGGATGGATCTGGAAGACCCCTCTCTGCCTGTGGCTCACAGACCCTTATAGGAACATCACTTGGAGAATTAGCTGAACACTAAAAAGCATCTTATCATCATGCTCCTGTAGGATCCACCTCAGGCCTGAATATACTGGGCCACCCAAACCCTAGCTCAATGTATATGCCCAGAGTCCCAGACCCTGTGTTTCTACTCTATACCAGCCTCCCAATGAGCTGGAATGCCTTCCTTGAGTCCCAGTGCTTGCTATCTGGAATCCTGCTGCAGACCATCTGTAATCACAGGCACCTAGACATCACTGCTGGCAAGAAGTGGTTGCTACTAGGGTCAAGCCTTCCAATGGGAAGCCACCGATCCCTCTCTGCCATGGATTCTGACCTCTCTTCAGGCCTTCCAAGCTCTTTCTCACTCAGATACTGTTTCTTCAACCTGGAATACTACCTTATACAATGAGGGAATGAGACTAGATGAACTGTGAGGTCCCTTCTTTCCTTGACATACTAAGACCTAATTGCAAGTGGAAACTACTGCAAGGAGAAACACATGACCCAGGGCCCTGGAAGAAACAGTTGGAATTGGAGATCCCTGTTTCTGCCTGTGACTGTAGGCCTATCAGGCTTTCACCCCACCAGTGTGCCCAGTATTGCCCAGGAGACCCACCGGTGCACAGCTGGTGTGCGGGAGGCCAGGCCCCCAAAGCTGGCAGAGATGGTGTTGATTTCAATCTGTTTCAGGACTGGGGAGCCATCTGCATTGCGCTGGAACATGTAGTCTGAGCGATTCAGGCCCAGGAACACAGTCTGTGGGGAAAACTGAAGGCTGAGTACATTTGCCCAGGGCTGATTGAGGGCCTAGCCATGGAACATACAGGTAACGTGAATTCTACATAGAGATCAGAGTTGCAGGCTAATGCTCCCAAACCCAGTGGAATCATTCTTTTGGTCATCCCAGAATTGGTCACTGATGTACGAACCCAGTGGGGACCAGTGAGAGGCAGATTTCCATGAGCTCAGGGCCTGGGCCAAATTCTTCTGGTAAAAAAAAAAGGGAGGGACAGGTCCTAGATTAGGGTGGAGTGGGACTGGTTACCTGGGCAATGCCTTCTTTCAGGACTTGCTTGTAGATGTCAAAGAGGCGAGCAGTGAAGTTGTCCCTTTTAATGGTGCTGGAGGAGGAAATAGAGCATTTTCTAGATTAAATGGGATCTTAAAGGTCAAATAGTTCTACCCTCATCCATTGCCTCCTGAATCTTTCAGTTTGCTAAGCCAAACTTGAACACCCACATCCACCTGGTAGAGAATAGTGGTTCAGAACTCAGGTCTAGAGCCAGATAACCTGGGTTCAAATCCCAGCTCTACCACTCACCACTAGCAACCTTAGAGAATTATGTCACCTCTCTGTATCTCAGTTTGCTCATCTGTAAAAGATAAAAATGAAAGATGAAGAAGAAAATAATTTTACTTCTATCATAGAGTTGTGGTGAAGTGTAAATGAAGTGTAAATATGTACAGAACTGAACATAGTGTCTGGTCCTAAGAAACTAAGAAATGTCATGTGATAAAACCATTCCATCTTTGAATAGCTCTGATGATTGGTAAACCTTCTGGTCAGCATAACATTAACTCTCCATAGCTTCTCCTACACTATGGGACTTCCAAAGACAAGTCTTTTCCACCTCTTACACAGCAACTCTCAGAGATTAAAAGACAGCAGTTATGCTCTGTGCACCAAAACATTCTTCTGACTCAAGCTAAATATCCTATTTTTTTTTTTCTTCAGCCAGTCCTCACATGATGTGATTTCCTCAGAGCAATCTTCCCTATCTGGATCAGATCCTCCTGCCATGTGCTCTTGGAGCACTGTGGACCTCTCCTTTATAGTACAGATTACAGTTTTAATTTTCCATTTTATTTCTGTGATAATTAATGTCACCTCTCCTATTTGCCTATAAACTGCATGAGGGTAGAGACTTTGTCTATGATAGCTCATTATCATGGCTCAGTGTGCTGCTGTGACATGTGATATGAAGTAGGAACCCATCCAGTATGGTTTTCTGCAACCTCAGGAAGAGGCACCCACAGGTAACTCACACCACCCTTGTTGTCTATCAAAATTCAGGGCAGTCTCTACATCCCTGCTCAAGCCTAACTCACTCTCCTCCCTTGTTACAGCGACCCCACTGAGCCCATGTAGCTCAGGCCTGCCCTGCAATTCCTATGCTTCCCACCCAGCTCTTTCATGGGGCCTTTCCCAGCCCTTGGTGAGGACAGTCCCCAGCTGGGCTTCAGCCTCCAAGAAAGTTGAGACACATTTTTGCTTTACCGAAGAGGTGTGCCCCTTCAACCTAGGTCCTAGGCTGCTATTCTAGCACATGTGACACTGAGGCTCTATTCCCTTACAAGCTAGGGTTTGTGTGTATTTCAGAGGACAGAGAAACAGGGAAGGTGGGGTTGCATATTTCAGGAAAGGTCTCCACATAATTGCATCTTTAGGGCAAAGGTCATAAATCAAGCTGCTCATATATCCCACAATCCAGAATCACAGGTACAAAACCCAGGCCCACCCCAAAAAAGATCTGGGGGGAAGGTGGTGGTAGAGTTTGTACATTCATAACTCATTGGGTTTTTAGCTTCAAGTCAATGGTTTCCAAACTTCTTATCAATATTACCCATATTCACCTTCACACCAATGTGCACATTTTTAAAAGATTGTATCTCTGGGGTGGCTGGCTGGCTCAGTTAGTGGAGCATGCAACTCTTGGTCTCAGGGTTTTGAGTTTGAGCCCCATATTGGGTGTAGAGATTTCTTAAAGTCTTAAAAAAAAAAGATTTTGTCTCTAACAAAATAATTGTTTTCTTTTGAAAAATTAATCAGACATGCAAGTTTGTATGTCTAGTTTCTTTATGTATACACACACACACACACATATTTAATTCTAAAGTAAAGAATTTAATTCTAAAGTAAAGAGGGGGTTCTGGGTGGCTCAGTCAGTTGAGCATCCAACTTCGGCTCAGGGCATGATCTCACAGTTCATGAGTTTGAGCCCTGTGTCGGGCTCTGTGCTGATAGCTCAGAGCCTGGAGCCTGCTTCAAGTTCTGTATCTCTCTCTGCTCCTCCCCCACTCACGCTCTGTCTCTCTCCCTCTCAAAAATGAACATTAGGAAAAAAACTGAAAGTAAAGAAATTTCCCTTGTCCCAGGGCATGAAGATAAAAAAAGGATTAAGGGAGAAGAGACAGAGAGGGTGGATTGGGTGAGCCATTTCAGGGGTTCTGTATCCTCGTGCCCTGGGTGTGGCCCAGTATATCCCCCATCTCACCCAGAGATAAGGGGGCTGAGGAAAAGAAGTTAGAAATTTGACTTTAAACCCAATAATCTCCTCTGTCCTTTGTTTTCCCTAAAAGGATGCTGACCTTCCCTAATTCCAAATAGAAATCTCAGTCATCAAAGCAAGGGACCATGGATCAGAGATGTTGGAAGAGATCTTAGATTTACGCCAACCTCCCTATGTTACAGATGAAGACACTGAGGCACAGAGAAAGAAAGGGACTTGCTTGCGGCCATATAAATGAGGATTAGAGCCAGGATTAGAAGCCATCCCTCTTGACTTCTGTTCTACTACTTCTGTTTTTTCTGGGGGCTACCTCTCCCCAGTCCCACCAAGTCAGCTGCCAGAGCAACATCTCATAGCTCCTCAGTCTTCCAGTCCCTTGGTTCCAGCAACTCCCGACCCCACTGCCCCATCACCGGGTACCTGGAGAGAGTCTGCTCCAGAAAGGCAGCATTCTGGCTGACAGCATCCACCAGCATATTAAAGTCCATCTGCACGGCATAGGCCTGCTCCAGCAGGGCACTGGGGACCAGTGAGGGGAAGAGCGTGAATGGGGCATAGCTTACCACCTGATCAAGGAGAAAGAGTGGGCAGAGGTAGAACACCTGTGAATGGGTTGTTTTCTTGCAAACATAACCCCATGAAAGTGTAGCCTACATTTATTGAGGACACACAAACTGCAGAATAGTGGTTACCTCTGTAAAGGGAGGGAGAAAACAGGATGATGAAGGGGTATAAAGAGAACTTTCAGACTCTAATATTTTATCTCTTTACATTAAAAAAATTAGAAGCAAAACAATACATTAAAAAAAATAGAAGCAAAACAGCCAAAACAAACAAAAACACAAAAAAATCATTGAGCACTTACTGTGTGCAAGGCACTGTTTTAAATACCTTACATGTGTATCATTTAACTCTGTAAGCCAGATATTATTATCTATTCTTTTTTTTTAATGTTTTATTTATTTTTGAGAGAGAGAGAGAGAGAGAGAGTCAGCGCACAAGCAGGGGAGGGGCAGAGAGAAAGGGAGACATAGAATCCGAAGCGCGCTCCAGTTGGGCTGTCAGCACAGAGTCTGACGTGGGGCTTGAACCCACAAATGGTGAGATCATGACCTAAGCCAAAGTTGGACGCTTAACCAACTGAGCTACTCAGGCGCTCCTATTATTATCTACTCTTAATAAATAGATAAGGGAATTGAGTCTCAGAGAGATTAAGTAATATGTCCAAAATTATATAAAGCTGTTACGTGGCACTGGGATTTGAACCAAGGTGGTTAGTAAAGAATACACACACACACACACACACACACACACTCACACACACACAGCTCCTAGCCAGTTGATGATCTAAACCCAGGACCCTCCTCATGCCAGGAGCTCCCACCTCAGTCCCCTTGCCTTCTGGTTGGGGGAGAGAGAGAGTCCTGCTGGTAGGGCTGCAGCAGAAGTGATCTCTGGCTCCCAGAGTAGAAGTTAGGAGTGGTTTATCCCTAGTGTTGGAGATGGTGACTCGGGTTGTCAGACCTGGAGTTAGGCTGCATTCTGAGTTCTTTGGACTTTGGCAGAACTGGGAAACCCAAATACCAACTGGAACACTATTTCTAGAAGGGGATAATGCATTCTGAAATTTACAGCAACAAATGGACTAGAATTTGGGTAGGAGATGATAAGATGACCTTGTGATTTATATTATGATGTATTCCTGAGTTTAACCTCTGAGTTGATATCAATTTGCCATTATGGTAGTATGAGTTTATGACATTAGAACTTGGCATTTATATATTTATTTAAAAATATTATTTTGAACAGATAATACAAATGATACAAAATTCAAAAGAGACAGAAGGATACATAGTGAAAATTATGTCTCATTCCCTGATGACCCAGTTTTCCTCCCCAGAGGCAAATTGTATACTAGTGTCTCACATGTCCTTTAGACTATATGTATATGTACATAATTTGTTCTTTTTCTACACACAGAAGCACATGAAACATATACTGTTCTGTCCTTTGCTTTATAAATATTTCAGAGACATTTCCATATATGTTCAAATAGAGCTCATTCTTTTTAATGTGTGTATAGTATTCCATTCTTTGGATATAAAATATTTTATTAAATCTAGGTTTCTTTTTAAGTTTATTTATTTATTTTGAGAGAGAGAGATAGAAAGAGTACAAGTGGGGGAAGTCCAGAGAGAGAGAATCCCACACTAACAGCACAGAGCCCGATGCGGGGCTTGAACTCACGAACCATTAAATTGTGACCTGAGCCAAAACCAAGAGTTGGGTGTTTAACCGACTGAGCCACCCAGGCACCCCTGAATCTAGCTTTCTGTTATGAACATATAGGTGGTTCCCCCACCCCCATTACAATCAATGCTTCAATCAATATCCTAGAATATATATTCTAGGTATTCTGTGTGTGAAAAAGTCCATAAATTATAAATGTATAAAAATAGAAATGTCAGGTAGAGTAAACCCATTTAAAATTTTGGTAGATAATTCTCAAATTACCTTCCTCAGAATCTCAGAAGACAAAAGTGAGGAAGGATATTTGTCAGAATAAGGTTTTTTCAGCTTGAAGCTTTTATGTCTTAGGCTGGGAATTACTGCAGATTATATAGGGGGTGACCTAATACCCTGAGTGGATGTGTGATGACAAGGGCGTTTCCTTGGCTTTAAAACTCAGAACGCTGCCTCTTCCAACAAGTCTCATTTGGCCTGAAAAACTCCCAAAGACTTTTTCTAGTAAGACTTCCTTCTGCCTCTGTCCCCATGACTCATTATGCCCACTTGAATTTGGGATCCATAGTATACAGCTGTTCTCCACTGTGCATAGGCCAAAGGCTGAAACACACAGTCTTTTAACTTTTTATAGAGACACAGGCACAGAATAATAGTCTACTACTGTAAGAAAAATGATAGCACATACATGACAATAAAAGATCCCCTTCATAGTCAAAGAAACAAAGAGAATGATGGGAAGAAGGGCTCCTATCTCACCTGAGGGGCCAGATTTTTTTTAGTTCATGAAAAAAAACACACAAAACATTGGCCCTCACTTTTTAAAGACACTGGAGAAAAAACTGTTAACAATGCTTGTCTGGGGAGAGAAACGGTGGCTAGAGGAAGGAGACTCATTCTATACTGGATTCCCTTTAAATTTTGTACCCGTTCATGTTGTTTTTTTTTTTTAAATTAACTCCCTAAATCTGCAGGAACCAGCTATTCAGTCTGCACTTGGTTTGTCACCTCTACCTATAGGATAAAGTTCATGTTCCTCTTCCTCCCAGTAGCCAAAGCCTCTTGGTTATCTGACTTCAGCCTGCCTTCTGTCCCACATTCAGCTGCATTCTCCTGAACATTTTGTTCCTTATCCTATTTTGGAGGTTCTGCTATGCTGTTCTTTTCCATTTATTTTTTAAGATCTAGTTCAAATACAGCTGATGAATTGCTCCTTCTTCTAGGTGTCCCATACAGTTTCCTGAGAGAGGCAGTAAAGATTGGAAGTTCAGAGAATGAAGTCAGTTGGCAAACTCTTTGGGTTTGGATTCTGGCTTTGCCAATTACACCAGCATTTAAATGACCTCAGGCAAGTTACTTTACCTTTCTGGGCCTTGGTTTCCTCATCTCTGTTGTGAGATTTAAACAAGTTAGTGATTTCAAGATGTTTAGAATACTGCCTGGCACATAGTCAATAATAAACAGTAGCTAATATTGTGCAGCAGGCTATCTATGTTTCCTCACAGAACTGACATTTAATTTTGTCTTGTGGCACATTTGCCACCTAGACCATGTGCTTCAGAGGCCAGGAGTTCTGGCTGACTCACCTGTGTCCTCAGTGTCTAGAATGGCCTGGCATAAAACAGACCCCTGATAAAGATTTGGAATGAAATATCTTTCTCTTTCTCACACACTCACGCACATACACATATTTCCTGTCTTTTTTCTTTCTTTCTTTCTTTCTTTAATGTTTATTTTGAGAGAGAGAGAGAGAGCAAGCATGAGTGGTAGAGGGGCAGAGAGAGATAGAGACAGAGAATTCCAAGCAGGCTCCACGTGGACCTTGAACCCACAAACTGAACAGTGAGATCATGACCTGAGCCAAAATCAAGAGTTGGATGCTTACCTGACTGAGTCACCCAGGTGCCCCATTTCCTGTCTTTTTTCTCTGAATTAGGAATCTCATTGAGGACTATGCCTTTTCTAGGCTACATTAACTTCCAGAAAGACCAAGTGTTGGACCTTCACACAATACCTACTGATTAATAGAACAAAAAAATCTTGGAAGGGAAAATGCTGAATCCTGGGTTCAGACAAACAGTTCGCATAATGTAAAGTTCACAAACCAAGCAATTATATTCCCAAAGCCAGAGGAAGACCTTCCACAATATCGGCCTACCTTAGGTAACAGCCATTCTCATTCATTCAGGCCTCAGCAAACATTTAATGAGTCTGGACTGTCTACTAGGCCCTTAACTAGGTTCTGGGCACACAGAGAAAAAAAAAATGTGGCTTGGTAAAAAAAAAACAAAAAACAAAAACAACAACAACAAAAACAAAAAAACAGTGGCAACTCTTTAGTTACTCATATGGATTGTCATAAGGTATATTAAGTAAAAAGAAAAAAGCAAGGCACAAAAGAGCTTGTCTAGGATGCTTCTTTGTATAAAAAGTGGGAAAAAGGAATATATACTTTTTTGTTATGAGTAAACTATATGAAAGAAAAAACAAGAACGCTAAAACACAGCTTGCCTTCAGGTCAGGAGAACTAGGTGGCTGGGGAATGTAGAAGAGAGGGTTAAACTATAAACTATACCCTTTGAATTTTGAACTATGACAATGTCTTACCAGTCACAAAACTTTTTTTTTTTTTTTAAGGATGAGACTTTTAAAAAATGTGGTTTGCACTTAGCAGTTCTACTTTTAAAAGTATCAGCCCTACAGAAGTACCCAAACAGGCGTGTATGTAGCTGTTCCCTGTAGTGCTGTTTGTAATCATGAAACATTAGAAATCAGGGGTGCCTCGGTGGCTCAGTCAGTTAAGTGTCTTGATTTAGGCTCAGGTCATGATCTCACCGTTTGTGGGTTGGAGCCCCTCGTTAGGTTCTGCACTGACAATGCAGAGCCTGCTTGGGATTCTCTTATTCCCCCTCTCTCTGTGCCTCCCTTGCTCAAGCTCTCTCCCATCTCTCTCTCTCAAAATAAATAAACTTAAAAAAAAAGAAATGGGCATTAAAAAAAACATTAAAAACCACCTAAATAGAGGAAAGTTAAAATATGATTCATCTATTTCTCACATACTGTATCAGTATGAAGCTAATCCTAATGAAGGGAGTTGTAAAAAGTTCTACAACAGCTTGTTAAATGAAAAACAAAAACACAATCATAGAATAATCTGCATGATCTGTGTGATCAATTTGTGTTTTAGAAAACCATGTATTTTGGGGCATCTGGCTGGCTCAGTTGGAAGAGCATGCTACTCTTGATCTGAGGGTCATAGGTTTGAGCCCCACATTGGGTGTAGAGGTTACTAAAAACAAAATAAACTTTAAAAAAAAGAAAAAATCACATATTTCTTTATATACACATATATGTATATAAATGCACAGGAAGGATGTACACAAACCAATTGTACAGATATACCCACCCCCCCGCAGTGTGACTAGGTAGTCTTAAAAAAATAATAGCTCACTGGACAAAGTGCTTCACATGAATTATCTTCTCATTCTCTTACCAACTTGAAGAGGTAGGTCCCATTATTATCCCTTTTTTATTATGTGAAGAAACTGCAGCTGAGAGAGGTTATGTAACTTGCCTAAATCACATTAGAAACCCCAGACTTAAATTTTATGATTACTCTAAGCAGACTACTTTTTACATATATCTAGTGATCAATTTTGTTATTGAAAAAGATAAAGCAAAAAAGATGTCTCAACCTAAAGGAGCTGCTTTTAGCCTGGCAGGGACCAGATAATGAGCATTAGGATCCAGAGCAGATGGTCAGTGCTTGTGAGGAGGGGTCAGGGGCTTACATCAGAGGAACTGGGCTCCTGCGAGGTCCTCAGCAGCACTCCCTCAGCCAGGGCCCGGTCGACAGCCTGCTGTGCCAGCTCCTCTAGCTGCTGCTCATCCTGCAAGAGGCTCCCCCAGCCGGTGGCCATCCCAACCTGCAACAGGAGAGCGGAAGGCTTGGTGATGGGTTACCTGTGGCCCACCCAGAAACCGGTGAAACTGGCAGTGTGGTACTGGGGAGTGAACACTGGATGGCAGCTCTCAAATTCCATGAGTACAGAATGGAAAGCTTGACAAAGCATTTCCACTGCCATTCTCTTGGTTCCTCATACAATGATGGCATTATTCTCACAGTAAGGAAGTGGAATCTCAGAGCAGTGGAATGACTTGCCCAACGTAATGACTGGTAAAATCTGGATTTGAACACAGGTCTCAGGACTCCCAGCCCAGGCCAATTGGAGAAAGAGGCACTAATGTCATACGTGACTGGGGCAAGTTCCTTCCCCTCACAGAGTTGCAGATTCTCTCCCTGTGAAACAAGGGGCTTGGGGTAGACCAGTGGTTTCCAAACCTGGCTAAATATTCTGGGGAGCCTGGTAAAGAATACAGATTCCTGGGCTCCACTCAGAGATTCTCATGCAAGAGGTCTGATGAGTGGAGAGAAAGGCTGAAGCTCTGTATTTTTAACAAATTTAAAATCACTGCAAGAGAGTATTAATTTCCCTTGTAGATCCAACAACCCATGTCAGCAAATCTCAAATTATGGGGGGGGGGGGGACATTGTAGAATACTATGAAATGCAAATAAGGTGAACTCCTCCCTCACACTAAGCAGAAGCAAACTCACTAGCAGGACATGATTAAATTCTGTATATGGACATCTATCATCACAGCACGAAGACAAAATTTTTTTGAGAAATCACATTAGCAGAATACAAATAACTGAAATCCAAGTGTCCAATGTAATAGGATGAGGAATCCAACTGGCTGCCCAGAGACACACAGGTATGAACCAGCTAATACCTTGATACTCACTAATTTTGCAGCAGGCCTCAGGGATTTAAGAAGATCTGAATAAAAATCTGGAATACCAGTCATTAATTTTGGTTTGCCCTATTGTCATTTGATTTTAGGAAAGAACATGGCTACCCAGCTCAGTGGTTCCCAGAAAGGGAGCTAGAGAATAAGTAACAAGCTAGAGAACAACATTCAGCTCCATCTCCTTCTCCCTATCACAAAACTGGTGCTAAACCAATTATGAAAGTCTGTTGGCCTCAGCACAACGTTTTGAAAGAATGACCATGTGATTTCAAGAGCGTCCTGCCAACATCTCTGTCTGGTGAGACAAAAGTCATAGTACAGCTCTAGGGTTAGTCAGATATAGGTTTGAGCCCATAATAAATAAATAAATAAATATAAATAAATAATAATAAAATAATAAACCTTTATAAATAAGGTCCCCATGTGAATTAAATGAGAAAAATCTGTGTGTAGTTCCTTAGCAGGGTTTGGAGCTCTATACATGGGAGCGTCTTTTTTGGCTATACCCACTTTACAGGTGGAAGACTTGTCAGGAGGTCACATAGCAGCCTGGTGGCAGAGCCAGGACAATAATCTATGACTAACATTAGAGCAGTGGAACCCTCCATTAGCCCCCATCTCTTCACATATCTGGGATTCCATCTCTGCCTGCTGTTAGGCTTTTGTCTACTTGGTAAACACTGAATGACATCTAATGCCAGGCCCTTGACTAGGTACTGAAGATACAGAGAGACAAGACAATCACTAGTAAAGTGCTGATTGGGCCCTTTGTTTTTCTTATTCTATAGGCTCAACCCTGTGGCTTTATTTGTTTTGCTGAGAACATTCAAATCTATACTTTCACAGTGGTGCTTTCCCCACATCTGAACTGTAATAACCAACTGCTTACTGGGAGTCTCCACAGAACCAGAATAGAATTTGTTGTCTCCCCACAAATCTGCTCCTCCGATGAACCCCACTAAAGCACTCAAGCCTTGTACACACTTCTCTCCAACACCCCAGTCTCCCCAAATCCTGTAGTTTTTATTAAATATAGATTGTCCCTGATTTCTCTCCACCTCCACTGTCAGAAGCCTAGTTCCAGCTACCATCATCTCTTCCCTGGGCGCTAAAGAGACTCAGAGTGAGGTTATCCTCAGTGACCAGGATACACAAGCCTTTCTCCGGCTCCCAGGCTTGGCACGTGCTGTAGTCTCTTTCTGGAACACTTCCCACCACTCCTGACCAGCGTTCACGTCTGTTTCAGAAGCTATCCCTGTTCTCCGCCCAGGACTTGCCCCTGTACCATAGGAATTGCTGTGTATCTTGACCACTTCTCTACCTCCAGCACCTACTACTGTATTCAATGAATGTTAAATGAATGAATGACGAATGAATGACAGACTGGGGCCAGATCTTAAAACGCCCACAAGAAAACCCAGTCGGACTATATCCTGAGGGCGAGGCCAGTGTCTGCGTGAGGCCTGGGGCATAAACACCCATCTCCTGCCCAGGCTTGCCCCACTTCATGGGCCCGTTGGTTCCCATTCTAGACAAAGTTTGGTTCTAATCGCTCCCAGTTTCTTTCTTTTTTAATTCCAGCTCTGGCTCACTGGCACGGTGTCCCAGACACCGGCCCGATCTGGAGTCAGGAGATCTGGGAAGTCTGGCATCCACACGCACCAGCCCAACCCTCTCATTGGACACCAGCTTCCCCTTCCCTGCAAAAGACATGAGCTGCAACATCTCGCCTTCAGGGTTCCAATAGCTGGCCAGACCCCTCCCTCACATCCTCCCGAGGAAACTTGGCCCTTGCCGGCCGCCGTTGCCTTTCCCCAACCTACTGGTTCGTCGTCCTGCCGCGCGCGGTGCTCTAGCCCCTCGCGTCGTTACACTAAGTCTAGGGGGCGGGGCCTCGATGCGACCCAATGCGCTTGCGCGGACCGCACCAGTAGGGGTAAAGAGCTGGGCGGGGAGGAGATTGGTCCCTGTGGAGCTGGACGGCGACCGAGAAGGGTCAGTCCGTGCGTGGGCAGCCTTGGCGTTAGGGGTTCCTTGGCTGGAGACTAAGGGACAGGACCTTGGGAAGGAGGGGAGGAGTTAGGCTGCGTTAGCTAGGAGTTGCGGGCTTGCGGAGGTGGTAGGATGTCAGATCTGGTGACGTCCAATGTAAGGTGGGGAAACATACTCAGAATGGGGCAGTCACTACCTCGGGGACACACAGTGGGGGGTAGGTGTGATAAGGGAGGCCCAGAAAGGTGGCAGAGACCCCACCGCAGGGTACCTTAGCACGTTAAGGGCCGAGCCAGTGTTGGAACCCAGGCTTCTGTTTTACACCCAGCTGAGTCCCATAAAAGCCCACCTCATTTCTCTAACCTCGGGACAGCTGCCATAAAGCTGTAGAGGCAAAGGATTTTCATTTTCCAGCAGTTTTTAAGTTGGGAACGTTTGAGGGTGATGCGTTGTTCTCAAAAATGCCCAATATCATTTGCATCAGGATTTGGGGCACCTTTTTTGAGAATGCAGGGTTTGTTTGTTTTTTTTTGTTTTTTGAGAATGCAGATTCTTGATCCCTATTCCTATCTTAACCTTTTGACAGCTCTCCAGTTCTTTAACTGTTGCTTCTCTCCGGGTTGTGAGAGGATCTTCTCAATGTGAAACGCTTGGTATGAATTTTTAAGTTAAAGTAACCTGAATTGATCAGTCCAGACTCTGGGAAGTTAACCATAACTAAGAACCCCAGCTTTCACATTAGATTAAGAAGGTAGACTGGTAAACAGTGCTTTTCTGGGGAATCGGAGGGCTTTGGAGTCTGGAGGGCGAGGCAGGAATGTGTATGCAGTGAAAGAAAGGGTGGAGGTAAGAGGCAGGAATGGGGATAGTGTTCCAAGTAGCAGGAACAGAAACACCAAAGGCAAATAATTCTGAGTGTGGCTAGGCTCATTTTAGAGACATTGAGTTTTTTTATAGATACTGAGGAGGGCCTGGGGGTTGATCAGGCTGTAGGAGCTCAGTCTTGGAGAGGGAGCCTTGGATGCCAGGTTAAGAAGTTTGGCATTTGTCCAGTGAATGATGGGGAGCTGTCTAAGGATTTTAAGCAGGGGAAAGACCTGGTCTATTTTGTGTATTAGCTGCTGGCTACAGTGTGGCAAATAGTTTGGAAGTAGGGAGACTAAGGCCAGAGAATATGCTCAGAGGGAGTTAAGGTGTGTGGCAGTGTCTGAAAAGATGGAGAGAAGGGAACAGGTTAAAGAGACCTTTAGGAGGGAGAACTACAACTAATTATAAATCAGTGGCCCAACCCAGGGGCCAGGATGTTTCCAGCTCCTTAAATAAAGCTTGTACACTCTCTGTCTGCAGGACAGGCTGAGTCCTCCAGTCTTGTTGCGGGGAGGGAAGGGATGGGTGGTCTGGTTATGGACAAAACAATGTTTCCCTTATGTCCTTTCTTTGTCTGCTTTTATACCTGAGGGAGAGCCTGAAGCAGCAGTTATTATAAAAGGCCCCAGGTGGCAGGAAAAATCCATCATGTTCACCAGGAACATGGGAAACTATTTCTAGAGCAGCATGAAATTAAAATAAAAAATCATGACCCAGGGTTCTCTGCAGGTTTCCCTCCTCCAAGATGGGTGCCAAGTGATGTGTATCAGGTGTCCATTGGTGAGACTTGGGGAAGATCTCAGACCTTAACAGCCCTCTGGTTGAGTCCCCTCACATTGTGGCAGGTAAGGTGTCTTTCTTCCCATTTTGTAGATGTGGCAGCTGAGCCTCAAAAGTTATGTGACTTGTTCAAGGGGACCCAGTTTGTGGGGCAGGGAGTAAGGTGTGGGAGTGTGAGAGGCTCTTGGCCACTCGTCTTTTCAAGTGAGGCTTTGTCTTTGTGCTCCCTCTGCCTTGAGGCTTTGCCCCTAAATCTTGGCAGCATTCACATGTTTCCTCCTCAGATGCCATCCGCACCCCATCAGTCTGTATCACATTATCCTGTATATTTTTTTCACAGCACTTACTAGTATCTGAAATTATTAATTTTGTCTGTTTCTCTCCACCATGTGAGCTCCATAAGAACAGGGGCAATATCTGTCCTGTTCACCACTTTACCACCAGCACCTGCAATGATTATCTGCTACATAGTAGATGGTCAATAACATTTGCTAAATGATAGAAATAAGCTGGGGAGGGAGGGAGGGAGGGAAACCAACATTAGGTGAAAGCTTAGGATGTTTCGGGTACTTTTCATAAACTACTTCATTTAATCCCCTCACAGCCTTTCAAGGTAGGTACTATATCTCCTTTGGGTAGATAAGAAAACTTGCCAAGTGAGGCCAAGTCGGTGGCTTGTTACTTTTGAGGTGATAGACTCCTTTGAGAATCTCCATTAGACACAATCTTTTGGCACACCGTGTGGAGGAATTCACAAACCTCCTTGAGTCCACCCAGGGGTCCCAGATCAAGGAACCCAGGATTGGGGAACTTGACCGAGGTCTCTCTGGCCCCACATCTTTGCTAGTTCCCCCTCCATGGCAAGGATAGATTCCATTTAGTGAACTACAGGGAGCCTGCTGAAGATTCTGTAACAGAGGGAGATTATGAGGCACTGAGCCTTTGATGTGTCAGACCTGAGTTCAAATCCTGACTCCAAAACTAGCAGTGTGGCTATGGGCAAAGCCTTCACTTTGAAAATGGAATCTATTTTTTTTCCTAACTATAAGTAACCTTTATTAATCTGTTCATTAAGTGCCAGGTATCTGGTTAATGGCTTTGCAGTTATCTCACCTTTTATGTGTCTTGACTGCCGGAGATCATGCAGCCTCCCGCCGTCAGCCAGTGTGCTCCCACATGTGCATAGGCTTCCCAAAGCTGACTTTTGAATCTATTGCAGTCTCTGCTCTTGGGATTTGTGGGAACATTTGAGTCTGAATTAGGTGAAAAAAAGACCAGGAGGGCTGCACTGCAGTGTGAATGGAGGCTAGTTGCTTGAGTTGGTATGTGTCTTTCCCCCGCGAGGGCCTCTCTCCAAGCCTGTACTGGGCCTCTCGACTGGGACATCTCTGCCTGTCCCGGGGTCTGCATTGCACATGGTCTGCTGCGTGGCTGCTCTCTCTTTTTAGCAATGACCTCACCCTGCCTGGTATTGTTGTTTATGAGGCTGTTTCTCCACCTGGCTGGGGGCCATGCTTGGCCATTCTATGGAATTCCTCTGTCTTCTAGCCCCTAGTACGGACCTGACCCAGCAGTGCTGCTCAGGAAATTCCTGTGGAATCAAAGTGAGGACTCTCCCATGTGTTGAGGATTTACTGTGTGCCAGGCCTGTCCTGGGCACGTTATATGTGTTATCTCATTTACACCCCCATGGTAATCCTGGGAGGGAGAAGTTACCCGTCCCTGTTTTAAAGAGAAGAAATAGAGATGCAGCTGGGCTTTGAATTAAGGCCCACTTGCAGTGATTGATGGCACCAGGGCCGACTCCAGGCCTATGCTCTCATTGTGCATAAGGTGTTCTTGAAACTGTGGTCTGATACCTTGAATACTGAGGGCTGAAGGGGGAGGGGGAAGGGGGGGAAGGGCATGGAGGAGGGGACTTTTTGGGATGAGCATTGGGTGTTATATGGAAAACAACTTGACAATAAACTATAAAGGAAAAAAAAAAAAGACTGTGGTCTGATAAAGGGGAGACACACTCCTCAACCCCCAGGACTCTCAGAGACTTTCTACTAACAAGCTTCTAGTCCAGCTCTCATTTCATCCATGAGGAGGGGTGCCCAGCTGGCTGAGACAGTGGAGCATGTGACTCGGGATCTCAGGGTTGAGCCCCACGTTGGGTGTAGAGATTACTTTAAAAATAAAATAGGGGCTCTTGGGTGGTTCAGTCCGTTGAGTGTCCAACTTCAGCTCATGTCATGATCTCCCGGTTTGTGATTTCGAGCCCTGCCATCAGTCTCTCTGCTGTCAGTGCCAAGCCTGCTTTGGATCCTCTGTCCCCCTCTCTCTCTGCCCCTCCTCAGGTCATTCTCTCTCTCTCTCTCTCCCTCTCTCTCTCAAATAAACATTTAAAATAAAATAATCTATGAAGCCCAGAAAGGAGAGATGACTGATTTACAGCCCCTCTTTTCCACTTACTACTTATCCTTACCCACTTACTTTTGGGCAGGATGGGATCTGATTTTACCCACCATTAGTAGCCCAGTGCCTGGTCCAGGTCGACACTCAGTAAATACTTCTAAATTTATTATGAAAACATTAAGCATATATAGATTAGCATAACAAACACCCATATTCTCACCACTCAGCTTACAAATAAAACATTGCTAATATAGCTGAAGGCCTCGTGCTCCTCCACAACTGTACTCCCATGGAAATAAAGACTCCCCTAAATCTGTTCTTTACTATTCCTATGTAATTTTTTTATTGAGCTATAATTCATATGCCTTAAATCCAACCTTTTTAAGTATACAATTCAGTGGTTATTCGTATGGTCACAAAATTGCACAACCATTACCACTAAGTCCAGAACTTTAACATCACCCCAAAAGAAACCCCGCACTCATTAGCACTCCCCCATTCCTCCTCTCCAGCCCCTGGCAGTCACTAATTTGCTTCTTGTGTCTATGCATTTGCCTATTCTGGACATTTCATATAAATGGACTCCTGTAGGTGGCCTTTTGTGTTTGGCTTCTGTCACTTACCGTTATGTCTTTAAGGCTCATACATGTTGTAGCGTGTACCAGTATTCTGTTGTGTGGACACACCACATTGTGCGCCTCTGCCGGTTGGTGGACGTTTGGGTTGTCTCTACTTTTTGGCTATTATTAATAAAGCTGCTGTGAACATTCATGTACAGGTTTTTGTGTGGCTGCATTTAATGCTCTTGGGAATAGACTTAGGTGTGGACTTGCTGGCTTACAGGGTAATTCTATGTTGACCTTTTTTTTTTCAAGTTTTGTTTTTTTTTTTAATTTAGGTAATCTCTGTACTCCATGTGGGACTCCCAACTCATGACCCCGAGAGCCACACGTTTTTCCGACTGAGCCAGCGAGGCTCCCCTTTCTGTTGAACTTTTTTAAGAACTGCCAGACTGTTTTCCAGAGTGGCTATGCTATTTTACATTCCCACCAGCAATGTCTGAAAATTCCAAGTTTTACGTCTTTACCACTTGTTCCTATCTGGCTGTTTGATTCTGACCATCCCAGTGGGTGTGAGGTATGTGGTTTCAACTTGCATTTCCCTTATGACTGATGATATTGAGCATGTTTTCTTGTGCTTATCAGCTGTTTATTTCCTTTGTCTATTCACATCTTTTGCCTAATTTTTTTTACTTAAACAAATTTATTATAGCTAAATATACATAAAATTTATGTATACAATTTATGTATACAAATTTAAGTATACAATTCAGTGGCATTAAGTACATTCACATTGTTGTGCAGGTATCACCACCATCTGCTGCTACAACTTTTTCAGCTTCCCCAACTGAAACTCTGTACCCATTAAACAACCAGTCCTAGGCAACCACCATTCTACTCCTAAATTACTTCAGTTTATTTATTTATTTTGAGAGAGAGAGAGAGAGAGAGAGGGAGGGAGCATGAGCAGAGGAGGGGCAGAGAGAGAGAGAAAGGAAGGGAGAATCCCAAGCAGGCTCTGCGGTGAAAGCACAGAGCCTGATGTTGGGCTCAAACCCACAAACTGCAAGAATAATGACCTGAGATCAAGATGCTTAACCAACTTAGCCAAGCAGGTGCCCCTCCTAGACTGTTTTCTGACTCAGTTTCTCTTTCACTTAATAAAAGAGAGGATCCATTTTTAAATGCCATTATTTGTCTTTTTATTGTTGAGTTACAAGAATTCTTCATATATTCTAGATATTAGACCCTCATCAGATACATGATTTGCAAGTAGTTTCTCCCATTCTCTGGATTTCTTTTGGATTTGTTGATATGTCCCTTTTGTTTTGTTGTTGTTGTTGTTGTTTGTTTGTTTTTAATTTGAGAGAGAGTGCACAAGCAGGGGAGAAGGGCCGAGGGAGAGAATCCCAAGAAGGCTCCACCTCAACATGGAGCCCAATGCCAGGCTCGATCCCACAATTCTCGGATCATGACCTGAGCTAAAATAAAAAGTCAGACTGAGCCCCCCTGGCACCTCTTGACAGTGTCCTTTGAAACACAAATATTTTTCATTTTGAAGAAGTCCAATGTAACTGTTTTTCCTTTGGTGCTCTGCTCTGAGTATCCTATCTAAGAAACCATTGCCTAATCCAAAATGATGAAGATTTATACCTATGTCTCCTTAGAGTTTTATAGTTTTTACTCTTACATGTAGATCTTTGATTCATTTTTAGTTCATTTTTGTATATGGTGTGAGGTAGGTCCTACGCATTTTTAATCCTTTTACTAGGTGTGTGTTTCTAAACTTTATTTGATATTATTTTTTGTTTTTTTGACAGAAAATGTTACTTAAATGGTAACATTATGTATGTTCTTGTGCAGCTTGCTGTCACCTCAGCCTTATGTTGAGAGAGTCATCCATTTGATCAGGGTAACTAGTTCATTTGTTTTCACTACTGTATAGGTTCACTGCATAAAAACCACACTTTATTTACCTGTCCTCCTGTGAATGGTCTATTGGCTTGTCTCTAGTATTTTACTGTTACAAAAGATAAACCATCTAAAATGTGCCTCCTTGTGCAGTGTGTTGAAGGTCATGAGCATATTCAGATTTCTTAGATAATACCAAATATCTCTTTTAAGTGGTTTTATAAATTTGCACTCTTGCCAACAATGTATTAGAATTGCCTTTGTTGGATTAGAATTGCATCTTCAGTAAGACTTGGTATTGTCAGGCTTTTTTGTTTTTGCCAGTCTAGTGGGTGTGAAATGATACTTCACTGGAGTCTCCTACATTAATACCACAGTTTCTTTTTCAGTAAATATTTGCATGGTTGGATAGGTGCACACAAAAGCAGAATGGAGGCAGCTCTTTGAGGAGATGACCCTTGTGACCCTGCTTGTGGCTAGATGATGGCAGGGCTCTGAGCCTTCACTGTGCTGGCTGTTTGGAGGGAGACTCTGGAGCTAGGAAGTGTTCAGCAAGACTGAAACTCTAGAAATGGGAGAAAGTACTTGTCACCTTGACAGCAGTGATGGGAGCCTCTCTCCAGGAAGAGGCTGTAGTCCTGCCCTTCCATTTCACTAAGAAGAGAAGGAGCTGGAGAGAGAGAAGCCAGGAAAAATTGTATAAGGATGAGAATGGGGTCCCATAGTCTTAGGAATGACCCTTTTATTGGAACCTTCTCATTGTCTTGATATTGGTGATATGTATCACCAATTTATTCTACTCATTTATTCTCATTTATTCTACTGAGTTTGCAGATGATGAAAAGGATAATAAGAAAATAGCAATGATCGTGTATTAAGCAGTTATTATGTGTGAGGCATTGTGCGTTTTCTTTTTTTATGAGTATTATCTCATTTAATTCCAATGGAGTAGGTACTGTTACTATTCCTGTTTTACAGATGACAAATGGGATCAAAGAGATGGAGTAACTGAGGGTTTTCACTCAGTCTGACTCCAGAACTTGTAAGCGCTGTGCAATATTGTTTGGCTGGCTCAGCTAAACCCAGGAGGGCAAAGAAAGGAGAGGCTTTTCCAGGCCTGGGTGGGTGAGAAGCGTGAGTCATGAAATCCACTGGGCCTGGTGTGGAAACAGCAACAGGGAGCAGAATGAGAGGCCCCCTGGAAAAGATGGTTCTTGAGAAGCAGATGCTTCCAGCCCAGTGGACATGGCCCGTTTAGCAGGCACTCAAGGGCACCTCTTCTGTGCCAAGTCCTGAGCTGGCTGCTGGGGTGCAGAGTGGGATCTGCCCATTCCCAGGTCTCAAGAAGTCCCTGGACAGGTGGAACAGAATTTGGAGTATGTGGGTGGCCCTCGCCTCCTAGGACACAGGTAATAAGATAGCACATCAGACTGAGGGCTGTCCAGGTATCCTTCAACAGGTAAAATTTTAAACAAACTGTGGCACATCCATAATGTGGAATACTACTCAGTAACAGAGAGGAACACATCATCGATGCAGGCAACAGCTTGGCTTAATCTCCAGGGAATTACGGTGAATGAACAAAGTGAATCTTAAAAAGTTACATACTGTATGATTTCATTTATATAACATTTTTGAATTGACAATTAAAAAATTTTTAATGTTTATTTTTGAGAGAGAAAGAGAGAGAAATGGAGCATGAGTGGGGGAAGGGAAGAGAGAGAGAGAGAGAGAGAGGGAGACACAGAATCTGAACCAGGCTCCAGGCTCTGAGCTGTCAGCACAGAGCCCGACACAGGGTTTGAACTTGGGAACGGTGAGATCATGGCCTAGGCCAAAGTTGGATGCTTAACCAACTGAGCCACCCAGGTGCCCCTGAATTGACAATTTTAGAACTGGAGAACAGATTGGAGGTTAATTTTGGATGGGTTAAGGATGGGAAGGAGGAAGGTGTTTTGTTGTTGGAACTCATTGACTGTTGGAATATTGACTGTGGTGGTGGATCTGTGAACACACACAGGTGATAAAATGGGATAGAACTTAATATACACACACATATATGTAAAACTGGGAAAACTTGAATGAACTTGGAGGATAATATCAATGTCAATACAGGTGATCTCTCTTTATTATTTCTTATAATTGTGAATATGTAATTACCTACCAGAAATTTCAATTAAAAAAATGAAATTTAATGCCCAAAGCATTGGCAGGACAATAGAGATGTTTGTAATGACAACATTTTCAACCCACGTAAAAAATCCTGAGGGCTGGGGCGCCTGGGCGGCTCAGTTGGTTAAGCATCTGATTCTTGATCCCGGCTTAGGTCAGTGCAGAGCCTGCTTGGGATTCTCTCTCTCTGCTTCTCTACTACTTGGACATGCGTATGCTCCCCCCACCCCCCCAAGAAATAAATAAATTTAAAAAAATGCTGAGGGCTGTGTGCAAGGAGGCCTCTTGCCCTTAAGTTAGCAAAGTCCAGCTCCACAGAGAAGTGGACAGGATTCTCTGAGATGTGGAGGAGTGCAGGGTAACCCTAAACACCTCAGGAGACCCAGGGTAGACCCATTGGATTGGTTTCCAAGCTTAATTCTTTGAGCCTCTTTCTTGTCCTTCACCTCCTGAGCTGACTGACCACCATCATAAGGGCAAGGGCAGAGCCACAACACCCCCTACCCCTCCCACTCTACCTCTAATTGGTCTTCTGAGAAGGACAGATGTTCCTTCCTCATTCTCTACTCCACCAGGTTGGGCTAAGTGCCCCTCCCCTGGGATTTCCTGTGTCAGTTGTTATGAACTGTCTGTGCCTCCTCCATGACTGTCTCCTCGACTAGACAGACTCCTGGACTTTGGGAGCAAGACCAGAGCCAGTCCAAATCTGGGGTGCATCAGAGAGTGTTTGTTGTACTCAACTAAATGGGAAGTTGACCCTGGGTGAGATAAGCCTGTTCTGATCCTGAGATCCTAGGGAGGGCCTGGGCTGTGGCACAGGATTTGGGGGGTAGTGTGGCTATGGTCTTACATGATCCTAGGACTTTGTTCCCATCTGGTAGGCCCACTAGGATATCTCTTCTAGAAGATTGGCTGCCCTGAACACTGCTTCAAATTCTGTCCCCAGAATGGCAGACCCAAGGCTCCTCTACCAAACTACCCCAACGTATATGTACTCACAGGGATCATGTGTTCACATTGCTGACCTCTTACTCTGGGCTAAGCACTTTGATTTCTTTATTTCTCTCAGCATCATTTATAAGGAAGGTCTTCTTTATATATCCATTTTGCAGAGAAGGAACCCAAGTTTCAGAGAGGTTAAGTAACTTGCTCAGGGTTACTTAGCCTGTAAACAGCAGACCAAAGACTTGAAAAGGCATTCCCGTGTGCCTGTCTAGTGCCTGCAGGTGCAAAGTTGAAAAAAAGAAACATCACTGCCTTTATGGAGCTAATGATAAAATCACCAGACATTTATATGTGTTTATGTATGGCAGTCTAGGCTAAACTCTTTATATACATTATATCATTGACTCTGCTTTACAACCAAATGAAATCAGGTTATGCCCATTTTACGATGAAAATCGAAGCTTCAAGAGGAAAAGAGACCTGCTCAAGGTCACATAGCAAGTAGAATACAGACCTGGCCAGTCTGCTCTTGAGCCAGTGCTATCAGACCCTCTTCTGCCATCTCTTTCCCAGACCTATTTTTGGCTTTTTCCCTCCTCCGTACACAGGCCCCCTCCCTGCTATTATTTCCACCCTCCTCTTACCCCAGCTCTCCTGTCTAGTCTGTGTCCATAGACCCATTCATATTCTAAGCATAGTTTGGAACCTGTGGTTGGGCCAGAATATCTATCTACATGGTGATACCCCGTACTCTGGCCCTTTCTGTTCCACCCTGCTGCCTGGCTAGGGGAGTCTTGGAGGAGACTGCTATCCAGTCCCCTCACCTACCTGTGGTGGCCGGAATATGTGTGGCCTCTGCAGTGCAGAGGATAGAGCAGCAGGATGCCCACACCTGGCAGGGAGGCCAGCATACCAGGAGGTGCAGGTTCTGGAAGCTAATATGAGCAGCAGCAACTGCTGGCATTATCTAGCCTCTAAGAATAGCTTGGGCTGAAGTGTTGGGGGCTGGGGCCAGGGAAGAGGGCGGGAGCCTGTTTCCATTGCCCCTTCCACCTCTGCTGCTTGGCCTAGAAACTGGAAAGCCTCCCTTCTGGCTTACCATTTGCTCTCAGATGGTTTTGCATGGATGCGTCTTGCCTGCTATTGGGCTGGAGAAAAGAGGGGGACCCATTGACTCAGACCCAGGGCTGAGGTCAATGAGTCTTCACCCTGAGGACTGGCCCTCACCAGGCCCTCCCCACTCGCATAGAATAGGAGCTTGCTTTTTCAAGGATCATGTTGGAAGTGAACCTTACTCATTTAGCAAATCCTTAAGAACTTGATAGTATATACCCATGATTCAGAATTCAAAAGTATAGAAGGGTAACCAAGAAAAAAAAATCAGTCTCCCTCCCTTCCCTAGCTCTTGGCCACCTATTCATCTCTCCAGAGGCAACCACTCTTACCAGCAAAGGTGGTCCCTCCGTAGGTAGGCACATAAATACATGAGTCTTCTCTCCCCCTATTTTTACATGAGTGATATAGCACATCCCATCCATTCTTCGGCTCCTCACTTTTTTCACTTAATGATATATGTTGGAAAGAACAGTAATTTATCGAGTCTTTACTCTGTGGCATGCAGTATTCTAACTAAGCACATCAGATGTTGTAACTCATATCGTGTTCATTAGAATCCTGTGTGGTAGGTCTTTTTTATGAATTTTCATTGTTAAAAGGTTAATTTCCCAAGATTTCAGAGCTGGTAATTGGCAGAGCCAGGATTCAGTCCCAGGCAGTCTGACTTTAAATAAGATGTTCTCCATCACTACCCTGTATTGCTTCTCATGCTTGAGTCCTGTCACTACATAGCACCCCCTCACTCTTCCCAAGGGCCCAGGTAAGAAATGTACATTGAGGGGCGCCTGGTGGCTCAGTCAGTTAAGTGTCCAACTTTTGATTTTGGTTTCAGGTCACGATCTCACAGTCGTGAGATCTGGCTCTGCATTGGGCATGGAGCCTGTTTAGGATTCTCTTTCTCCCTCTCCCCCTCCCCTGCTCTCACGTTCGCACACGTGCTCTCTCTTTCTCTCAAAAAAATATTTAAAAAAATTAAGAAATGTACATTGAACACTCACCGTGGCCAGGTTCAGGCTGGGATGCAGCAGAGAATAAAAAAGATTAGGTCTCTGCCCTCATGGAACTGGCACCCCAGTGCCCATGTGTGTCTGTCAACCAAAGTAGGAAGAAGGAAACACACGTGTCACACACACCCACATGTCCAAGTCTGCTGTTTGCACACAACTTTCTCCTTTATCTGGTCCTTTACTCACACAGCCTCTGAGCTGAAAGGCCTTCTAGCCCAGAGCTATGGGTAGAACATGGAGGTCCACACAGAGGTAGATACCTTCAAGAGATCACGATGTGGCCCTCGTGATTCTCATCCCCTGCCCCCTAGGATCCATTTCAGTAAGGCTGGTGGGGGGTGTCTATAATCCAGGGCCCAGCCATTGTTTGAAGTTGGGAACAATTGAAGGGCAAGGGAGCTATAGATAGATCCACAGCTGCTGTCACCTGTTCCAGCCTGGGCACAGGGCCCGAGCATTGTCTACATGGGGGCACTCTACCAGTGAGGGCCCACTGGGAGTGGGAGGTTGCCCCAGTCCAGCTCAGCTCTAGAGAGACTGAGTCAGAGGCCAAGACAAAGAAATACAGAGTCTCAGAGGGCAGAGAAAGACAGAGTAACAAAGAAGGACCAAGACCCTTGAGAGATACAAGAGACTCTCACCACATGCTAAAAACATAGGTTGGGAGTGTGGGCAGAGACAGCTATGTAGACAGTGAGGGCCTAAGGCAAAGATTCAACTCCAGGATAGAGCAAATCAAAGCCCCAGACCAGAGCCTGTGCTAGGGCCTAGACCACTTCAGTCCAGCATCAAGGTCTTTCTGTCCATTATCTCCAGGAGGGCTACACATGCATGTTTCTCTCTGGGGCAGCCACACTCCAGATTCTTCTAGGGCAGTCTGAGGTACTCTCAGGAGTGATCTAGGAGGCTCTGAAAGGGAGAGTTTGTGCTGCTGGGTCTAATTGTAAGTGTAATTCACTATGTGACCTTAGGCAAGGATCCGCCTCTTCTTTTGTGTCTCAGTTTCCCTAGCTGTTCAACAAGAGAGTTGGTTTGCATGATCACTAAAGGTCCTTTTAGCCTCCAGATGCCCCTCAGGACGTCCACCCTCCCCCCTCAACCCGGTCTAACCTCCCTCCCTCTTGCTGCAGCTGAAGCCAGTTCCCTCCTTTGTTTGTCCTTTGTGAGGATGGGGGACAGCTGGTCCCCCACCACCTTCCCCCCCCCCTCAAGTAACCTTTTAGC
This sequence comes from Cryptoprocta ferox, assembly GCA_028646485.1. Lineage (NCBI taxonomy): Eukaryota > Metazoa > Chordata > Mammalia > Carnivora > Eupleridae > Cryptoprocta > Cryptoprocta ferox. The sequence continues at coordinate 22,783,120 of CM053576.1, read as the reverse complement.
CATAAATCCACATTGAGGCATCTCTCCTCCGGATAAACACCCCTGATGCCTTTTGGCAGCCCTCATCCTATTTCTGCTCAAGCATCAGAGCCGGGGCCCACTCGGGCTCTCTGCAGCTGCCCAGGGCCCCAGGAGGGGGACAAGCCTTGGACGAGCAGGGGGCCCCCACCCCCAGGGTGCCAAGGGGAGGGCTCCCCTCTAGGGCCTCACCGCCTTGCGTTTGGACGGTTATGGCAGCCACCTCCTAAGTAAGTCTTCCTGCCACCGGTCTCCCCCCTTCAGTCCATCCTCCACACCAGCTGCCACTAGGATCTTGTGAACACATAAATCTGACCACGCTGTCAAATGTCCTTGCTCAGAGCTCTTTGATGAGAAACATAAAATACAAATGCCTTTGATGGCTCCCCAACTCCTGCAGGAGAACGCTAAATGCTAATCTGGCCTCTGAGGCTGTTCACAGTCTAGTCCCAGCTGCTCCGTCCGGCCTCCCCTCCCTGTGTGCCCCCCGTGTCCTAGCCTCCACCTGTGTGGCTGCGCCGGTCTTGGAGTTTGGCTCCTGTTCTGTGTCCCCTCTCCTCTGCCTTTGGTGACTTCCTCTTACCTGGACGGCCACTGCCTCCTTGCTGCTCTGCCTGCAGCATTCCAGTCTGTTCTCTGTATGGCAGCCAGGGTTGTCATCATTAAATCTCAGACCACTTACTCTCCTACTCTGACAGCTTCCCATTGTCCCTTTCAAGTCCTACAAGACTCAGTGATCCAGCTTGTGCCTATCTCTGTAACCCTGCCTTAAAAAAACTCTCCCCCAGAGGTACCTGGGTGGCTCAGTCAGTTAAGCATCCACCTCTTGGTTTTGGCTCAGGTCATAATCTCAGTACTCGTGAGTTCAAGCCCCAGATCGGGCTCTGCACTGACAGCATGGAGCCTGCTCGGGATTCTCTGTCTACCTCTCTTTCTGTCCCTCCCTTCCTCCCTCCCTCCCTCCCTCCCTTCCTCTCTCTCTGTCTCTCTGTCTCTCTGTCTCAAAAATAAATAAACATTAAAAATAAACCTCTCCTCCTGCTCCTGGTCCAGTGGCACTAGCGTTGTGACAGGGCATCAAACTCACCAAACTATTTTCTGCCTCATAGCTTTTGTATTTACTATTCCTTTTGCTCAGAATATTCTTCCTCTGTCTCTTTTGTGGCTCCTTCTTATCCCTCAGGTCTCACATTGAATGTCACCTCTTCAGAGAGCCCCCCGCCCACCAACCTGAGTAGTGTACACCGCCATGACACTTCACCATGTTACCATAGTGCCTTTATATCCTGTGCCACGATCTTGAATTACCTTAGAAAACATATCTGCTTGTTTATTGACCGAAGCTCTATGAGGGAAGGGACCTTGTTGTCATGCCCCTCTCCTTGCCCGTCCAGATTTCAGACTTGCTCATGTCCTTCACGTTACTCCATTCTGACACCGCCTTTGGGTGTCTTTACTTTTCCTGGACAAAGAATATTGTGTTCCCATCCTGGATGTAGAACAGAAGGTGCCAGATGCATGTTCATCTGAATCCATGTGTTCCTCCCAGCTGTGGTAGCATTTTAACAGAGTCTTTCAATGTCTTTATCAAAGAAAGATTTCCAGGGACTGAGGGGCATTGGTGACAGATACATTTCCGGTTGGGGATGGCTCCCAAATCATACCTTCTCTCTCCCCCTATCTGCCCTTGCTTTCTCCCATACTCCGCTTCCCCAGGGGCATTTTGGGATAGAAGAAGAGAAGCCTCAGGTACTATGTCCCTTTAGCCCGATCAGCTCATTTCTTGTGGGAATCTCTCCCAATAGCCCCAGCTCAGCAGCCACCTCCAGTTCTGGAGCGGCTCCAGTTCTCTAAGCTGTGAGCTCCAGGGCCCCGCAAAACTGCTTATCTGAGGCCTTTGGTAGAGAGAAAGTGGGGACACCTAGGTTCTCCCCTGTATCCTAAGACTGCCTATCTCTGTCTTTCACCACTTTACTCTCTACTCTGGATCCTGCTCCTCCTCCCCAACTCTGTTCCTAGCCAGGCCCTAGGTTCCTTGGCTTTGCTGTGGGGGATGTAAATAGGAGATTTACAGCATTGCTGTCTTTGTGGGCAGCAACAGGCTTGTTCAGGGCCTCCGGGGTCTAGGGGCCTGGGAGCACTGAGGCCAGAATACCTGAGGCTAAGCCCTCCCTGACAGTCCTTCCTAGCACTATCAGCATCTTAATTAAGTCCCTTTAAGATTATGGTTCTTAGATTTCTGGAGAGAGTCTTTGCAGCCCAGGAGGGCAGACATACCACAGGCCAGGCTGCAGGTGACCCAGCCGCCCTCATGCTGGTCCTCACTGTAGCCGCCTTCTCCTTTGCAGGTTTCCATATGCTGAGGTAGAGAGCTAACCTCTCGAGTGGGATCCTGGAATCTGGCCCAGGCTCCCTCTGTCCCTGTCGGGGCCTCTGTGTCCTCAGCTAAGCAGAGGGTCTTGATGAAATGATTTCCTTTCCAGCCCTGATGCTCCTGATTCCTAATGCCCTGCTGTCTTTAACTGGAGTGGGGGAAAAGAGGGGAGAGGCAGGGAGAAATAGAAAAGGTACAGAAAAGTACAGAGGACCATTAACACATTTTTGTCATATTTGCTTCAAGTCTTTTGCCCCTGCGTTGTAGCACTTCAAGGTTCTGGTGACCCCAGTTCTAACACTCCAGGATTCTAAACCGAGGTTCACATAGTCTCGTCTCTGCACTCACAATGTTGGGAAGAGGAGGAAGGAAGAAAGACTTTGGACTGTCTACACTGGCTACTCAATGGGTGGGTTGGTTGGGATGAGAGAGTGGTGGTGAAGAAACAAAGCTTCCGGAGGTTCTAAAATCCTAGAATCCTAAAGTCCTAAAGTTGGAGCAGACCTCAGAGGTTGCCCGGTCCAAAGCTTCAAGCCCTGTGCAACCTCTGCTTGATTCTTCCTTGCTGTTGGCAGGTTCGTTTTCTTCTACGAAGCCTCTTCCATGGCTGACAGGCTCTGAGTATGAAAAAGCCCTTTTCTATGTGTGCCTCCAAACTCTGCTTCCTTGTAACCACTCAACCGGTCTGCTCTTGAGGACACACAAGTCACACAGGCTTCATTTGCTCCAGGACAGCCCTTCATATATTTGAGGTTGGTGCCTTACGTCCTTGCATATTGTGGCAGTTGGTGCTTCTCATAGGTGCCTCTTGGGTTTTCCCATTGCTTCGTCATTTTTGTCTGTGAGCTCATCTCAGCAGGAAGGTGTGCCCTGCGTAGTAGCAGTGAACTTACAGTTCTAGACCCATTTCTTTTGGTTGGTTTCTCAGCCCCAGGTTTATACATTGAACAGGTAATTTTAGAATTCAGACCCACATTATATTTGATATAGGCTAGGCTCATTAGAGGTTCTGGTTCTCCAGGCTAATTCTTTTTTTTTTTTTTTTTACATTATTTTATTTTTGAGAGACAGAGAAATTGTGAACAGGGAAGGGACAGAGAGAGAAGGAGACACAGAGACACAGAATCTGAAGCAGGCTCCAGGCTCTGAGCTAGCGGTCAGCACAGAGCCCAATGAAGGGCTTGAACCCACGAACCGTGAGATCATGACCTGAGCCGAAGTCGGACGCTCAACCAACTGAGCCACCCAGGCGCCCCTCTCCAGGCTAATTCTATTGCTCAGGCCCTAGGAAAGAAGGCCCTGCTTTCTGAGCCGGGCCTTTGAACAGGGAGCAGAGTTTTTCCCACCCTCTGGACTTTCTCTAAATAAGGAGATTAAAACCCTATAATCTTTTTCTTTAATGTTTATTTCTTTATTTTTGAGAGGGAGAGACCGAGCATGGCGGGGCACGGGGCGGGGCAGAGAGAGGAAGAGAGCTGTCAGCGCAGAGCCTGATGCAGGGCTCAAACCCATCAACTGTGAGATCATGACCTGAGCAGAAAGGAAGTCAGATGCTTAGCCGACTCAGCCATCCAGGTGCCCCAAAAACCCTATAATCTTTTTTTTTTTTTTTTTTTTTGAGAGAGAGAGAGACAGAGAGCGAGCGAGCCAGAAGGGGCAGAGGGAGAGAGAGAGAGAGAGAGATGAGGGGGGGAGAGAGAAAGAGAGAAATAGGGTTCACCCAGAATGGTGCTCATGTTTTACCTGAAGTGGGGCTCATGCTCACCTGAGGTAGGACTCGAACTCATGACCCATAAGATCATGACCTGAGATGAAGTCAGATAACTTAAGGACTGAGCCACCCAGGCGCCCAACAAAACCCTATAATCTTAAACTATCTGTCAAGTTGTGTTCGTACTCTTACTCAGCACACACCTACTGACTTTCTGCTGTGTGCAGGCATTCTGTAAGGTGCTGGGGATATACACCAAGCTCTTGCCCTTTAGTCAGTGGGGAGGCAGGCCAGAAACACCCTAAGTTCTATGAAGAGAATCAAAACAGAAGGATGTCCTCACAAATATTATGTGGAGAGAAAGAAGAAAGGGATACATAATGTAGGATTCCATTCATAGAAATTTTGAAAACTAATCTGTGACATTAGAAGTCGGGATGGTAGGTGATGGAGTAGTGACTGAAAGAGGAGGGGTTGCTGGTAATTTGATTCTTGAATAGGGTGTTTATTTTGTAGAAACTCAGATCGCACGACAATATTCACTATATCCCTGATTATAATGGCAAAAAGATTGGGAACAATCTAAATGTCACCCAAAGGAGAGCTGTATCATTTCATAACTTGGAGAAGTATCTATAGTATTAATTCCTAAAAGGGTCTGGGCATTTGAAATTTTAATAGATACTGCCAAATTCGGCCATGCATTTTTAAAAAAAATATTGTTAATTTATTTATTTAAAAAATTTTTTTAACATTTATTTATTTTTGAGAGAGAGAGAGGGGCAGAGAGAGAGGGAGACACAGAATCCGAAGTAGGCTCCAGGCTCCGAGCTGTCAGCACAGAGCCCGATGGGGGGCTCTAACTCATGAACTATGAGATCATGACCTAAGCTGAGGTCAGGTGCTTAACGGACTGAACCACCCAGGCGCCCTGGCCATGCATTTTTTTTAATTAAAAAAAAAAATTTTTTTTTTACATTTATTTGTTTTTGAGAGAGAGAGAGAGAGAGAGAGACAGAGCATAAGTGGGGGAGGGGCAGAGAGAAAAGGAGACACAGACTCTGAAGCAGGCTCCAGGCTCTGAGCTGTCAGCACAGAGCCCGATGTGGGGCTCTAACTCACAAACCGTGAGATCATGACCTGAGCCGAAGTCAGAAGCTTAACCAACTGAGCCACCCAGGTGCTCTGGCCATGCATTTTTTTTTTTTAAGAGTTTTTTCTTTTTCTTTTTTCTTTTTATATATATATTTTTTACATTTATTATTAAGAGACAGAGACAGAGCATGAAGGGGGGAGGGGCAGAGAGAGAAGGAGACACAGAATCTGAAGCAGGCTCCAGGCTCTGAGCAAGCTGTCAGCACAGAGCCCGACGTAGGGCCCGAACCCACGAACCACGAGATCATGACCTGCGCTGAAGTCGGGCGCTCAACCGACTGAGCCACCCAGGCGCCCCTGGCCATGCATTTTTAACAAAGTTTTTGTGTAATGTACATGCAGTGAAGTGGGTACATCTTGAACATACAGCTCGATTAGTTTTACAGAGTGAACACACCTGTGTAACTGCCGATCTGCTCAGTATATAGTGTTTCTTGCATTCCAGAGGCTTCTCTTGTGCCTCGTCCATTCATTACTCTCCCTCAAAGGACCAGTCTTCTACTTATATCAGCTTACCTGTTTTTGAACTATATATGATTGAAAATGGGTCTTTGAAATTATTTCTATATATTTTATAGAATACAAGTATATCTGTGTTTTTGGAATTGGTAGCCTGATGGTACAAAGGATTTCTCTGTATGGGCTCAGTCTGACATCTGGCTGGAATCCTGGCTCTGGACCTGTGTAGTTCTACGTGTCCACTGTCTCAGATTCCAGGATCCTTTGATTTGACTCTAAAATTTTGTGGTGTCACCAGGGGCTGAATGGGGTGATGGACAGGACAGCCTGTTAGTGCCCTGATGTATTCCAGAGCCCATATCAGGCAGACTGAGTGCCAGCACACCCGACGCCTGTTGAGAGTGGGGTGCAGGAGGGGGCTAAGCATGGGAAGTTGGTTTCCTGTGAATCTTGAATGTCTTCTAATTATTCTAAATTTCCTCATTTTGCTTTCTTTTCAGCCAGATCACTTCTTTATGCCTATGGTCACAGGTCTAGTTTTCTTCATGTACAATTTCCCCGGGGGATCCCAAGGAGGTAGGGATAGAGGTAGGAGGAAAGAGACAGCATGCAGTACTGGAGAGGGATGTCTCACTCTCTCTGCTTCTCTTTTTGATTGGTCTCTGCCACTACTTATCTGTGAGATTTGTCAGTGTTTTCTTTTTTCTGGGCCTCAGTTTCCCTGGATGTATAAAGGGGGTTGTGCCAAATAGTCCCAGAAGGCATTCTGTTGTTTCCTCTCTCTCAGTCTCCTTGCTCTTTGTTTCTGGGGGTGTGAGCCTTTTTCTGGGTGGATCAGACGCCTTGTGACTCAGTTTCTCTCTCCCTGGGCTCCTCAGTCTTCCCAGATTTCTCTCAGCTTTCCCTGCCCTGTCAGTCTCTGAATCCCAGCCTCCCTGTCTCTTAGTAAGAGTGTCTCTCTCCGCCTTTGTGATCCCATGACAATGGGAGGTAAAAATAGCCCAGGGGCCGAGCTGGTGGAGATAAAAGGGAATTTGCCTTTTGTGTCCTGTGGCCAGGCTGGGGGGGCTGTGACACGTGGAGATTGCTGACATAGCTCTCCTCCGCTGACCTTGACAGTGGCAATAAAAGGGGTAGCCCAGCTTCCAGCCCTCACCCTGGTGCTGAGGTGGGTGATCAGGGCTGAGGTTGGAACCAAAGGGTGAGGGTGCCTATGGGTGGGCATAAGTTTCTCTGTATCTGTGGGAAAGGATGCTCTGGTGTTTGAGAGAGTGTGTGTGTGTGTGTGTGTGTGTGTGTGTGTGTGTCTGTTGGGGGCTCACCAGGGAGGCTGATATGGGGACCCCTGGGGAATCACTGAGTATTAGGCCTTGAGTGTTTTGAATCATGCCCCTGTTTGGGGCCCGTGGGTCCCTTAGTTCCTCTGTCACTGCCGTCTTCCAGTGCCTGATGTCTTAGACTGCCTTGAACCTCTAAGATTTTTAGTACCTCATCCTCCACCTCTCAGTGCCACCGCCATGATGGATGTGAGTGAACTTGGGGAGTCTGCCCGCTACCTCCGCCAGGGCTACCAGGACCTGATGAAGGTGCACACTGTCCCGTGGGATGGTAAGTGAAGGCAGAAGAGCACGACCACAGTGTTGCCCTTATGGACTCAGACCAGGAAGGGGGAGGGGTGGAATCGAGCTCAGGGCTGAAGGGGCACTCTGGCCTGACAGCTTTAGCCTTGGCCCTTTCCCTCAGAGTCTGGGGTCCTTAAGGATACATTCCCAGAGACTCTGTGTACATCACTGCATGTTTGTGAACAAGCCTCGGTTTGCTCTTCTGTAAAATGGGACAATATTCCCTATCTCCTGGAGCAGCAATCTGTGGCTGGAGCCCGAGGCCTCTGAGATGGGAGTGATTGGTATGTATGCAGGCTGGTATCCATAAAACCTGTGCTAGAGTTATTTTTAGTGCTTTCCATAGAGTCAAAGCCAAAGACAGGAATAAAGACTACTATTTATGACCTAGTTTGCTCATAGGACAATAATAATAGGCAATGTGTATCAAGTGTGTATTTTGTGCCAGGCCCAGAGTGAATGACTTTCCATGCATCATCTCAATAATCTAGGGAGATGGGGACCAAGGCCAAGGTCAGTTTCATGGGCATGCGACCTCTGCAGTTGCATAGGGCATCACCCTCAGAAGGGCCTCGTGTTTGATTTAACACTCTGCTCTCACCATCTTGAAATGTTTAATGATTAAAAAAAATTTTTTTAATGTCTATTTTTGAGAGAGAGAGAGAGAGAGAGAGAGGGAAAGAAAGACAGAGCACGAGTAGGGGAGGGGCAGGGAGAGAGGGAGACACAGAATCCAAAGCAGGCTCCAGGCTCTGAGATGTCAGCACAGAGCCGGATGCGGAGCTCAAACCCATGAACGGTGAGATCACGACCTGAGCCAAAGTTGGACGCTTAACCAACTGAGCCACTCAGGCACCCCAGTGCTTAATGATGTTTTTAACAGGAGACCTGAATTTTAATACTGGGGCCTGAGAGTTGTGTAGCTGGTCCTGACTAAGGCACTTGGCTAGTATTGGCAGGACAGGAAACAGAACCTGGCAGTCTTCAGTCTGAGCCCATGCCTTTAACCACCATAAGATATGGGCTCCCTGAAGTTGTGGGACCAGCTGACCAGGCAGGAAGGAACACAAGACACGGAATTGAGAGAAGTGGGTTTGAGTCTTCAGCGAAATGGGGGAGGCAGAACTCCTCTGAGAATTACGTGCCTGATTTTGAGGCCTGCTCCATATGGGACCTCAGGAGATGCCCATAACATTTTGCCTTTGAGGGAACAGGCCCAGAGGGAATGAGGGATTTTCCCAAGGTTGGAGGGTAGATATGGCAAAAGCAGGAATCTGAACCTAAGTATGTAATCCAGGGTGGTGAGGGCCTATTACCTCAGTCAGGGAATCCTCTCACCAGGTCCCTATGGACCCTCCCAGCTCTGCCCTTCCAGGATCCTGGGTCTGGAAGGATCTTCTTTGTATACCCCTGCATCCTGACAGAGGGGCTCATGGGAGGGGCACAGCTGTATGGACAAGGCTTGGAACCCCTGTTGGATGTGCCTCAGCCCTTCTCAAAGCCCCACTCCTCTCCCTCAACCAGGGAGGAAGAGGGTCTGGGTACCTGATGAACAGGATGCCTACGTGGAGGCGGAGATCAAGTCGGAGGCAACTGGGGGCAGAGTCAACGTGGAGACCAAAGACCAGAAGGTTTGGCTCCTCTTTTTCGGGGTTATGTCCTCTGCCCCCTGGGGTGCAGCTCGCTAGTGCACCGAATGAAAGGGGGTCTGGGAGGGCACATGGATAAGAGGCTGAGGTCAGAGGTCAGTCCGTTGCTGCCGCCTGCCACCCCACCCGATGTTAAGGTCTCCTACTATACGGTCTCCCGGACAGATGCTGATGGTACGCGAAGCAGAGCTGCAGCCCATGAACCCGCCCCGCTTCGACTTGCTAGAGGACATGGCCATGATGACGCACCTCAACGAGGCAGCGGTGCTGCACAACCTGCGCCAGCGTTACGCTCGCTGGATGATCTATGTGAGCCACGGGCGGGCTGGGCTCGGCGGGGGTGGGGCCAAAGAGGTAGGGGCCGGGCTAGGGGAAGCGCCACTGAACGGTGGGGACTGGGCCGAGGGGGAAGGGGCGGGGCTAGAGGTACTATAGGGTGAGGTATTGCTCTGTGAAGGTGGGGCCCCGGGCTGGGGCGGGGCTAGAGGAGGTTCGGCTACGGGGAGAGTAAGGGCGGAGCTGCAGCTAGACGCAGGGCCTGGGCAAAGTGGAGGTGGGGCTACCGGCTGCGGGGCCGGAGTGAGGGCTGGGGCGGGCTAGGACAGCCACGGAGGATATGGCGGGGCACTCTAAGTGATTCCTTCGGGAATATTGCAAGGGCTATGGTTTCGTGAGGGCTGGGGATTGAGGATGGGAACTTGGCCTTGAGTAACCCATCTTACACTCTCTCCTCAGACATACTCGGGCCTCTTCTGTGTCACCATCAACCCCTACAAATGGCTCCCGGTCTACACGGCCTCCGTGGTAGCTGCTTACAAGGGAAAGCGCCGCTCAGAGGCCCCACCCCACATATATGCAGTGGCAGATAATGCCTACAATGACATGCTGCGCAGTAAGAGCCGCCTCGACTCCTTTCCCTCAGTCAAGACCTACACCCCTGCTCCAGGGAGGCCTCTGTAACGGACCCCATTCCCTCCACTTGCACTGTTTTCCTTTTGATGCTGCTGGACACTCTGGCGTAGCATCATTCTGTCTCTCCAATTGGGAGCCCGCCACCGTCCAGAGGATCCCACCTGCCCCTTCCCGTTTCTGGCCCTGGGTGGTGGAGGGGCTGCCCCAGTGCCATGGATACCCAAAGTGTTCTACCCCTGACTGGTTTCTCGCCTTGGCTAACTTCTCTATCTCTTCCCCTTTCCTCCAGACCGAGACAACCAGTCCATGCTGATCACGTGAGTGTGGGGCTCTGGGGGTGTGGTGGGAAATGCTGGCCACCTGGCAGGAGGGGAGTGGAACTAAAATAATTTCTCAGGGTTGAGTCCTAAGTGCTTTGGACAGGGCTTTTACCACCTGGAGCCAGTATACCGCTGAAGCTAAATTAGAGCATTTTCTCTCTCTCCATTCTGGGCAGATGCACCACCCCATGATGGTGGAAAGGGGAAGGGTACCCAAACACCAAAGTGATCACCAGCCCTGATACTCCCTCTCCCTAGGGCCTGGAATCTTCCCCCACCTTGATCTTTGGGGAATTATGATTCTGGCTCAAGGGGAGGGAGGAGATTACTTTCCCTTTTTTCCTTACAGTCTCCTTATTTCTGAATTTTATTTTGATGTTTCGTTTGCCCCCATGTGAAAGTGGTAGAGTTCATGTCCATGTCCAGCCAAGCCAATATGGACATTGTGTATGAATGTGTGTGTGTGTGTGCGCGCGCAGCCTGGTTGTTAAAAGCAAGGCCTTTAAAACCAGAAGGACCTGGGTTCAAGTTCTCATATATCCACTTTCTGCTGGTACCCTTGGGCCCCGGAGTCTCATCTGTAAAGGCAGAACAATCCTATTTACCTATCATACGGAGGTATAAGGAGTTAGTGAATTAACATATGTGGAGGTATAAGGAGTTAGTGAATTAACATATGTGCCTGGCATACACCAGGGACATTTACGTAACTTCCCTGAGTCCCATTTCCTTACCCATAAAATGGGGGTGATAGTGGTGCTTGCTTTACAGGGTTTCTAAGGCTTAAATGAGCCAATGCAAGTAAAGCACTTGGCCCAGTATCTGGCAGGAAATTAGTGCTCAGTAGACAGTGATATCATCATGTATGTTCTCATCTCACAGGGATGTTCTACGCTGGCTTGCTTTGTACACAACCCAGCACCTCTGACGGTTGATCTATCCTGGAGAGTGTTGGGTTGGGGGTCCTGAATTGGGAGCGGGGTGGGGAGCAAAGACAGAGTGGCCCTGCTTGAGAGGTGGGGTGTTGGGAGATGGGAGGAATTAGGGTGACTAGATGGGCTTTGGTGACTCATGTTTGTATCATCTAAGCGGAGAGTCGGGGGCCGGTAAGACGGTTAACACCAAGCGGGTCATTCAGTACTTTGCCATCGTCGCTGCCCTGGGAGATGGGCCGGGCAAGAAGGCCGTAAGACTCGCCCATGCGGGCTCTGCTCCCCACTGCTTCTCACTGTTTTTCTTTTCTTTCTCTTCTTCTTCTTCTTCTTCTTCTTTTTATTCCTTTTTAAAAAGTCGATTCCCCAGAACCTCTAGCCCTGCCTGAGCCTCCCACCCTGGTGGCAGACTCTGGCCTGAGCCAGGCTTGACCAAGAGAAAGGCTGTGACCGCCTCTTCCAAACCTTGTGTGACCCAATTCTGGGCCTACCTCAGCGTTCCCATCTGTAACACACAGGGGTGGGACCACAGCTATTCCTAAACGTTTTATATAATTTTTCCTTCCAGCATAACCTATTTTGAAAAAGTGTGCCAAATAGGCTTTTACTACAAAGTGATTTTTTTTCTTGGTTTTTGTGCACCAAAGACGTAGTTACCTGCTTTCAATCAAAAAGCAGGCTTATAGGGAATTTAACCAGAGCCAAGAGCACTTGGCATTCCCAACAGCCAGGGTTAGGGGGCAGTTTCTCACCCTGTGATTTCTGTATGGATTTCTGAAATTTCTGAAACAATGGGGGACCAATGTTTGGTTTTGTTTTTGTTCTCCAGGTATAACATGCATTCCTGGCCCCCAACGCCAGCTGTTCAGAGCTCTGTGTATATCTCTCCACCCCAAAATGGGCTGTCTTTTCTTTCCGGAAGCCCAAGGCCACTTTCCACACAGCCCCCACTCTTGGTCCTGTTAAGCCTTGCTTTATTCTGGGGCATTTTTCTATCCTCTTTTTCTTTTCCTTTTTTCCATTTAAAGTTGTTTTTCTTTTTTCTTTTTCCTTTTTCCCCCATTTGATTTTCTTGTGTGGTTTTTTTTCTTTTTTTTTTTCCCTTTCAGTTTTGTTTTTTTGTTGTTGTGGTGGTGGTGGTTGTTTTGTTTTTGCTGTTGACTTTTTGGTGCTCTTTGCTCCCTCTCTTCCCCACCCTATTTTTGAATCCCCCAAAATGTCTCTGAGGATGCTGCAGAAAGCTGGGGCTTAGTCCAGTAACAGGGATGGAGGGCAGGGGGAGACCACAGCTGGCAGGGGTGCAGCTGGGAAGGGCGGGGCAGGAAGGAGCCCTGCATGGTGGAGTGTATGTGGGGTGTCAGGCAAGACAGGTGGAAAGAAAGGCTGGCTCACAGGGTCCATGGATGCTGGAACTTAAAAGCCTTAGCCCCCCTCCGCTTGGCCCCAGATTTGACCCCATCTGCCGTAGAGAGCCCTGTTCAAAAGGCCTGGACCTGAGTGTGTGGGGTGGAGCTCAGAGAGGGGGGCTCTTGCCATTTCCCTCCTGCATCCATCCCTCCAGCAGTGTCTCTGGGGGGATTTTTAAGTCTTGGGCTCCCTGGAGGTGAGTGAATCACCAAAGTCCCCTGGTGGCCTGGCACCTGTTACTCTAGAATCCATTCCTTCCTTTCTCTCCCTTTTTTTTGCCAGGCTGCAGGGAGCCAGGGTGGAGAAGGGAAGGAAAAGGACACAGAGGAGAGACCAGGATGAGGCTAGAAGAGGAAGGGAGGGAAACCTCCTCAATTCAGCAAGTCCCTCTAGATGAGACATATGGTGGCTGTCATGGGAGGAGTGGAGTCATGGGAGGCAGGATGCCTGGGCTCAGTTCCTGCTCAGCCCCTCACTTACCATGTGGCCTGGAGATCACTGTCCTTGCTCTGAGTCTCAGTTTCCTCATTTGCAAATTAGGGCCAATAATATGCACCTGGCAGGGCCATTTTGTCTATCGGCTGTACGGTCAAGGTGCAGCTCATCATAGTATAATGGAGAAGTGTGAAGAAGGGCTCTCACAGTGGGAGGTGAGGGGTAGGAAGGGTCGAGCAGAAAGAGGGCTCTTCTAGCCTCAGAGCATCAGGGACGCCTTCCTGAGAAGGGGACATTTGAGTTGGGCTCTGAAGAGGAGTAGACTTTTTAGTCAGGAAGCTCCAGGGTTTTGGAGCAGAGGCCACCGGATATGGAAGATACGGAAGGGGAAGGCACATGGAAAAGGCCAGAGACAGAGCTGGGCAGGGGCGGGGGTGGCTGCCAGTAGGAGACCTCAAGACACAGCCCTTTGCCTCAGATGCTTGACTAGGGCCAGGCTTGCTCCCACTTTCTAGCATTTCTCCTTCTAACAGTGCTGGCAGGGTTGGGCGTGGGGAGGGGGGTTGGGGGCTACATGTTTGGGTGTCTAACGGTCTGTCCTGCTAACCACTGCCACTGCCCTCCCCTAGCCTTGTGAGACCTCATAGTTTCTAATGGTATCTTCCTTCTCTCTCCAGCAATTTCTGGCCACAAAGACTGGGGTAAGTGTGGGGCCAGTGTGAGTGAGGACAGGCAATAATAGGCCTCGGGAGGCTCCTTCCCCTTCCCCATCAGAGGTGGTCCAGGATGGACTGATACGCAGGACTGTCGGGTGCCCTGTTCTCCCAGTCGGTAGCACCGGGGCTGACAGACCCCTCCCCCTGCCGTCACCAGGGCACCCTCGAGGATCAAATCATTGAGGCCAATCCTGCCATGGAGGCTTTTGGCAATGCCAAGACTCTGCGGAATGACAACTCATCCCGCTTTGTGAGTGGCCATGGTGGGAGAGGTTGGGGGGGTGGGCAGCAGGGAGGTGGAGGGGCCCTGATGGAGGCTGCTCCTCTGCCCACAGGGCAAGTTCATCCGCATTCACTTTGGTCCCTCTGGGAAGCTGGCATCTGCAGATATTGACAGCTGTGAGTCCAGGGGAGGGAGGGGAGGGGAGGGGTGGGGGTGGGGAAGGGGAAGGGGAACCCAGAAGAGGCCTGGGTCTTTCTGCTCCGACTGAGCACCTGAGCACCGTCTCAAGTCCTTGGGGCCACTGCCTGTCGCAGGCACTTCTCTACATCCCCTGGCCACCGCCAGCCCCTACCACCTTACTCTCACTTGGAACATTCCACCGTGGTCTCTCAGCCTCCATTCCTCTGCTTGATCTTCCAGCCAGAGTGATATTTTCTCAGATACTAATTTGACCACATTATGTTTCTGTTTAAAAACTTTTTGTAGATCCCATTACCTTATCTTTATTTTTTAAACTATGTATTTATCTTGAGAGAGGGAGGGGGAGAGAGAGAATCCCAAGCAGGCTTTGCCGCCAGCACAGAACCCAATGTGGGGCTCAAACTCATGAACCATGAGATCATGTCCTGAGCCGAAATCAAGAGTCTGACGCTTAGATCAGGATCCTTGTGATTGGGTCCTTACTCCACCTCAGTTCTTTCTCTGGCCTCCAGTAGGGTGGGCCTGTGACCCCCCGCCCTTACCACCCCATCCTCCCTGGAAGCCTGCCCTCCCTTGAGGGTTGTTGCCCATCCCACCAGACCCAGCCCCACTACACAGACACCAGGGCCCAGGCCACATGCACAGAGAGGCCCCTACAGCGACCGCTCCCCACCTTGGGATGTGTGGCCAGATCCCGAAAGATAAGCACAGGCATGTGATGACCAGAGAATGTTGTGATTCACTCCCTGACTTACTCCTTTGCAAACACACGGAAACTCTATTTCACGCACACACTGGCACACCAGCTCTGCTCTGGAGGGAAGCAGTGTGGTCTGTGGATGAAGGAATGTAAGCACAGATGAAAGAAGGACAAATGAAGACCCCTGCCCACAGACAGACCTACAGACACACACACACACATCCCCACCCTATGACACTTGCACTGATGGAGAGACACTTCTCAATACATGCTGGCATGTGTGTGGGCACAGCACCTCTCTACGTACCCCTGACCCTCATAGACACCTTCCCCCTGCCGCCTCAGCTCTACTGGGGTGACTCACTCTGGGGAGGTCCAGGGGGAAGGTAGGCTAGTGCCCCTCTTTCCCCCAGATCTCCTGGAGAAGTCACGAGTGATCTTCCAGCTGCCTGGTGAGCGTGGCTACCATGTCTACTACCAGATCCTCTCGGGGAAGAAGCCAGAGCTGCAGGGTGAGGGCCAGGGGTCGACGGAGTGGGAGTCAGAGCCCACGGGGCTGGGAGGGACTGCCCCTCCACTCCTTAGCTGGGACTCCCGGTTATTGCTGAGCTCTCTCCTAGTACTGGAGAACAGGCCCCTAGTGTCATGGCCCTGGCAGGGCTGTCCCTCGTTCTGTCCTGAGACTGGAGTGGCCCCATCCAGCACCAAGAGGGAAGCAATGACTCTGTCTAGGCCCAGCTACCCACTCTTGCAAGTCCCTCAAGGGCAGAGTGTGATTTTCCCTGTGCCCTAGCACCCTGCATAGTGACTGGGCTCATTCCTCAGAGAACCATAAAGAAAGAAAAGGCACGGGCATGGAGGGGTGAGAAATTCAGCTACAGAGCAGTCCTGGGAGGGCCCTAGAGTCCCCTGCCGGGGTGGCCGCCAGAACCTTCCGTGCTGGGATGGGAGGGAAGGAGAATGGCTGGGGGAACGCAGCCAAACCCACCGTGCTCCTCTGCATGCCTCGCAGATATGCTGCTTCTGTCCATGAACCCCTATGACTACCACTTCTGCAGCCAGGGCGTCATCACTGTGGACAACATGGATGACGGCGAGGAGCTCATGGCCACTGATGTACATCTCTGGTGGGAGAGGGGCAGGTCGGGGCCCCTGTGGTGTGCGCATGTGTGAGGCCAGGGCGGGGGAGATCAGGGAGTAAAGTGCCCTTAGCTCCGCTGGCCCCTAGAGAAGCCCAGAATTCTCTGATCCCTCTGTCCCCGGCTGCAGCATGCCATGGACATTCTGGGCTTCAGTGTGGATGAGAAGTGTGCCTGCTATAAGATCGTGGGGGCCCTCCTGCACTTCGGCAACATGAAGTTCAAGCAGAAGCAGCGGGAAGAACAGGCTGAGGCTGACGGCACTGAAAGTGAGGGGGCCTGACCCTGGCCTCACCTGGTCATCATCTTGACCCTGATTCCAGTGCCCTGTCCATGACCGTTAACCTTAATCCTTGTCCACAGCCTTTGACCTAAGTCTTACTGGCCTTGATTATAACCCCTGACTTCTCAATCCCCGACCCTCACCCTTCTGAGTCGTACAGTTTGCCTGCCCTGTACTCAGCCTCTCCCCGCTTCCCTCTCCTAACCCCAGGCAGAGGCCAGTAAGCCCCCCACCCGCCAGGTGCCCATATTCTTGCACTCCTCCTCCTTCACCACCCCCCCTGCTGTGTGCCCTGCCAGGTGCTGACAAGGCTGCCTACCTGATGGGGGTCAGCAGTGGGGACCTCCTCAAAGGCCTTCTGCACCCCCGAGTGCGTGTGGGGAATGAGTATGTGACCAAGGGCCAGAGTGTGGAGCAGGTGAGCCTTTTGCAGGCCAGGGCCCACCTGGAGACAGTGGAGCAGGGTCCCCTCCTTGCCAGGTCCCAGCCCAGCTTTTCTACACCTCCAGGTGGTGTTTGCCGTAGGGGCTCTGGCCAAGGCCACCTATGACCGGCTGTTCCGGTGGCTGGTGTCGCGGATCAACCAGACTCTGGACACCAAGCTGCCCCGCCAGTTCTTCATTGGGGTCCTGGACATCGCTGGTTTTGAGATCTTTGAGGTGAGAATGGGCCCACACCCCTGGGCTCTGTTCTCTCCAGAGCGGAGGACCAGGGGTGGGCCTCTGCCTGGAGGTGAGGGTGAAGTCACGCACATCCCCATTCCTCCGTGGGTCTCCCCATCCGTATCCGCTGAGCCCGGGACCTCCCTGTGCAGTTTAATAGCTTCGAGCAGCTGTGCATCAACTTCACCAATGAGAAACTCCAGCAGTTCTTCAACCAGCATATGTTCGTGCTGGAGCAGGAGGAGTACAAACGGGAGGGCATCGACTGGGTCTTCATCGACTTCGGCCTGGACCTGCAGCCCTGCATTGACCTTATCGAGAAGGTGGGGCCTGGGGCAAGGCCATCGCAAGGGGAGGAGGGTGTGGGTGTGGTGAGTGAGCAGAAATGAGCATGTGCCAGCTTGTGAGCGAGCATGTGCAAGCACCCTAGCATGTGTTCGGTGGTGCATCGATGTGAGCTTGTGTATGTGAGTGTGGCTGTGACTGTGTGTGTCTCTGTTCATGGGTGTGAATAGGTTTGTTGGAGTTTGTATGAATGTGTGTCGGTGAGTACATGTGAGTGTGCACCCAGCCCCGTGGACAACAGCCCATCATGGGCACGCACGATTTTGCAGTTCATAAGGCCCTACTGCAGCCACAATCTCACTGGACCTGCCTGGGGGCAGGCAAGGGAGAGTATGTCTCCTTCTTTATTTGATTGATTACATCTATTTCCCCATTGTACAAAGACTGCAAGAAAGAAAAATCAAAGAAAATCTGAAAACTCAGGAATAAAGGGGGAAAAATGTTTGCCCCCTAACCCTACCATGGCCTGAAGTTTTCTCCA
Source organism: Cryptoprocta ferox (assembly GCA_028646485.1). NCBI lineage: Eukaryota > Metazoa > Chordata > Mammalia > Carnivora > Eupleridae > Cryptoprocta > Cryptoprocta ferox. The sequence continues at coordinate 22,765,376 of CM053576.1, read as the reverse complement.
AACCCTTTATCCTGGGCGTGCATTTTCTTTGATAGACACAGACTCATTTCCCATCTTTTTCTCTGAAAATGTATATTGAACATTGAACATTGTTGAAGAAGCCACAATAGTTCATGCAGCAGGTGATTTTTATGCATTTCTGTGTTCTGCTGCTTTTGCATATTTGGGTGGTCAACAGTTTTTGCCATGAGATCGGCACTGAAAGTATTCATTTCGCCACTTAGCAGGTTAGGAAATTGAGGTCCGAGGGCCTCCCTGATAGTGAGGAAGCCAAAATTTGAACTCAGCTGCCTTTTTCCCCCTTGTATCGTGTGTGTTGTGTATGTGTGTGTGTATGTGTGAGAGAGAGAGGGAGAGAAAGAGAAAGGGAGAGAGAGAGACCACGGACGTCAGGAGGTAGGTGGGTACAGAGATGCCAGTTTGAGTTTGTGCACCTGTGAGCAAAGAGGACCACCCAGAGCTGCGAATCGTGCGGAAGGGGGCTTGAAGCCAAGCAGCAAACTTCTCTTTCGGAAGATGATTCCTGGGCACCCATCTGGTTTCTGTCCCTCCCAGCAGATGGCTGAGGTTGGAGGGTTTTGGGAAGCTTCCAGAGGGAGGGAGTCTGGGATATGGGATCTGGCCCAGCCGGGATAGGCTGGCTTGATGATGGCCCTTCAAACTTGTTCCCTGTCCCCAGCCACTGGGCATCCTGTCCATCCTGGAGGAAGAGTGCATGTTCCCCAAGGCCTCAGACGCCAGCTTCCGGGCCAAACTCTATGATAATCATGCGGGAAAATCACCCAATTTCCAGCAGCCACGGCCTGACAAGAAGCGCAAATACCAGGCCCACTTTGAGGTGGTCCACTATGCAGGTGTGGTAGGTGCCTGTTAGAGTCCCAACCCTCGACCCCCCCTCTCCTCCCGGTTCCCCCACCTTGCTCAGCACCTGTCTGGTCTCTGCCAGGTGCCTTACAGCATCGTGGGCTGGCTGGAGAAAAACAAGGATCCGCTGAATGAGACAGTGGTCCCTATCTTCCAAAAGTCGCAGAACAAGCTCTTGGCCACCCTCTATGAGAACTATGCAGGGTCGTGCTCCAGTGAGTACAGAGGGACAAGGTCGTCATTCTGTAGGGCACTCACAGAGCGATGTCCCCTGGAGTGACTGGTCCCATGTCTCTCCTAGCTGAGCCCCCCAAGTCTGGGGTGAAAGAGAAGCGTAAGAAGGCAGCATCTTTCCAGACGGTGTCCCAGCTGCACAAGGTGAGGCCCAGTCGGGCCCCTGTACAGGCCCTCACCTGCCAGCCTCCAGCCCCGTCCCTGGTCCCTGCTCTGTCCCCTGCACCCTGGGCGGGCGGCTGTTAAGACTTGCAGTGATGTTTAACTCCTCTCTCGTGAACATCACAGCAAGTCTGTGCTGCTTCCCGTCCTCATGCTGCCTGGGCAGGGTTTGGGGGCGATGGGGTGGGAGCCACAGGGCCTGTGGGAGGTATGTAGATTGGGTGGGGGAGTGAAGATTTTGGTGATAGTGACAGGGCCCCAGTCAAGAAGAGGGAAGAGGGTGTCAAGGAACTGAGGAAGGATGGATGTGCAGAGGCACGCTTAGATGCCTGACTCGCCAGTCCTCAGCAGGCTGATCCACTATGGTTTCCAATTCTGCTCTTTGCCCCTCTTGTGCCTTCTCCCTCTCCCCACCCCCAGGAGAACCTCAACAAGCTGATGACCAACCTACGGGCCACACAGCCCCACTTTGTCCGTTGCATTGTCCCCAACGAGAACAAGACCCCAGGTAGTCACCCCAAGGCTGGGTTGGTGGGGTGAGATCATTGGAGGGAGGGGACAAGGCAGACTTAGAAGCTGGGCCTTCCCTCTCCTCAGCGCCCACACTGTCTCGAAGAAAGCCCCTGTGTGGGCTCTTGGTCTTTCTCTGGGGCATGAAGGTGTATTCATTGACTTCTAACCTTTCCCTTTAACCCCCACCACGACCAGGGGTCATGGATGCCTTCTTAGTGTTACACCAGCTGCGCTGCAATGGGGTTCTGGAGGGGATCCGGATCTGTCGCCAAGGATTCCCCAACAGGCTGCTCTATGCTGACTTCCGGCAGCGGTGGGTGTCTGCCTGCCTAGCCTTGGCTCCCCACCCCCCTTCCTGCTCCTCCACAGCCACCTTCCCCCTTCCCCTACCCTGGGGGGTGGCAGCAACCTGAGGGAACAGGAAGGTCACACTCTTAGAGCCACAGGGATCAAGGTTCCAAGGACTGAGATTCCAAACACTGAACACGGGGACTGGGCAGGCATCCTAGTGGGAGATGGTGGTGGCTGAGACCTAGGGGAGTAGCCAGCAGGCTTCAGGTAAGTATTTGAGGTGCAGCCAGTAGGCCGTGTTGATGGATTGAATAGGGAATAAGAAAAAGACATGGTGATCCCAGGTTTGGGGCTTGAGCAACTGGGGAGTTGGTGGTAGATATGCTGAGGGTTTTTTCATATTTTGGAGTGGGGAGGGATAGTGAGTGGATTGAGTTCCACTTTGGCCAAGTCAGGTTTGAAATGTCTTCAGCAGAGGTTCGAGAAGAGAAGTCAAAGAGGGGCAGGCAGGAGCTGGATATGGATTTGGGAGTTGAGTGAGGGGCCCTTTAGGCTAGACTTTGTGTAACACCAGTCAGTGCTGTTAGCTCCTTCCCCCTTCCCTTTATGTTTGATTTTATCAGCTACATGTGTCCATACCCTCCTCCCCCGAAGTACCTGTAGTCATGCACATGGACTTACTCATGCGTGTGGACACAAATACAGTGGGAATGCTTCCACGCGTGTGCATGCTCGCTCTCTCTTGCTCGCTGCCTCTCCCTCCTTCTCCCCACCCCAACCCTTGTTTTGTGAGTTTGTTTTCACATAAGAGAGATTCTCCTTGTCAGCAGACATAAGTCTGTACCATCTCCTTTTTTTTCTTTTAATTAAGACTTTTTTTTTAAGAGCAGTTTTAGGTTCACACCAAAATGGAGGGGAAGGTACAAAGAGATTTCCCATATACCTTTACCCACCTCCCCCAACAGCCTCCCCCAACAGCCTCCCCCATGATCAGAATCCCTGACCAGAGTGGGACATTTGTTACAGTGGCTGGGGACAGGAGAATCACCCAAAGTCCATAGTTTACGTTAGGGTTTGCTCGTGGCGGTGTACATTCTGTGGGCTTGAACAAGTGTATAATGACGTGCGGCATCATTCCTTTTGTTCTGGCTGTAAAATATCCCAGAGTCTAGTGAACCATGCTTTGTTTATCAGCCCCCTGGTGAGGGGTCTTTTGTGTTTCTCTGACCTTCATGCTGTGGCCACAGCCACCTGGACCCACAGAAGTGGACGTGCTGGGCAGCCTTGCTCTAGTTTAGAATTCTCTCTCTCAAATGTTCTTTTGGCTTTGATACACTGCACCATATCACCTTCTTTATATTTTTTGCCTTCTAAAAAATAAGATGAATTATAAAACAATTGTAAGTTAAAAAATTAGAAAACTGTTGCACCCCTGTTGTAAATACTAACAATCTCTCTTTTTTTAAGTTTGTTTGTTTATTTATTTATTTATTTATTTATTGAGAGAGACAGGGTGCAGGCAGGGGAGGGGCAGAGAGAGAAGGAGGGAGAGGAGCCCAAGCAGGCTCTGCACGATCAGTGGAGGGCCTGACATGGGGCTTGAACCCAGGAACCATGAGATCAAGACCTGAGCCGAAATCAAGAGTCAGATGCTCAACTGACTGAGCCACCCAGGCACCCAATACTACAGACTCTTAAAGAACTTAATTAGTGAATGCATTTAAATGCAACCCAAGGTTTGTAAGCAGAATGTGCTCAGTCCCGAGTGTTGGCCTGCTCCCCCACTGGAGCCTCTGCTCTGGCCTCCAGGAGGTCTTCGAATATTCCCTTGCTCCCTTGCCCAGCCCCCTCCTCAGCAGCCCTCCCCTGCTCTCCCAGGTACCGCATCCTGAACCCCAGTGCTATCCCAGATGACACCTTCGTGGACAGCAGGAAGGCCACAGAGAAGCTCCTGGGCTCACTGGACATTGACCACACCCAGTACCAGTTTGGCCATACCAAGGTCAGGGCACACAGGACTTAGGGCTGACCCAGGAGTGGGCTGTGTCACACTGGACAGGAGACACACAGGGTGGTTGGGGGTTACACCTGGTGCATCCCCCACCCCCAGGTGTTTTTCAAGGCTGGGCTTCTAGGCATCCTGGAAGAGCTTCGTGACCAGCGTCTGGCCAAGGTTCTGACCCTGCTACAGGCACGGAGCCGGGGCCGCCTCATGCGCCTTGAGTACCAGCGCCTGCTTGGAGGCAGGTATGTGTGGGGAGGGAGCAGGGGACAGAGATAGGGGTGTGACTACTGTACCCTGGCTGCCAGGATCACCAGGCTCTCCATACCCTGTCATATTATCTCTCATGTGGGTCAGATTATCTCTTGTGGCTGGTTAGGTGTCTCTGAAGGAGCAGGGTCCTGTCTTGTGCCCCTCAACTGCCAGTTTCCATTTCCTCACCTCAAAATCAGGATAAGATCACCTTTCTCTCCCCTCCAGGCCACTCAGAGTGGTAATAATGACAACCGGTGTTTCCAGGCCCCAGGCAAGAGGCTTTATTTGCATTATCTTGGTTAAAGTGCCAAACAGTCCCCAGGAGGTGGGCACTGTGATTATACTCCATCAGCAGAGGAGTCCTCTGTGTCCGAGAACCAGTCACAGCTGGCTAGTGGTGGGGAGGCTGGGGTGTGAGCCCAGGCATGTGACCCCAGAGCCCTGAGTATATCAGGGTACATTCCTGGTTTCTTCAGAACATGTGCAAGGGCCACTAGGACATTTAGGGCTTCTGAGCCCTTGTCCTGGAGGCAGACCCATTTGATCTTGGGCCTGTATCCCTCTCCCCACCTCTGCGATAAAGCAGAGGCGTTTAGTGCGTGCGGAGCCCAGCCCAGGGCAGGTGCCCAGGAATGTCGGGGCTGTTACTGTGAAGGGGCAGCGCCGAGCCTCCTGGCCACCTGTGGCTTCCCCTTCCCAGGGACGCCCTGTTCACCATCCAGTGGAATATCCGTGCCTTCAATGCCGTCAAGAATTGGTCATGGATGAAGCTCTTTTTCAAGATGAAGCCGTTGCTTCGCTCAGCACAGGCTGAGGAAGAGCTGGCGGCCCTTCGGGCGGAGCTGCGGGGGCTGCGAGGGGCACTGGCTACTGCGGAGGCCAAGCGCCAGGAGCTGGAGGAGACACATGTCAGTGTCACCCAGGAGAAGAACGACCTGGCCCTGCAGCTGCAGGCAGTGAGTAAGGGAGGGAAAGGGAGAGGGAGGGGTTTCCTTTGGTGACCTGTGCCCCCCCTGGCACCCCAGAAAACCCCGGGCTGCTTTGAGGAAACACCACAACCAGACCCCTGGCCAGGGTGGACCTGGTGTGCTATGGGTGCTCAGGATCTGGATCTTTCTTCCTCGTCCCAGACATGCCACGAGATGAGAGGCCTGTGGGCTCTCGTCCCTGTCGGAGTCAGTCTGTCCCCGTGTCCTGATGCTCCCACCCTGTGCTACCTTGGCCTCCTGCTACAGCTGCAGTGGTGTCCCATCTCCCCGACTCTCCCTTCCTTGCCATCCCCGAGACAGACCCATGTTCCCTTCTCTGGTTAAGGGCCATGGAAACCCAGGTGGCAAGTAACAGTAATGGCCAGAGGGCAGGGATCAAGGGTCTGGAATCTCCCCCAGTCCACCCAGCCATTCCTTCCTTCAGCAAACACTATGAGTATCACCTGTGTGCCAGGCCCCATGGTCGCTCTGGGGACACGTTAGTGGGAAGTCAGGCCTGTGGTCACAGAACTCACGCTTGTGGGCAAGCACGGGGTGAGGATACGGTGAGGCAGGAGAGAATACCCAAGCCGATCATGGCACTGCTGCCGTCCCCTTGGAAGGCTGCAGCCCAGTGCTTCCCTCCAAGAGCCCTTGTTTGGGCCTCACTCTGGGTTGCCCCAGGGTGTCTGGCATTCCCCTCTTGTCAGTGCCACTTCTATCCCTGCCCATCCCTCTCCCTGAGCCTTCAGTCCAGCACACCTGGGCCCTGTTGGGGCCAAGAGCATGTCATGGGCATTCCTTGGTCCCCACAGCCCAGCTGAGCATGGGTGTCAAACCATTGCATGGACAAATGAACTTTTTTCTCCGGCGCCTGGCCTGGCGTCCCTCGGTGGGTTTACCTGGCCCTGGCTCTGTCCCATTCCCCATGTCCCTCTCCAGGAGCAGGAAAACTTGGCGGATGCTGAGGAACGCTGCCACTTGTTGATCAAGTCCAAGGTGCAGCTTGAGGCGAAGGTGAAGGAGCTGAGTGAGCGGCTGGAAGACGAGGAGGAGGTGAACGCCGACCTGGCTGCCCGCCGGCGCAAGCTGGAGGACGAGTGCACAGAGCTCAAGAAGGACATTGACGACCTGGAGCTGACACTGGCCAAGGCCGAGAAGGAGAAGCAAGCCACAGAGAACAAGGTGTGGGCCGGGCCAGCAGGGGAAAGGCCTCAAGCCAGGAGGCCAGCCGTGGGGCCAGGCAGCTGCTGCTCTCCCTCTGGGCTCTGACGCCCCTGCTTGGTGGCCCAGGGCAGGTCACCTCTTCTCTGTGGGCTTCCATTTCCTCCTCTGTCAAGTGGGGTTAATAGCAGCACTTCCCTTAATTAGGGTGGTTGAGGATTCAGTGTGGGACCAGCTTTTGCTCGCACTCAGCACAGGGCATAGTGCACAGCAGGTGCTCAGCAAATGCCAGCATTTTGTCATCCATCCTGGCCGGTAAGGCCCTCGAGGGCAGGAAGCCCCTTTCCCAGCTCTGCATCCCCCAGGTGCCTCTGGATGCCTTCTGCCACTGACCCCCTAGCACAGCCCCCATGTGGTTCACGGGCCCGGAATATGGACTCCTTATACCGGAGGGAAAGAGGGGCTCGCTCAGGTGCTCCCAGGGGAAACCAGGACTATCTGGAACACCTGTTATACCAAACGTAGCTGGCATCTACTGCTAATTGAGGCTTAGAGTGGAACGACTCACCCAAAGCACCCTAGTTGGAAGGGGCGATTGCTGTGACCTGGCATGGTGGCTGCTTGCACTAGAATGTGCAAGGGGCATTCTCACAGTGGCCCTGGCCCTGGCACAGGTGAAGAACCTGACAGAGGAGATGGCGGCACTGGACGAGTCGGTGGCCCGGCTGACCAAGGAAAAGAAGGCATTGCAGGAGGCCCACCAGCAGGCCCTGGGTGACCTGCAGGCCGAGGAGGACCGCGTGAGCGCATTGGCCAAGGCCAAGCTCCGGCTGGAGCAGCAAGTGGAAGATGTGAGTCCCAGTCGCAGCAGGGGCCTGTGTGGTGGGACAGGGACAGCGGGGCTCACCAGGCCTGGGGGCTGAGCACGCCTACCCCTCCTGCCCCACAGCTGGAGTGCTCCCTGGAGCAAGAGAAGAAGCTGCGCATGGACACGGAGCGGGCAAAGCGCAAGCTCGAGGGGGACCTGAAGCTGACGCAGGAGTCGGTGACAGATGCTGCCCAGGACAAGCAGGAGCTGGAGGAGAAGCTCAAGAAGTAGGTGTGGACTGGGCGGCAGCAGACTAGACCCCCTGACGGGCAGGCTGCCTCCTGAGCCTCTACCCCAGTTCTCCCTCTGGACTCTCCAGGCAGTTCTGCTTTACTGCAGGCGTTGAACATGTAGGGTTGAGATGGGGGTCACTTGGGGGCAGGCGGCCGTGTCCTGCCTTCCTTGCTCAACAGTCCTGGCCAGGCTCTGGTGGGCAGTGGTTTGAGAGGGAACACAGGGGTGAAATTGCTAAGGGCTTGGTGCCTCAGGAAGGGAGGAGGGAGACTGGAGGACCAGGGGACTCCAAGCAGGTTGACGGAAGGGAGGACTCGCGCTGGCTCACAGCCCCCTCCACCTCCAGAAAGGACTCCGAGTTGAGTCAGCTGACCCTACGGGTGGAGGATGAGCAGCTCCTCGGGACACAGCTACAGAAGAAGATCAAGGAACTGCAGGTGTGTGGGGCACGGGGGACCGGAAGGGCCAGGGCCAGAGGCACGCAGAGGTGACTGCTGCCGTCTGCCTGTCTCCAGGCTCGGGCAGAGGAGCTGGAAGAGGAGTTGGAGGCGGAGCGGGCGGCCCGGGCCCGTGTGGAGAAGCAGCGGGCCGAGGCCGCCCGGGAGCTGGAGGAGCTGAGCGAGCGGCTGGAGGAGGCCGGCGGGGCGTCCGCGGGGCAGCGCGAGGGCTGCCGCAAGCGCGAGGCCGAGCTGGGCCGGCTGCGGCGGGAGCTGGAGGAGGCGGTGCTGCGGCACGAGGCCACGGTGGCTGCCCTGCGGCGCAAGCAGGCTGAGAGCACAGCCGAGCTGGGTGAGCAGGTGGACAGTCTGCAGCGGGTGCGGCAGAAGCTGGAAAAGGAAAAGAGCGAGCTCCGCATGGAGGTGGATGATCTGGGCGCCAATGTTGAGACTCTGGCCCGTGGCAAGGTGTCTGCCTCCTTCCTGAGTCCAGCGTTCTGACTGAGCTCTGAACCCATACCCATCTAGACTCTAAACTGATCCTGACTCCAGCACTGACCTTGTACCTGATCCTGACCCCTTACCTATTCACTGGTCATCCAGCCCCAACCCCACACTGGTCCTGACCTCAAACCCTGACTCTTAACTCTGGGCCCTGACTCCAGGTCATTTTTGACCCAGCATCTAATTCTAACCTCTGTCCTTGACCTCTGTCCTGACTGGTCCTGTCCTGAATCCCAGCACCCAACCTTGACCCCTGACCTTTGTACCACCTAATCCTGACAGCTGACCTCTGAGCACTGTCTGCAGCTGACTTCAGACTCTAGTATCCTAACCTTACCCTGTCCCTCTCACTTCTGACACCCATCTTTTAAAGCCAAGGTCCAGCAATAGAATCTCTGACCCTGAGCTTGGGGCTCTGCTTTCCCTTTGAGTCCTGGGCCCATGTCTAGCCTTTTAGTTCCCAGTCCCAGGATCCTGGCCTCTGACTGGCAGCTCCAGACACTGCCTTGTGATTCACAAACTTGTTCTGACTCCTGACCTTGGATCCCAGGCCAGTGCCGAGAAGCTGTGCAGAACCTATGAGGATCAGCTGAGTGAGGCCAAGATCAAGGTGGAAGAGCTGCAGCGGCAGCTAGCAGATGCGAGCACTCAACGTGGGCGGCTGCAGACTGAGAGTGGTGAGGCCAGGGGCTTGGCTGGGCCACCTTGGGGCCTCGGTGCTGCCCCTCACCTGCCTGACCTCCCGGCTCACTCCTTGGCCCGCAGGGGAGCTGAGCCGCCTGCTCGAGGAGAAGGAGTCTCTGATTAGCCAGCTGAGCCGGGGGAAGGCCTCGGCCACCCAGAGCCTGGAGGAGCTGCGGAGGCAGCTGGAAGAGGAGAGCAAGGTGGGCTGGCCACCTGCTGCCATAGAGCAGGTAGGGTGGGCACCAGGGCCACTGGCCTGGCCCAATACTGAGGTCACTGAGGTCCCTGCAGGCCAAGAGCGCGCTGGCCCATGCCGTGCAGGCTTTGCGGCACGATTGTGACCTCTTGCGAGAGCAGCACGAGGAGGAGGTGGAGGCCCAGGCCGAGCTACAGCGGCTGCTGTCCAAAGCCAATGCCGAGGTGGCCCAGTGGCGGAGCAAGTATGAGGCAGACGCCATCCAGAGGACGGAGGAGCTAGAGGAAGCCAAGTGAGCGCCTTAGCAGCCTGGCTGTCACCACGTAGGGGTGACGCCTGAGCCTCTGAGCTGTTGGGGTGAGGGGGAATAAGGAGGCCTCTCTGCCGGCTTCCATTGACTAGGCGGTTCATACTGTCCGCTCCCTTGGCCTAGAAAGAAGCTGGCACTGCGGCTGCAGGAGGCAGAGGAGGGAGTGGAGGCCGCTCATGCCAAGTGCTCATCACTGGAGAAGGCCAAGCTGCGACTGCAGACGGAGTCAGAGGACGTGACCCTGGAGCTGGAGCGGGCCACCTCGGCGGCTGCCGCACTGGACAAGAAGCAGCGGCATTTGGAGCGGGCGCTGGAGGAACGACGGCGGCAGGAGGAAGAGACGCAGCGTGAGCTGGAGGCTGCCCAGAGGGAGGCCCGTGGCCTGGGCACTGAGCTCTTCCGGCTGCGGCACAGCCACGAAGAGGCGCTCGAGGCCCTGGAGACGCTCAAGCGAGAGAACAAGAATCTGCAGGGTATGATCTGTGGGGCCACTGAGGGTGCCCTGCTGGGGCCACTCGGGATCAGGGGTGAATGAGGTGCCCTGTTCATTCTGCAGAGGAGATCAGTGACCTCACAGACCAGGTCAGCCTCAGCGGGAAGAGCATCCAGGAGCTGGAGAAAGCCAAAAAGGCTCTGGAAGGGGAGAAGAGTGAGCTCCAGGCCGCACTGGAGGAGGCTGAGGTCAGACTGGCCACAGGATCAGGGAGGGCACTGACCTGCTGCTTCCCTGGCCTCCCCTCTCGGGTAATGCATGCTCACAGCCCCCATGCCCATGCTCCAGGGAGCCCTGGAGCTGGAGGAGACCAAGACTCTGAGGATCCAGCTGGAGCTCTCCCAGGTCAAGGCTGAGGTGGACCGGAAAGTGGCCGAGAAGGATGAGGAGTGCACTAACTTGAGGTAGGGTGGCCAGAGCCACCCCGGGATCCCCTCCTCCTCTCGAGGCTAACACCCCTCCTGTCCCAGCTACCTGAGGGCAGGAGAAAGGCAGGCAGGCAGTGTGGGCAGGGCCCCTCTGTATGCACAGGCACCTCGTTTGCCCCTCCCCTGGGCCTCTCTCAAGGTCAGGACTACTGTGCCCAGTCTAGAGGCTAACTTCAGAGGCTAAAGGATGTGCTCAGGTTTGTACAGTACAAGTAAGAGCCACGGTTCAGCCACATCTGTCTGCTCTGGAGCCTCACTCTTGCCCGTGAACTTGCTCCGAGGGTGACAGGCAGTCCCAAAGGGGCTTGAAACAAGGGAGGTACAAGTCACATATTCCCACAACGGGTTCATGGCTACAGCATTCCTTGGCGTTTGTAAGAGGTCTAGTGCCTGTGCCCACTCCCTTCTCCTAGGTCACGACCGTCCCTCTCCTCCCTCCTCCCCACAGGCGCAACCACCAGCGGGCAGTAGAGTCGCTGCAGGCCTCCCTGGATGCGGAGACGCGGGCCCGCAACGAGGCACTGCGGCTCAAGAAGAAGATGGAGGGTGACCTCAATGACCTGGAGCTGCAGCTGGGCCACGCCACCCGCCAGGCCATGGAGGCACAGGCAGCCACACGGCTGCTGCAGGCCCAGCTCAAGGAGGAGCAGGCAGGGCGGGACGAGGAACAGCGGCTGGTGGCCGAGCTCCGCGAGCAGGCCCAGGCCCTGGAGCGGCGGGCCGCACTGCTGGCCGCAGAGCTGGAAGAGCTGCGGGCCGCGCTGGAGCAGGGCGAGCGCAGCCGGCGCCTGGCTGAACAGGAGTTGCTGGAGGCTACTGAGCGCCTTAACCTCCTGCACTCGCAGGTGCGGCCCGGAGGGCGCGGGATGCTGGTGGCGCGGGCCTGCTGGCCGGGCTCTGAGGCTCTGCCTCCCCACAGAACACAGGCCTCCTGAACCAGAAGAAGAAGCTAGAGGTGGACCTGACCCAGCTGAGTGGTGAGGTGGAGGAGGCCGCCCAGGAGAGGCGGGAAGCTGAAGAGAAGGCCAAAAAGGCCATCACCGATGTGAGGCTGGGCTGTGGCTGTGGGAGGCCGGGAGCTGAGCCCAAAGGGACTTTCCCCTCCTGACCTGGCCACCCCCCCACCCCCCCACCCCATCCACCAACAGGCGGCCATGATGGCCGAGGAGCTTAAGAAGGAGCAGGACACAAGTGCACACCTGGAACGGATGAAGAAGACACTGGAGCAGACAGTGCGGGAGCTGCAGGCCCGGCTTGAGGAGGCTGAGCAAGCTGCCCTCCGTGGCGGGAAGAAGCAGGTGCAGAAGCTGGAGGCCAAGGTGCGTGTGGCCCTCCCAGGCCCTCTCCTTGCAGGGAGGCCAGCCTGAGGGTAGGCTCTGGGCAGCAGGCCCATCCCTGGCTGCTTGCAGGTTCGGGAGCTGGAGGCCGAGCTTGACGCAGAGCAGAAGAAGCACGCTGAGGCCCTCAAAGGGGTGCGGAAGCATGAGCGCCGGGTCAAGGAGCTCGCGTACCAGGTGCGTGACTAGATCCGCCACGACGGGGGGACCCCCGAACTGGCCCAGTCTGGGCAAGATCTGAATTGCCTTTGCCTGCCCAGGCCGAGGAGGACAGGAAGAACCTGGCTCGCATGCAGGACCTGGTGGACAAGCTCCAGGGCAAGGTCAAGAGCTACAAACGCCAGTGTGAGGAGGCGGTGAGTGCACTGGGGTCTGGGCAGCCGGGACCTGGAAGTTGGGAACAACTTGAGGGCTGGTTCCAGGCTCCTCAGCTAGAGAGGATGGCAGCGAGAATCCTCTCTTGGCCCTAGATTGCCCCGTGTTGGCTTTATGTGCAGGCAGGCTGCCCCTAAAGGGCCATGACCCAGCTCAGTGATCCCACTGTCCCAGGGTGAAGAAGCGACCATTTCCTACCAGCTTTAGCTAGAGACAGGACCCAGCTGTCCCTGAAGGGACCCCACGTGCTTTCCCTTCTGCAGGCCTCTGGAAGGACTGCTCCCCCCCCCCCCCCCCGCCGCTTCTTCCTGCCAGGGGCACTGGTGATGGGGGAGAAGGTGGAGCAGTTGAGGACCGGAAGCCAGGCCCCCCCCCCCCGCCCCTGGGGATAGGACAGGACCAGACTAACCACCTATCTCAGTTACAAAGGGTGACCAGGCCTGCCTGTGTCCCCAGGAACAGCAGGCCAGTACTAACCTGGCCAAGTACCGCAAGGCCCAGCATGAGTTAGATGACGCAGAGGAGCGGGCAGACATGGCAGAAAGCCAGGCTAACAAGCTGCGGGCGCGGACCCGGGATGCCCTGGGACCCAAGGTGAGAGGCTGCCGGGGGGGGGGGGGGGGGGGATGGCAGCTGGAGCTCACTCAGCTACTCCTGTCCCCTTAGCACAAGGAGTGACGCCTGAGCTCTGAGGACGAAGCCTGCTGTGTGCCCTCTCCTGCTGCTGCTCATCCCTGTCAGTCAGCAGCAAGCCCTGCAGCTCCAGCTACTTGCCTTCTCCTTGTTTGAGGTTCAGGAGAGGAAAGAGACACATGGTCCCTGGACAAAAGTCAGGTCCACAACAGTCATTTAAAATAAAGTTCTTTAATAGTCTCCATTTAATTGGTTTATTTGTTGTTAATAAATTGGCATCACAAGGAGGGGCCAAGGGTGTGCGCCTAGCCAGGCTCCTGTGTGTGTGGGCTCAGGCAGGAGACGCTGCCTTGGGGCAGGGCACAGCCACCCGTTGCCCCAAGGGATGGAAGAAAAGGGCCCCCACTTCTAGGGGAACCCCCTGGGATGAACACAGCGGCCAGTGAGCAAACAACCAGAGTTGCTAAAGGAAAACAAGGGAGGGTGGGATAGATGGGCAGAGGTAGGGGAAGGCAGCATCCTCTGGTAGCCCCCACCCCTGCCCGAGGGGGCTCAGAAGCCTTTGCCTGGGTCCAAAGGCCGGAGCAAGCTTGGCTCACAGATTGGAGGAGGGTGCCCGTATCTCCCTCCCCACCCCAGGACTGACAGCCAAGAGACTGGGCAAGAGCTCAGACAGAGCTATTTTTTTAAAGTTCCCTTACCTCCCGGTGGGCTGGGGCCCCAGGTTCCGAAGGAAGGGTGGGCATAGTGTCCCTGTCCTTATCATGGGGGTCTTGAGGGAACTGAGGTTCCCCAATGACCCGGGGCCCTCAGACCCAAGGGCTTCTAGATGCTCCCTCCCCACAAGCCTGCACCTGAAGACTTGGGGCAGAGTATAGGGGAGGCAGGGGAGGAGGGTGACCGGGCAGGGCGTGTGGCACACGTACCCACGCTCACCCACACTGGCCCTGGCCCAGAAGCCTCCTGAGGCCTGGCCCAAGGTCACTCCTCGGTGAAGTCCCTGTCTATGTCCATGTAGGGCTCCTCAATGTAGCTGACAAGGGCAGAGGGTGACTGGCGGTCTGGGTTCAACAGGATGGACACGGTCTCTTTCCAGTATGAGAAGCTGATGCAGGAGCTCTGGGCAAAGAGAGAGGGGCTGGGGGGGCGCCTGGAAGACCCAGGCCAAACCAGGCACCCTGTGGGGAGGGTCCCGGCAAGGGGACAGAGAGCTGCCTACCACACACCCCAGGCGGAAACCATACCCCGTCCCCCGACGGCCCGGGAGGAGGGGCACTCACATTCTCCAGGCAGGTGCTGTCCTTGTCCTTATGCAGGTAATGCTGTTGCCAGAAGCGCAGCAGGTTGTGGAAGTTGTTGAGTAGGAAGCCGGGGTACTTCTTGCTATGTTCCATCCGCTGCAGCAGCCGCAGGTACAGGGGCAGCCGCTCTTTCCGCCGGGCCAGCATCAGGATCACCAGGCTGGTGTTGAGGCAGCTGACGTTCTCCTGTGAGGCGCCAGGCCAGCCATGTTAGGTCCGTGCAGATAGCCCCACCAGGCAGGGAGGAGTGTGTCCCATGCCAAGACCCTGCAGGCCACATAGTGAGCTGCCCCCGCACAAACCTGTCCCTGTCCACCCCCCACCCATCCCCACCCTGGTGGGGTCATCATCAGTGGTCTAGTCAGAGTCTGCTCCTCCTCCAGAATCAGCTCAGTTATCACTACTTCCTGGGAGCTCCGGTTCCCAGAGCTTCGATCCCCAGGGTGGGGCAGGGTGCCCGCATTAGGCATGGCTACCTCACTTTCTAACTTTTGCTCAGCACTGAGCTGGGAGCGGCAGGAGGGAAGGGTCTCAGTCTGGTTCACTATGCAGCCCCAGCCCAGTGCCCTGCTTCAGTAAACGTGTACTAACTGAAGGAACAAAGAACCACCTCTGAGGGGTAGAGCACTAACCCCATTTTAGAAAAGAGGAATGTGAAGCTTGGGGAAGGGGCAGCCGTGGTTATTTAGTGACGGGGTGGGAGGAAACATCAAGTCCAACTCCAAAGCCTGCACAACACAAGGGGCTCAGAGAGCACTGGAGTGGGAGTCAAGAACTCCATGCCAATCCCGACCCATCTGTGACTTCAGAGACCTCTTCCCTCCTCAGGCCCCATCTGTAAAATGACACACTGGCCCCTCATTGGAAAAAGTCCTCAGAATAGCTGGCAGGGTTTCCTAGGACTCAACAGATGGATCAGGACACACTTCTAGGGCAAACGTGGGACACATCAACCACTGGGCTCCGGGATGAAGGAAACTATTTCCAATCTCTCTTCCCTACCTGTATGTCCACAGGGCCTCTCACCTGGGTCAGTGTCTGCACATGGATGATGTTGATGAGACGGAAGAGGAAGGACATCTGCGTGGGCACCTGGGATATGTAGGCAAGCAGGCGGCACTCGGACAGGACCTCAGCAACTGGGGACAGAGGGGCAGAGGTGTGACAACAGGCCCAGAAGCTGGTCTGTGGCCCAGGGACCTGCCCCTCAGGTTTGTAGCTAGGCCCGCCTGGGGTCCTGATTCTGGAGCTGGGAGCCCCCACCATGAATGCAATGCAGGAAAGGCCGGCTGCAGCAGGAACAAATGTCCAGTTGTGCTACCACCCAGGCTGAGCTGCATTCTCATTATGCTCCGCCAGGAGTTTACCACCACCTTTCTCTCGGTCCCTTGCAGGGTCCTCCTCTCTGAGGCCTCCCTCCCACAGTCTTCACCATCTCGGTCCCTCTCATCCCAGGCAATTCCAGGCAAGAGAGGAAGGGTGTTTGGTTTTTTTGCGTTTCGCTTACAACAATAGTTTTACTTTTATTAAAATGTACCTGCTCATTTAAGGAAGCACGGATGATAGAGAAAAGTCAAAGTGGCCAAGAAAATCTCCCCGAGAGCCACAACCCGGACCCCAGCCACATGGGCACTTGGTGCAGCTACTTCTGGCCATTCTGTCTCCTTGCCAGATGCTGGGTGTTTGACACCAGCGCGGCCACGCTGGGCCTATTCTCCCTGGCATCGTGGCTTTTTCTTACCTTTCATGTCCACCTGGTTTTCGAACCGGTCCAGCGACAGCGTGACGCAGCGCACCAGCATGTTGGAGTCCACCAGGGAGCTGTTGATCTGCTTCAGGAACACCTGGAACTGCAGCAGCGGCCCAGCTCAGGCGGGCGGTGGTCAGCTCCCGCTGAAGATGGCCATGGCCCAGGGTGGGCACTGGCTGCACGGGAGCCCCATCCACCCAGGCCCAGCTGTGTCTCGTAAGACCGAGGCCCGCACAAGTTGGGTGGCCTGCCCCCAGCGGGAGTTCGAGCCAGGGCTGATGTAAAGCCCAGTGTTTTCTGCACTGATGGGCGCTGAACTCCCCCTCATGTTCACTTCAACTAGTCCACGCTGGGTTTCTGTCAAACACACCCCATTAGGCTCACACACTAGGCCTGGTCCTGGCTTTCTAGGGCTCATCATGTCACCCAATACCTGCATCAGAGCCATTTTCACAGCCCACCTGCTCCCACCTTCACCCCTGCCCACAAGTAGCTGAGATGATCACCCCTGTATACCCAGGGTGAGGGTGTAGCACAGAACCAGCACAGTGCAGGGGTGAATGACCATTCACTGAAGCCTGCCCACTGACTCCCCAGTATTCTCCAATTTCAAACCAGCACCTGAAGACTGGGAAGGACCAGGGCTCCAAGATAACTTCTGAATGATGCAGCAAACCCCAAGGAGCCTGGGTTAGTCTTACCTTTGCATCAGTGTTGATGTATTTATTAAATCTCTTGAATGCATCAACGTTGAACTTCATCAACTCCCCCAGAAGGTCAAAGTAACTCTGGAGCACATCCCTCGACTTGCACTCGCTGTCCACGATACAGTACAGGATGTGCTGGGGTGGGAGAGGACAGGATGAAGGCAGGAAGGTGGCTGAGCCCGGGGGCCAACAAGCAGATGTGGCTGCCGCCCCCAGGCTGTGCTCATCCAAGCTGCCCGCTGCCTGCCTCCCACCAGGGCCTGACACGTAGCTCAGACCACATGATGTCTGCTTTGAGTTAAGCATTCCCATCAGTTGATGGAACTCATTCCCCTGTTTAGATTCTCATCTGAGGATGCTGGGAGCTCCAAGGGCAGGGCCTGGCGGGACACACCTCACCAGGAGGCGGGGGGCAGGTTGGGGTGTGCGGTCATGACCTCTCACTTGCCCAGCGCGCTCCAGCTAGCAGGCGAGGGGAGCCATCTCCAGATGTAATATCAGCCACTGCCTGAGCCCTGACTGAGGCCGTCCAAGTCAATGAAGCACAGGGTTTAAGGGCACAGGACACATTTTGACCCCATGGTTTATATTTATGAATAAGAAAGTTTACATTAAATTCAATGAATTTTCATCAGGAACATAAAGCCAGTTTAACTCTTATAATAAAGTTTTCTATGACAGTTAAACTGTTTCCATTTTTCATTTGCATTTTCCTAAAGTTATGCTGATTTAGATCAATTTCTTATGGATTTTATAACAATTCATGGGTTTCTTGTTTATATCCTATTTTTTTAAAACCAATTATATCTCTGGCCACTTTGCTTTGCTCCCTGCCTTTTGTAAATTTTGCTTTTTCTGCAGACCACTTTACAATAAAGGGAAATTGACTTTTGGTCAACAGCAAAATATCCTCAGGGTCAAAAGGCCTTGCTGGGTAACTATAGACTCTTATACTCCTCCATGGCCACCCCCCAGACCTCTCAATCATCTGTTAAGCACCTAAGGAACCCACAGTTGGAAACTCAAGGGAAGTCCCATGACAACTGCACTGGCATTTCAAAATAGAGATTGGGTCTGCTCCTGACCAGCTGTCTAGGTCTCAGAAGGAGAGCAATGCATGGGGCTAGGGGGAGAACGGGACACCCCACACCCTGGCTCCTCCAGGCCATTACCTCCAGAAGGCCTCGCTTCAGCAGGAACATCTGGTCTGCATAGGAGGTGGTCCCTCGGAGGAAACTCTCCACAGCCCGGGCTTGCCAAAACCTGCGACCCAAATGTTGACCCCTGGCCCAGGTGGCTAAGGCTGCCCTCTTCTGGCCCATATTCCATTCACCAAGGGGCTGGGAGATGTCTGCTGTCTTTTGAATTATTCCACATTCACTGAACACCTACTAGGCGTCAAGCCTCACACTAGGCTCTGGGGACATAGCAAGAGTCCTTATCCTCATGGAGCTGACAGCTCAGTGGTGAACAGTCCTCTATTTGGTTCTTTCTGGAAGAAGCTACATCTCAGAGAAGATGGATCCAGGATTAAAGGGCTGGCTACAGTGAGTCGTATACGAAAACACACTCTAGCTTTGCCCCTTCATGAGGACAATGGAAACTGGGGCTGGGAGTGCATGAGGGAACCTGACAGATCTGTACAGATGGGCCACTGAGCTCACTTCTGATGGGCTGCTACACAGAAGAAATGGCCCAAGGGGGGAGTAGAGCTGGGATCAATGAGAAGACTGGACAAGGCAGGTTGAGTTGACAGGGGGCACATGTGGGCACGAGCCTATTGACAGATCGCACCCCAGCCCTGATGAATGTCTCCCTTACCCACTACTTCTGTCCACAGCCTTCACGACTCATCTTAGGTAAGCAGGAGGAGCTCTGAGAAGTCCCTCCTTGTCCACACCCACCCCCCCTCCAGCCCCGGCTGGGTAAGGGGCTTTCCTTTGCTCCCAAGCCCCTGAGGCAGGTCCTGGCTCAGCTCCTTTCCACACTGTACTCCAACAGGTTTCTTTACATGTTTGTTTCCCACAACCCAGGGAACTCCCGTGGGCAGGGGCTGCAGCTATTTCCTACCACCTGTCCAGCGCCAGCACGGAGTAGGTGCTTGGTGAATGCTTGGTCAGTCCCTAAAATATACTGCTGGTATGCAACAGAAGCTCATGCATCCCTGCGGAGTCAGACCCCCTCCCCATCAGAGTAGTTGGACGTCCACAGTGGAAACTGGTAGCTATATGAGGTATTTCTAACCACTAGAGAAACGCTTGGCTCCTGGGCCCTTCAGGAGTGGCAGGTGCCTGTCCCCGACCTACCTGAAAGATGACTCAGCCGGCTCCTTCTTCATGACCTGCAGCAGACGAGTTAATAAGCCCCTCTTCCCATCACACACCAAGCTCCTGAAACAAAACAGGCACCTCAGTGGTAGACCTGAAGCTGACGGGACTGCTATCTTGGGGACCTGGTGCTGGGTCTCTCTGCTGGTTTAGGTGGGTGAAAAAACCTGGGACATTTCCAAGCCTGCAGAATGCCTCCCTGCTCTACCTGGGTCCAGAGGACCCCAAGGACTCCTGCAGCCTTAGAACTGAATAGCCAAGTGTACTCACACCACATCTCGGTCAGCTTTCCCTTCCCAGACTCCCTAGCAAGTGATCAGAGGTCAGAAAAACCCCGAGTCAGTGCTCAGAACTGCTGGAGGGCTGTTTACACCAAAGCGAGTTTGAAATGCCACGACAGAATCTACCAGATGGGCCAAAGTCTATGCCAATAGGGGGAGACAGGGAGTATCCTGGACCCTATGTTCAGCTCCAGCTGGCTTTGGACAAGTCCCTGTGCCTCTGGGAAGGCTGCTGCTAGGCTAGGAAGCAAGACATTCGATGAGAAAGTGACTCAGGCTGCATCACAGGGAACAGACGGCCAGGGAGGCAGGGATTGTGAGCCCTTAAACTCCCTCTTCAAATAGAACAGCTCTACTTTTATCCCCTCTAGACATTATGGACTGTGCGCAATTTTATTTGAACAGATTTCTCTTGCTTTTAAAAAAAAAAGAGGCTGGGAATTATGACTTCTGTTGCTGGTTACAGTCCTCCCTGCCCTGACCCTCAAGAGCCTGTGACCTCCCTGCTGCTCAGAAGGTGACATGATCATAACCCAGCTAATGGGACTTATCAAAGGGCAAGAAGCATGTCAGCAACAGTGAGTGACAAAGAAGTGGGCAGAGCATATGTGACCCTTAGCAGGTGACCTCTCCAAGCCCCTGCTCCCCCGCTCTGTAACGTGGAGATGATGATGGCATCTCCCTCCTAGGGCTGCTGTGCAGCCCGAGAGGTAATGAAGGGGACATGAGGACAGTGCTGGACTCCCAGGAGCCCTCAGGACATTGGAGCTACACATGTGAGTGAGAAAGGATAAGTACCAGACCCGAGGGCATCGTCTGTGAGCCCGGGGGCACACAGGGAGCCAGGGTGGGCTGTGGGCCGGAGCTGCACGCCACTCACCTGTCAGTGTTGAGGACGGCTTCCACCTCAGGAATGTTGGCCTTGAGAGAGATGGCACTAAGTTCATTCAGCTCCTGGTTATTGAGCAGCAGGTACTTGTTCCTGCGATAAATGGGTTGGAAGGGGTAAAGGACAGGCACCAGGCTAGCTCCCTTCTCACCCAGCTCCTGTGGTGAGAACCAGAGAATCCCCCAGGTGCCCTCCCCCGCCACCACTTGCCCCTGAGGCGGCAGAAGGGCACAGGCAGCGGGAGTTTCCCTGGCTCCCTCCCCTGCCCCATTCACTAACAAGGCGCATTCCTCAGCATCTCCAGGCCTTTTGTTTGACACTGAACATTTTTTTTTTAATGTTTCTTTGAGAGAGAGAGTATGCACACGTGTGCAAGTGGGGGACGAGCAGAGAAGGAGAAAGAGGATCCTAAGCAGGCTCTGCGCTATCAGTGGAGAGCCCGAAATGGGGCTCAAAGTCACAAACCTTAAGATCATGACCTGAGCCGAAGTCAGACTGAGCCACCCAGGTGCCCCGCCACTGAACATTTCCTTTTGTTTCTCAAAGGCATTTCCAACTTGGTGATGTCCAAATCAAACTCAGCATTTTGCTTCTCAAACCTGGCCCTACTGCAGCACTCCCATAGGGGCCTTAGGCAGCTGAGACACTCCCTCCTGCGCCCTTCATCTCTAGGCCTGGCATCACTCAAGCCACGTGGACAGAAGCATCTTCCTAAATGGCCTCTCCCAGGAATTGATTCAACACACAGCACTCGGAGAGATCTTTAGAAAATGGTACTCTGACCAGGTCACTCTGTCAAAAATGCCCCCACAATATCACAAGCTTTAGAATATATAAAATCCAAGCCCGTGAACATGACCGACAAGGCCCTGTGTGGCTAAGCCACCAAACACCTTCAAAGCCTCACGGTGGGCCAAGCTCCCCTTCACTCACACCACCCGCCACACTGGCCTTCCTGAACACACGGCGCTCTGTCCTGCAGGAGACTCTGCACACGCCGTGACTTCTGGAGCACCCAGCCTCTCACTCTTCCTTTCCACCCAATTTACCACTACCGACCCTTCAGGTCTCAGCTGACAAGCTGCTTCTGCAGGGAAGAGCTCCTATCCACCCTGTGGCCAGTTCCAGGCCCCTGTCAAATGTGCTCTCACAGAGCCATGCTCCCTTCCCCTGAATACCATCCCCATCTGTCACTGTACCTTCAGTGGTGACTCTCTGATTAATGTCCCTCTCTCCCTTCCAGGACTGCACCCTTCATGAGAGCAGGGGTCATAGCTAATTTCACTCATCACTATCTCCCCAGAGCCTAACACTGCCTAACACATACAAGTGCTCAGATTGAATAAGAGTCTGATGAAAGTTAGGGACCCACTTCCTCAGAGAAGAAGTACACATTCAGAGCATATTGGTGCCATTTTTTAGAGGGTTCACGTACTTCTTGGAGCTTAAGTCCTTCAGGCAGAGAGCCTCTGAAAAGAGGATGGTCAACATGATCCAGACAAAAGTAGTGAAGTGGAGGCCCTTGGCCACATTTGTCCTCAGGCACTTTCTGGTAGCTTACACAATGTTTCAAAAGAATCTAAGTCAATGTTTAAAATCAGGACCTTTCACATAAATCTTAATTTCTAGCTTCCCTTGGGGGAAAAACTCAGAAGCTATGCAACAGCGGGCCCAGGTTCCTGTATACCGGCGGTAGGCAAGAGCTAAGCACTAACTGGCTGTGTGTTTCAGCTCACCAAAGTCTCCCCGCCCCATACCCATCCCCGCCATAATGTCTTCCCAGTGCCAAGGTCAAGGGGTCAGCTGCTATTCTTCCCTCCCCACGCGCTGTTTTCCTTAGAGCAGAGAATTACTCTTCTTGTGCATTCTCCACTGAAGGTTGAAAAATGAAAAATGGGAGGGCGGAAAAATTTGGTTTCAAAAAAAATGGGAGAGGGTACATCTCCTTGTGCAGGTGAAGAATATTCCAACCTGTTCAATAAGCAAATACTCAACCTACTTTGCCCACCTGAAGTCTCTGTGAAGAGCCATGCTGTCCATTCCTGGTTTGGAGGGACAGACAGTTGAGAGATGTATTGACTCCAAGGGTAACAAGGGGCCAGCAACTCTCTACTCCCCTTCCCGGGGTAGCTGTGAGGGCTCAGGGGAAGCTTGGCACAGGGCCTGGCACAAAGGTAGGGCCGCACAAACGGCAGCTCTTATTACAGTATTGTCCAAGTGCAGCCACATGTGGTAACCGTGTGACAGCCACCCTCACAGCTCCCCGGTCCTCCTGAGCTGAGGTCCGAGAGAAGGGAGAAGCCCGTGCAACAACTCTCTTTCCAGGGATGGCTTGTACTTACTCATGGTGATCGCTGAAACTCTGCAGAAGCCTCAAGAACTGTATCTTCAAGGTGATGTCCTAAAACACAGGTGTATCCTTGATGTTAAAACCATCACCACAACATTCCCGAAGAAAACAAAACATTCTGGTAAGAGTCTGGATATGTCGCTTTGCTTCTCTGAGCCTGTGTCCTCGTGCACAATGAGCACTTTTCTGTAGTCAGAAACCCTTCGCTGACTTCTACAACTGGCCAATAAGAGATCAAGCTGCTGCAGACCCTTCCTGCTACCCCCTGCTCCCACCTACATATTGGATAAAAAAATAACTGAAATTCTTTTAAACGTAAGGCTAACTTCATAAGAAAGGAAAACCCATAGGAATCAGAAATGAAGAAAGGACTGTGTTCAGAGCGGTGAGCACAAGAGCGGATGGTCAGCAGCTCTGGGTGGGATGGAGAAGTGGGAATGACATTTACTCATGCCAGGGCTTGGATTTAATGCCCTGCAGGGACTAGACAGAACCCTGGGCCCATGTAAAGCCTGGGAAGCATGTACATTTGGTGAAAGAAGGGTTAGAAAAACCCCACTTATCAGCCCAGGGAGCTGGCAAAGATGCCTGTTTCTGCCAAGGCGCTGCTGGTGGTGACGGGGAGACCCCAGAAGAGGAATCTGGGCTCACACTACCAGGGCCCAGCACTCAACGGTGAAAACTTGCCCTGCGGCACTTACTCATAAAGAACCTGGCAGACAAAAGCAAGTGCTCTGAAGAAATACTTCCAGAGGCAAGGCTACATTCCAGAACACGAGGCCACATTCCACCCTGAGGGGAATATGAAGATTCAAATGCAAGTATTAGCATCCCATGAGCAATCCAAGACCATAAAAAAAGTATGTTACAAGTAATGAACATTAACATAATGAATAAAGACCACGTTATTTTTGACAAAGCACCAGATGTCTCAAAAATGCAGAATATATTCACTTGAAATTAAAGACTCGGATGGGTGGGCTGAGAGGCAAATTGGACAAAGCCAGAGAAGAACAGCAAGCTGGAAGGTCAGACACTGCGGGAAGTATCCAGAACATGGCACAGAGACCAGGGAGAGCCTATGGCACTGATGGCCATGTGGTACTTCAAAGACCCAAAGCACTGTCCTCCTGATACTAGTGACCAAGCCTCCACATGGCCCACGAGGACAGTGGGCAAGGGAGGGTGACCTTCCTTCTGCAAAAAACAGGCTCAGAGATTCAGCAACTCATTCAAGCTCTCCCAGCAAGCTGGGAGGCACAGAGGCCTCCTGACTCCCAGTTCAGCGCTCTCTCCAGTGCACAATCAGACCAGGAAGAGGTGAGCCTTTGACCCCTTTAAAAAAGAAAGCACCCTAAAGCCCTTTCTGGCCACAGATCATTGGTGGTGCATGGTCTTAGAGGGCAAAACTACCACCAGCGGATGTGCAACAGCGTGGGGTCACATACAGAACAAGGGGAAGCCTGCCGCTAGGGAACAGAGAGGCGCTCCGCTTGGAGGAAAGGGAGCGTCCTGTCCCAGAGATGTGCATGAGGAAGCTGACAGAGGGCCTCAGAAGGGATTTCTGCCCAGGTGGAGGGGTGGGGTCACATCCTTCTCCAAGGCAGCTTCCACTTAAGGGCTCAGACAAACTAGGACTTTATTTCTATTCTTTCCAAAAAAACGAGATTTCAAAGGGTCAACAGCAGTTCTAGAAACAACTACTCCTGGCAAGTAAAGCCCATCTGTTGCGGTGTCCCAGCTCACCGGGCTACAGTCACAGTTCTGGTTGTGACCGTGCAGGACAAGGGCAGATGCTGAGTGCTTCCTCCATATCAGCTTGTCGAACAAATTATTGAGCCCGGGTATCAGCTTGAACTCTGCGATCATTCTGTGAACCTGGATGGGGTAGGAAGGCAGAAAAGCATTATGACAAGCGTGCTGTGAAGATCCATCAAAGTCTCCTGCTCGGCAAAATCACCTTTGAGGACGAAGAAAGCAACAGCCAGAAGGGACTGTTGAGATTTAAAGAAAATACCTCATGTAGCTACCCCTCTCCACACTCCCACTATACACAGACACGCTTTTGCACTCTGCTCACAGATCCCCACAGTACTCTTAAGGTCACACTGTATGGTGGGTCCTCTTCTAAGAACATAAGTTCTATGGATTCAGAGAGCCCTGGGTTTGACAAGCAGCCCCAACACACCTGAACATGGTAACCTTAATCAAGTTTCATAATTTGTTCTTAGTTTCCTCCTCATATCATTAAGATACAAATACCCCTCATGCTTCAGAGTAGGACAGATTTCAACTAGAGACAAGATAAACATATTTAAAAGATGTAAACCCTAAATATGCAAAGATTTTTTTAAATGACCATATGAGAAAGATCTTCTAAAATATTAAGTATATTAAGTATACCTAGAAGCCAAAAAAGACCATTAAATTCAACCATATAAACCTTTAAAATTTTCTGTGGCAAAATTCATAATAAGCAAAGTCATAAGTCAAATAGGAAAATGGAGAACATACTGGCAATCTCACATCACAGGCAAAAAACTAATTTCCTCTGTAAGGAATCCTACAAATGTCTTAAAAAGACCAAACTTACAGAAAAAATGGGCAAAGGTTACACACAGGAAAATACAAGACATTCTTTAATATATGGAAAGTGTTCAGCCTCACTTATAATATTAAGAGAAATTCAAATCACAACCAATTTCTCACTTTTTCAGGTTAGCAAAGAACAAAGTTTTATAATACTGTGCTCGTGAGCTGGGCCTCAGGCACACTCACTACTGGTGAGAGGGCATTTGCCGAACTGCCTACAGAAGGTCATTTCAGGGAGATCTCTAAATTCTACAAATGCATCTTCCCTTTGACCAGCAATTCTACTTTTAGGAATTTACTCTCAGATCCATATACTAAATGACATATGTATAAAGTTGCTCACTAAAGAATGTCAGCATTATTTGCAATACCAAAAAAAAAAAAAAAAAAACCAGATACAATCTATACTTCCCGTCAGTGGGTGTTAGTTGCGTAAACTATAGCGTATCCATTTAGTGGGGTATAAGGTACCAGAAAAGAGATTGAGGTCTTTCACACGTAGTGAACTGACCTACCAAGTCATTTAGCAAGATATAATATTATGAAAGCAAAAATGTATATGCTATATTACTCACTGTGTTAAAAAAATGAGAAGAATATATTTGCTTTTATAAGCATAAATTGTCTCTAAAAGGATACATAAATAACTGATAAAATTAGATGCTTCATGGAAGAACTTCATAGAAGAATGTTCAGGATCAGAGGGGAAAAAGGCTTCATTGATACTTACTTACACATTTTAATATAGAACTATGTGAATTATTTGCCTCTCAAAAAATATATATATTTTACCTAAAAAAAAGCTATTATTTCTTCTTCTTAGGGCTCTCGTAAGGACAAAGCCGGAAAATGTATGTAAAGTCCTGAGCGCAGAACCAGTGCTTATTAATTCCCGTTCTACAAGGGGGAAGGGGAATTTCAGCAGGAGAGATGGGCCAAGGCAGTGGTGGAAATGCCGCCCTAACTCCAGTGTTCTGATCCTAAAGCCTGCCCTTCAGGCCTACCACAAGTGTTTTATTTATTTATTTAATTTTTTAAAATGCTTGTTTATGAGAGCGAGCGAGCACTCCCGAGTGCCTGTGAGAGTGAGGGAGTGCGTCGGGGGGGGGGGGGGCAGAGAGAGAGGGAGATATTGACATAGACCCCAACACGGGGTTCAAACCTACGAATGGTGAATCATGACCTAAGGCAAAGTCAGATGCTTAACCACCTGAGCCACCCAGGTGCCCCGGTGTGCATTATCTCAGGAGGCCAGAAATGGATAAAGCTGTAACTCTGGGCAACGTTCTTTGAACCTGAGTCCTCTGATGGAAAATGAGGGCTAGTGAAGCCCCTGAAAGGATTCAGTGAGGTAATGTGGCCCAAGTGCAGGGCCTGACTTTACGGGAAGTACTGTACTGATTGTTTATATGAGCACCAGAGAAATGGAACTCAGGACATCTGGGGAGAGTTTCTAGTCTAGTGATTTCAATTTAGCCAAGACTGGTCAGAGAACTTGGCCTGAATGCACAACAATAAGGCCACTCTAAGGAGGAACCTTCCGGGAGGCCTGGACAGGGAATCCCTTTTTCCTTGCTGTCCCCGCCTCGGTGAGGTCTGTGGATCCACGTCCCCATGGCGCCGGCATGCAGCAGGAACATAGTCAGTGCTGACTGTGCTCATGAGGACGTGCCAGCAGAACACTGATTCTCAGGCAGGCAGGATCCTGAGGACAGCCCGTGGTCCCTCCAATGCAGCAGCGGCAGTAATCATACAGGTTAACCAGAGAAACCAATGACTGATTCATAAAGACTTAGTAACAGGAAGGCTCAGGGAATGGTCATGGGGGACAGAAAGTAGATGGCTCTACTGATGCCTGGAGCCTGAGAGCACAGCCCTTTTTGTACCTTGGTTTTCTCAAGTATCAAGTGAGGGGAGAGGTGGCCATCACTTTTTTTTATAACTTACCAAATACCCGAAAATTCAAACATGAATAACTATGAAAAAGGTAAAAACACTGAACACAAGTAGGGCACAGTGACACAATATTTTTATAACAAATGTATTCCATGTTGAAGGAAGGAGCTTCAATGCCATGGAGGTCAAGGTGGGGTCTTATCCAGGGTCCCGGTTTTATTTTATTTATTTTTAAATATTTTTATGTCTTTATTTTGAGAGAGACAGAGAGCAAGCGGGGGAAGGGCAGAGAGAGAGGGTGACACAGAATCTGAAGCAGGCTCCAGCCTCTCAGCTGTCAGCACAGAGCCTGACGCGGGACTCGAACCCACAGACTGTGAGATCATGACCTGAGCTGAAATCTGATGCTCAACCGACTGAGCCACCCAGGCACCCCCAGGGTCCCGGTTTTAAATACCAACTGCATGCTGACAACCTCCAAGGTTCTAGCTCCAGGCCTGACCTCTGCCCTAAGTCCAGGTGTGGGTGATCCAGGTGCTGATTCTGGGAGACACCTCAAACCTAACTTGTCCAAACTGAATTCCCTGCTTGTCTCCCTACACCTCCACTCCTCTCCCCCAACTCCTAACCCACGGTCTTAACCATCTCAGTAAGTGGCCAATCCATCCTCCCACTTGCTTGGGCCAAAAACCCTAGAAGTAGTCAAAGATCACCCTTAATTTCTCTCTCATGCCCACATCCAAACTATCAGGAAATTCTACCTATTCTACCTTCAGAACATATCCAGAATGCAAGCACTTCTTGCCACTCCCCTCCACCAACATGCTTGGTCCAGGCCACTAACATCTCTTTCACATGGCTGCCAGAGAGGTGACTTCCCAGTCACTCAGAGTAAACACCCAATGTCCTGAAAATGGCCTGTGAAAGCCAGATGCGATCTGGCCCCTGCGTGCTCCTCACCCCTCCCCTCGCTGCTCATTCCAGTCCATGCCCCCACTTGCCTACAGTTCCACCAACCCACTGGGCAAATTCGCACCTCAGGACTTGCTCCCTCTACCTAGTAGGCTGCCTTGGGGATCGGCGTGTATGGCCCCCTCACTTTCTTGAGGACACTGCTATGTTGGATATTCTCTTTGCAGTGAGTCTTCTTCCTGGTTACCCTATTCCAAAATTGCTCCTTGTTTGTAAGATGAGGAAAACAGCACCTATCTCGCATGGAGCTGCTGTGATGGTCCAGTGTCTGGCTCAAAAAGGAGGTTAAGGACTGTTGAGTGTCCCCCGCCAAGTGCCCACCTTTTTTTTTTTTTCATCCACAGGGCAATGATTAGTCAGCAGGAGAGGGCTACTGCTCATCTATCTTGAAGAGGAGTGCTACTCACTTCCAGAGCTCTCTTTCTCCCTCTGTAGGTTATGGGCCCTTGCTCCTTCAACCCCAGCACATGGGGAGCCCCAACAGCTGCCTAGTTTTTCTAACTGGACACAGCTCCAGAGCCCACCTCCCTGAGCCCCCATTGGATTGGCAACTCTTCCAGTGCACCTACAGGACAGTCGTCCTGCCACAAAGACCCTTTATTCTTCAATATTAACAAGGTCAGGTAACATGGCCAAGCCACCAACTTCTGCCTTGGGCGCTGATGCTCTGCACAGAAATGCTGCCCACAACAAGGTATGGTGGAAAGACTGTGGACTCTGGAACGAGACTGGTTTCCTGCTATGTAAAACAGAGATGAGGAGAACGACCCCTGCACTTTGCTGGGCTGGAGAGATGGCCTAATGGAGTACTTGATGACCCACAAGTGCCCAGAAAGCATTTTTCCGAGACGCGGGGGAGGGGCCCACCTGGTTTCGCTGACGCCCCATCAGCAGCACGCAGAGAACATAGAGCACTTCCAGTTTGTACATGATCTCATGCATGATCTTCATTGACTGAGGCAGCTGGGTCCTGGTGGAAGTGTGAGGCAGGCCATTCTCCTCAGAAGCCCCTGGAGGAGGGAATACAATGGAGGCTGAGACAGCCACCGGGAGAGAGGGTTGAGTCACTGCTTGTGAGGAAACATGTTTCTGCCCCTCAAACCTGCCCTGGACAGACTTGAGGTAACAGAGTCATTAGACTGGCCCCTGAGCCTAAGACAGAGACTTTGAAAGCCATAAAACCCCTCTGGGCCCATAGGAGCCAGGCAAGCTTAAAAACTTAGAAAAAACTGACTCTGCACATAGTAAGATAAGAAGTTCTGTATGTATGGTGACAGATGTGAGCTAGACTTATTGCAGTAATTACTCTGCACAAGTATCAAATCATCATGGTGTACACCTGAAAATAATATGTTGTGTATCAATTATACTTCAATAAAAAAAACAAATCGACTCTGCAGTTGCATTGTATCTCGACTTTAACACCGTGAAAATGCTCTGACACAGCCAATGCAGCAACAAGATCCATCCCTTCCTGATACTCTTTTCTCCCGTCACCATCAGAGAGTGTCTCCTACCCAAGTGCCCAGACAGTGAGCTTGCAGCAAACTGTGCCAAACTCTCTCTTCACAAATGACTCTAAGTGCTTGGTTCCTCTGCCTAGATTTTACAAGGAGGCACTGCTGAAAGACTGAGAGGGATCCTTTTCCAAGGTTTCTTTTCTCCTGACTTGCAAAGAAAAAGAGCCATCTAAAGTTTCTAAGGTTCAACTTTCCAAGGCAGATTGGGAACCACATTGCTGTTAGTGATACAGATGAACATACTGTTTACTAGCAGACTTCCATTTTATCCAATTTCATTGTCAGTAACAATGGCAGCATCTAAATAATATTTCTGGGACACAGTATGTGCCAGGCATTGTATTTTGGGCTGCAGGTAAACCATCACATTTATTCTACTACCCAGTTAACAAGAAAGTCTCAATGAGTCATGCAGGTGACAGTGAAGTGTACTCATGGGAAGGAACAAAGTGCTGAAGGCTGAGGGCTCTGGGGTTTTAACCTCCTGGTCGTATAACACTGGTCAAATCACCTCCACACTAGGCCTCAGACTGCCTTACAGAAGGGAAGTAATAGGAGTGCTACTGTGGACAGCTAGGGTGGCTATGCAGAGTGAATGAGAACACAAGAAAAGCCCAGCACCTGGCTCTTGGGGAGCCTTCCTTTTAAGGTCCCTATTATTTTAAAAGAGTACTGGTCAGGGTCAAGAGACCTTAGGGTTTAACTTCACCTCAGTTTTCCTCACGTTTAATGGGAAAGGATGAATGAGTAACTACTAAGGTCTTTCCAAGCTCCCACTGGAACTGCTACCCTAGAGGCCTTTTGCAAAGGGCCAGAAAAACTCTATGGTACAGAACAGTGGTTATCAAGTAATATTTGGGTAAGGTGCATCGAAAGTCTGGCGACTTGTGCAAGGTGATACCATGATACAAGAACCCAAGTTATTCTGCCCTACTGACATGGAACTATTTTTTACAGCCATATCATGTCACTAATATAAAATCACAACCCTGGGAGATGACCAGTTGTTGAGTGAAGCCAAGATTGAAAGGCAGCATGGCACAGGTGTTAGGAGCACAGACCCCAAGCCAGCCTGCTGCATCTGACCCAGCTCTACTGTCCAGCAGCTGGTGGCCTTGGGTAAAGTGGTAGATGTCGCTATGCTTCAGTATCCATCCTCACCTATAATACTGGGGTAACAGCAACAGTACCTATCTCTTACCAACGTTGCAAAAATGAAAAGGATTTAATATATTCAAAGTGCTGAAAACAATGTCTGCCACATGAATAAGTAACATGTGAGTATATGTTAAATAGAAATAAAATGAGTTTTTCTGCTAATGCTTGCTATTAGCTTTTTTCTTTTTAATCTGCAAAGTTTTTTTTAAATAAATTTTTTAAAATGTTTATTTATTTTGAGAGAGAGCAAGAGAGCAAGCGAGTGAGCAGGAGGAGGGGCAGAAAGAGAGAGAGGGAGAGAGGATCCCAAGGCAGGCTCCGCACTGACAGCATGGAGCCTGACGCAGGGCTCGGTCCCACGAACCGTGAGCTCATGACCTGACCTGAAATCAAGAATTGGACACTCAACCAACGGAGCCCCCCAGGTGTCCCAATCTGCAAGCCCTTAATAGCAACTAAAGTGGCAGTAGGCAAAGACTTAAGAAAAATTTACGGGAGAAAACCGAATTGAGAATAATTCTATCTCAAGAAACGTTCATTTTCCTGCATGTTGGGAGGAAAATCATAATTACTCAATTTCCATGCCGGGACTCTGGCCCAGCTCCCAGAACAGTTTAAGAGTCAGCTGATTTGTGGAGACAATCTGGAGAGCTATGGTGTAGACCCTGCCTCCACTGCACACTTGCTGTCTGGCCTGAAGAGCCTTGGCATCCTCGTCACCTAGCTCAGGGAGCTTGAGGGCAACTGCGGTACAGGACGCTTAAGGGAAGGGCAGGTGCAGCAAATGGCACACAAGCCCTCCTCAGTAATCCACGTCTGTGGAGAAGAAGAAAAACAGGCAGTTCGGATGCTTCCCCAAGGCACTGCTGATCTTTGGTGCCTGGTCTGCACAGGCCTACCCCAAAGAATAAGTATTTTTGAGAAAGGCAGTTCTTAAAGCAATGGCCAGAGGTCAGCAACAAGGTTAATTCCCAAGGATGAGGATGGGCAAACTAGTTTGAGAGGTTTGTGCTTCCCTCCAATCTCTTCAGCCCTGATTCAAGGGGTTGCTACCCTCCGTAGGTCTACACTTCACTCTAGGGCACACTCACTCGTTTTTTTTTTTCTACAACAGCTTTGAGCTATAATTTAACATACAATTTACCTACTTGAACTGTATAATCCAGTGGTTTTGAGCATATTCACAGAGTTGTGCAGCCATCACAACTGATTTTAGAACATTTTCACCATCCCAAAAAGAAGTCCTGTTCTCATTAGCAGTCACTCCTCATTTGCCACCAAACCCCTCATCCCGAGGCATCCACTAAAGTACTTTCTGTCTCAGTGGAATTGCCTGTTTAAGACATTTCATACAAATGGAATCACAAAATATGTGACTTTTTGTGCCTGGCTTCTTCCACTCCACACAGTGTTTTCAAGATTCATTCAGGTTGCAGCACGTATCAGTATTTCATTTTTTAAATTGCTGAACAATATTCTACTGTATGAATATACCACATTCTGTTATCCACTTATCAGCTGGTGGACATTTGGGTTGTTTCCATATTTTGGTTACTATAAATCTGCAGCTATAAATATTCACGTATAAGTTTTTACATAAACATGTTTTCATTTCTCCTGGGTATATAAGTAGCACTAGAATTTCTGGGTCATATGATAACCCTGTTTAGCTTTTTAAGGAACCATCTGAAAAGTGCCAGACTGTTTTCCAAAGCGACTGCACCATCTTACATGTCCACCAACGGAGAATGAGCGTTCTGATTTCTCTACATCCTTGCCAACACTTGCTATCATTTCTTTTTGATGATAAACATCCTAACAGTATG
The DNA here is from genome assembly GCA_028646485.1 of Cryptoprocta ferox. Taxonomy (NCBI): domain Eukaryota; kingdom Metazoa; phylum Chordata; class Mammalia; order Carnivora; family Eupleridae; genus Cryptoprocta; species Cryptoprocta ferox. Next base: position 22,732,855 of record CM053576.1, on the reverse strand, counting down.
AAGTAGTATCTGACTGTGGTTTGGATTTGCATTTCCCTGATGGTTAATGATGTTGAGTATCTTTTCATGTGTTTATTGGCTATCTATGTATCTCCTTTGGAGACATGGGTATTCAGATCCTTAGCCCATATTTCAAAATGTGTTGTCTTTTTATCATTGAGTGTAGGAGTTCTTTACAACTTCTAAATACAAGTCCCTTATTAGATATATGGTTTGCAGCCAATCCATTTCTGCAAAGAAGCCAGTTGGGATTTTGACACAAAGCTCAGCACGTGGAGTACGGAGTCTTCCGATCCACGAACATGAGATAGCTTTATGTTTATTTAGGTCCTCTTTCACAGTAATAAAAATGTTTTGTAATTTTCAGAGTAGATGTTTTGCATCTTTTTAAATTTATCCCTAAGTATTGTGTTCTTTTTGATGCTCTTGTAAATGAAATTCTTTTCCTAATTTTGGTTTGTTCATTGCTACTAGTATAGAAACAAATGAATCTTGTATATTGACCTTATATTCTGAAACTTTGTTGAACTCCCTTATTAGTTTAGTGGGTTTTTTTTTTTTTTTTTACTGGATTCCTTGGTTTTTCTATATACAAGATCTGTGAAGACAGCTTAAGTTCTTCCTAATCTGAATGTCTTCTATTTCTCACCTAAAACCTCCAAAGCAATGTTAAGTTGAAGCAGCAGAGGCAGGTGTCCTTGTCTTGTGCCTGTGCCTGATCTTAGAGGGGGAGCAGCTTTCAGTGTGCTGGCTGTGGGTTTAAGATGCCCTTTAATAGGTTGAGACTGTTCCTTTCTCTTCCCAGTTTGAATGTTTTTATCATGAAGGGATGTTGGATTTTGTCTGATGCTTTTCTGCATCTACTGAAATGATCGTGTACATTTTTGTTCTTTCTTCTACTGATAACGGTGTATACATCAACTGATTTACATATACTGAATCAACTCTGCATAAATCCTACCTAGTCATGTATATATACTTGGTCAGGTATATAATCCTTGTATGTGGCTAAATGTGGTTTGCTAGTATTTTCTTGAGGATTTTTACATTTATATCCATGAGAGATTTTGGTCTGTAATTTCCTTGTGGTATCTTTGGTTTGGGTATCAGGTTAATTATGACCTCATATGTTGAGAAGTGTTTCTTCCTCTTCTATTCTGTGGAAGTCTGTGACATACTGGTGTTAATTCTTATTTAAATGGTTGGTATAATTCATCAGTGAAGCCATGTAGGCCATGGCTTCTTTTGGGGTGTAGTTTTTCCATTATTAATTCAACTCTTTACTTTCATAGGTCTGCTCAGATTTTCTATTTCTCCTTGAGATGACTGTAGGAGATTTTGTCTTTATCATCTGTCCATTTCATCTAGGCTGTCTAATTTGGCATACAGTTGTGTACAGTATTTCCTTAGAATCCTTTTTATCTTTGTACATATCATGTACCCTCTTTCATTCCTAGTTTTAGTAGTTTGAATATAGTCTTTTTTTCCCCCTTGATCTGTGAAGCAAAAGGTTAATTTTGTTGACCTTTTCAAAGAACCAACTTTGGGTTTTGTAGATTTTCTCTATTATTTTTCTATTCTCTATTTCATTAATTTCTATTCCAATCCTATTATTTCTATTCTCTATTTCATTAATTTCTATTCCAATCCTATTATTTCTTTCCATCTGCTTGCTTTGAGAAAATAGCTTGCCTCTCCCTTTTTCAATGACTTAAGGAGAAAAATTAGGTTACTGATTGGGGATTTTATTTTTTGAGTTTTTTTAAAATGTAGGGATTTATAGCTATACATTTCTCCCTTAGCATGATTTAGCTTTATTCCTTAAGGTCAGTATGTTGTGTCCTCATTTTCACTTGTCTCAAATATCTTTGAATTTTTTTTAATGTTTATTTTTGAGAGAGGGAGAGAGAGGGGGCGACTTGAACCCACAAACCGTGAGATCATGACCTGAGCCACAAACCGTGAGATCATGACGCTTAACTGACTGAGCAACTCAAACACCCCTCAAAATATCTTTTAATTTTGTGATTCTGTCCCTGAACCATTGGTTATTGAGAAATTTATCACTTCATTTCCATGTTTCTAATATCTGATTTCTACTATTACTTCATTGTGACTGAAATACATGGTTTGTACAATCTTACTCCTTTCAACTTTACTGAGGCTTTTTAGATGCCCTAAGCATATGGTCTATCCTGGACAATGTTCCATGTGCATGTGAAAAGAATGTATATTCTGCAGTTGTTTGGTGGTGTTCTATAGGTATCCAGTATGTTTAGTTTGTTTAAAAAATTTTTTTATATTTATTTATTATTTTTGAGAGAGAGAGAGCACGAGAGAGAGAGAGAGAGCGCGCGCACGAGCAAGGGTGGAGCAGAGACAGAAAGGGAGACAGAATCTGAAGCAGGCTCCAGGCTCTGAGCTGTCAGCACAGAGCCCAATGCAGGGCTTGAACTCACGAACCACCAGATCATGACCTGAGCTGAAGTTGGACACTTAACCAACTGAGCCACCCACGCGCCTCCTGTTTGTTTTTTAAGTAGGTGCCATGCCCAGGGTGGAGCCCAACGTGGGGTTTAAACTCACAACCCTGAGATCAAGACCTCAGCTGAGATCAAGAGTCAGATGCTCAACCGGCTGAGCCACCCAGCCACCCCAAGTCTAGTTGGTTTAGAGTGTTGTTCAAGTCTTCTATTTCCTTTTTGATCTTCTGTCTAGTTGTTTTCTCCATTATTGAAAGTGGCGTATTCAAGTGTCCAACTATTACTGCTGTTTATTTCTCTCTTCAAATCTATTAGTTTTTGTTTATTTTTTGGCTCTCTCGTTAGATATGTTTATAACTGTTATATCTTAACATATTCACCCTCTTATTATTATAAAATGTCCTTTTTTATCTCTGATAACATTTTTGTTTTCAATAGCCACTCCAGCTTTCTTATGGTTGCTTTTTGCAGTATGCATCTTTTTCTATCCTTTACTTTCAACCTGTTTTTATCTTTGAATAGAAAGTATGCCTCCTGTAGTCTACATACAATTGGATCTTTTCTAAAAACTCCACTATGAAAATCTGGTTTTTGAATCGTTTTACTATATTCATGTTTAAGATTATTAATGACACAGTTGAATTTACTTCTGCCTTTTTACCTTTTGTTTTCTACATATCTCATGTTTTTTAAATTCCTTTATTTCTCCTGTAATACTTTCTTTTGTAGTAAGCGAACACTTTCCAGTATAACATCATAATTCCTTTAATGACTTTCTCTATTTTAAAGTTAGTTTCTTCCAGTTGCTATAGGGTGTGCCATATACATCTTAACTTGACAGAATCTTTTCAGACTTATACTAATTCCAGAGCTCCTATATAGCTCTATTCCCTCTCCTCTTTTTGTGCTATTAGTTTTATGCATACTATATCTACATATGCTAACCAACAACATATTGTACAACACACTGCACACACTGTTGTACAATACAGTGTTGTAATTATTACTTTATATAATTTCATGTCTATTAAAGAAGCTAAGAAAAGAAAGGAGAGCAAGTAAATATTAATAGAGTTTGTTATACTGACCCTTTTATTTACCATTTTGGTTCTCTTCATTGATTTCTGTTGACTCAAGTTACTATCTGGTGTAATTTCCTTACTGCAATACAACTTTGGTCCCATCCAAGTTCCCACAAAATCTGGTCCCACAAAGTTTCTTTGTGCTGTTACTGTCAAATATATTACATTTCTGTATGTTACAGATTCAATAATATAATTATAAACATAGGATTTTACACAACTACTTTTTAAGTTAGTTAAGAAAAGGAGAAGAAATACGCATTTATACTGTCTTTTATGATTCTCTAATTACCTTCAGTACTGCTCTTTGTTGTTCTGCATAGATTCACATTACTTGCCTGAGGTCACCTGCTTTCCGCCTGAAGAACTTCCTTTGGTATTTCTCATAAGGCAGATCTTTCAGTAATGAATTCTCTAAGTTTTTGTTTATCTAGCAAGGTCTTTATTCACCTCTGTTTCTGAAACAAAGTTTTGCTGCTGACTTTTTTCCTTTCAGCCCTTAGGTCATCCCACTGTCTTCTGACCTCTATTATTTCCGAGAAGTCAGCTATCAATCTTAAAGAGATATTCTTGAACACGAGGGCTTGTTTTTCTCTTGCTACTTTCAAGATTTTGTCTTTGTCTTTCAGCATTTCTATTATGATGTGTGTGGGTGTGAATCTCTTTGAACTTATGCTACTTGCAGTTCTTTGAGCCTCTCAGATGTGTACATTAACGCTTTTCAAATTTGTGAAGTTTTCAGCCACTATTCCTTTGAATATTCTTCTTGCTCCTTTCAGTGAATTCTTCCTTCCAGTTATTTATAATTTTAAACTGCAGAACTTCCATTTGGCTCCTTTTTGTATCTCCTCTTTACTGATACTCTCTATTTGATGACGTACTGTCGTCATAGCCTCTTTAGCTTCTTCTATGACGGGTACTTTGAGGTCTCTGTTAAATCTCTTATCTGGGCTCTCTCACAGGCAATTTCTGTTGCCTGCTTTCTCCTGTATATGGGCCATACTTGCTTTGCATATCTCAGAAATTTTTATTAAACTGACATTTTAGGTAAATAATACAGCAACTGTGGATACTGGTTCCCCTTCCTCCCTTTCAAGGCTTGTTATTTTCTTGTTCATTTGTTCCGTGACTTGCCTAGACTATTTCAGCAAAGTCTATTTCTCCATGGACTAGCGAGTCCTTGGTGTTTTGCCTCAGAGGAGTGCAGCTGTGGGGATATTTACAGTCTCCCCGGATGACAGTGTTTATAGCAGGGTTCTCTTTGGTTCTTTCCCTGACCACTCTGCTAAGATTGCTGCCTCATCTGGTGTGAAATCCGGCTGTCAGACTCCACTAATTGCTGGCTCAATGCTCTACTGTTTTTGACAATGCCTTGGGGCATAATAAAGTGCTCCAAAGTCTAATCCAATTAAAATTGGGCCAAGGTAGTTTCTGAGACTGAGGTTGGTTTTGACCTCAGAAGAGCTCTGCCTAGCTGTTTTCTTGGTTCTTACTGGTAAACTACCCAGCCTATGGTTTACCTTTTTTTTTTTTTTAAATGTTATTTACTTTTGAGAGAGAGAAAGGGAGAGGTATGTGCCCTCAAGTGAGAGAGGGGCAGAGAGAGAGAGAGGGAGAGAGAATCCAAAGCACAAACAAACCCTGAGATCAAGACCTGAGCCAAAATCAAGGAGTTGGACACTTAACAGACTGAGCCACCCAGGTGCCCCTATGGTTTAGCTTCTTGTTCTTACTTAAGAGCTAACAGCCTCCTTTTATTTGCTTACCACCAAAATCTACATTGTTTTCGAGAACACCCTTAGGTCTGAATTTCCCCCACATTCTGCTCATACCCATTACCTCTCCTCCTGACAAAATCTTGGTGCCACTACTCTAAGCAGGGTCAGCAGACTCTTAGACTTTTTGGCTTGCCTCTCCCTACACGGAAGCTCTGTCCTACACCTGAGTTGGTGCAAGGGCAGTGGGGTCACAGAACTCTTGCTTGCCAGGCTAGGGCACAGCTTCTGTACTGAGTGTAGTACACAGGTAGGCAGAGGAAAGGAGCTGCTGGCATTATGTAAAATAAGTGAATTAAACAAAGTCAGAAAGAGAGAGAGAAATACTGCATAAAATCACTTCTATGTGGAATCTAAAGAAGTCAAACTCAGAAAAACAGAATGCTGGTTTCTGGTTTCCCAACCAGAAGTTGGGAGAATTAGGAAGAGAGTGGTCAAAAGGTACAAACTTCCAGTTCTAAGATTAATAAGTTCTGGGGATCCAATGTACATCATGGGGATTAATATCTGAATGATGCTAATAAAGTAGATCTTAAATGTTCCCACCACAAAAAAGAAGTCAGTATGTGATGGGATGGAGGTGTTAGCTAATACTATGATGGTATCATTTTGCAATATATAAATGCATCAAATCAACATGCTATACATAGTATTATAAATCAATTATATCTCAATAAAGTTGGGGCAGGGAGCCCCTAACCTGTAAGGGTATATTCATCAAGAATTTAGCCTCTTCAACTTGGAGTTGGAGGGAATGAGAAAAGCTGGTGGTCTGCCCTCCTTCCCTTCAACAGTGAGATATCATATTCCTTGTTTGAGAATCGTGTCCCCTGTTGAAGATTGTGACTTTTTGGCCACACCAGCCCAGAGTGGAACTCCCAACAAGCAAAACTTCAAATGTCAAAGACACTCACTGTTCTGACTTTTAGCAGATTTCCTTGAAGAAATGTTTCCTCATTTGCTGTGCTCTCAGAACAACTTCCACATATACATGGATGGCTTTTGTTGTTTTTTATAGGTTTTGTTTACAGTTGCAATGGGGAGCAGGTCCACAGAGCTCCATACACTGCCATCCTGGAACTAGAACTCCTCCTTTCACTTTTACCTGCATGATTACAGTGAGAATTCCTGGGTTTGTACAACCTGACCCCATCCTGCTGGCCAGAGTCAAATGCTTCACCAATGACCATATGACCCAAGATAGGCCAGAGTCCTTCACCAGGAAGCTACTGCTGAAACTAGGAGTCTACTCATTTATTAGGCAGTCTACTCATCAGAACAGAGAGAACACTAAAGAACCATGGAGAATGAAGAAAAGACATGGAAAGGACTCTGAGTTCCTAAGAATGTTCTGGTTATTGGATCCAGCTAGTCCCTTCTCCCTGCAATCAGGTCCACGCTGAGGGAGTTTAAAGAGGCTTTTCTGTCACTAGCTTTCAAATTCAGTTATGATATAGGATTTCCCTGAGGAAAATTCTACTTTGAGCAAATTTCAATTAATCCTCCTTGGAAAAGAGGTCAAGAATGGCTCCAGGAGCCTAAGGGAAAGCTCCCCACATCACAGAAGACCCCCACCCCGACTCCAAGTACCTTGATTGTGCTCAGACTCCTCATTAGCCACTCGCATCAGGGCATCCAGCACCAAAGCATTGTCTAGCCACGTGTACCACTCCTCCAACTCCTGAAGGAAGCTAGCCGTGCCTGTTGACTCTGACACCTTTCGAGTCGCAAGCTTGCAAAGCCGCTCAACAAAGCCAGGGATGCTGAGAAGGGCCGCTGCCAAGGAGAGAAAAGAGGGAATTTTCAAAATAGAGACCAGCTCTAACCCTCAACAAGGAGCCTGTCCCCCTACCTGCGGTGGGAATGATTTTTAATCTGACAGTAGCTAGTCAGAGCTTCCCTTTAAAATGAAATGCCAAGCCAAAATAAAATAGTACTTAAATTATAGAAACAAGTTCAATTGTAGCAGGTGTACAGAAACAGGCTCTCTTATATCTACTAGTGGCTATGTAAATTTGAATAACTTTAATGTCTTAAATCTGTGTGTCTTTGAGCCAGGAGCTTCATTTCTGGGAACTTCCCATAAGGACATAACCAATTACATGTACAAAGACATTCTTTTGATGTGGTTTCTGCAATAACAAAAGAATAAAGATAACTACATGGTCATCAACACCATACTGATTAAAACAATATATCCAATACAATAAAATACAACAGACACTAAGAACAATGACACATATATCTTTATACAGTGACTTAGTAAAGATATTTAAATCTACTTGTTAGAGGAAAAATTATTTTAAAAAAACAATATTGGCTTAAGCCCATTTTCTTTAAAAATTTAAAAAACTGCTTCTTTAAAATATGCATACAATGTACACATAAAGAATAAAGGCTATACAACTAGGTGTGTACTGTGGCCATTCCTGAGTAGGAAAGGATATAAATGCTTTTCTTTTTTTTTTTTTTTGAGCAGAGGTGGGAGAGATAGAGGTGGGGGGTGGAGGGAGCGGGGAGGGAGAGAAAGACAGATAGAGGAAGAGGGAGAGAATCTTAAGTAGGTTCCACACTCAGCATGGAGCCCAGCACAGGGCCCAATCCCATGACCTTGGGATCATGACCTGAGCTGCAATCAAGAGTTTTATTTTTATGCTTAACCAACTGAGCTACCCAAGTGTCCCCATTTAAATGCTTCTTTTAAAACTACTACTCTGTAGGGGTGCCTGGATGGCTCAAACGGTTAAGCATCCAGACTCCTGATTTTGGCTCAGGTCCTGATTTCAAGGTTCATGGGATCAAGCCCTGCATCAGGCTCTGCGCTGGCAGTGCAGAGTCTGCTTGGGTTCTCTCCCTCCCTCTTTCTCTGCCCCTTCCCTTCTCTCTCTCTCTCTCTCTCAAAATAAATAAACTTTAAAAAAAACCCTACTTCTCTCTAGTTTGATTTTCCTGTAACAAACATATACTAGTAGGAAGAAAGAAGCTTTTTTTTTCTTTTTGTAAAGAAAGAGACTGAATAATCACCCAACTCCTATTTCCCCTAATCCCATTTTGCTCACAATAATAAGATGGAAATTCTGACCAGTATCACAGAACATAATACACTATGGAAGCAGGGAAATCCAAGTTGTAGATCTTGGATCTATCATTTAACCTTCTTTAAAAATAAGGACTAACATCTCTATGTATTTGCTTACATGTATTCAATCTTCCTGGAAGGACAGAAAACACCAATGGTTGCCAAAGGCAAAGAAAATTAGGTGACTAGAAATAAGAGTGTGAGGGGCTAAGTTTTCAATGAACACCTTTTTGAACCTGTAGATTTTTTAGAACCATGTGAAGGTATTATCTAACTGAAAATAAGTAGGTATTTCATAATACCAAGACAGTACTATTAATTTGGGGGGTATAATATGGTATTGGAGTTACTTTTAAAAAGAGTCCTTATCTTGTGGAAACATTGCAATATATGCAAGTTGAATTTTACTGTATCTGGCATTTGCTTCAAAATAATTCAAAATATGGTAGGGGGGGCACCTGGGAAGCTCTGTCAGTTAAATGTCCAACTTTGGCTCAAGTCATGATCTTGCGGTTCATGGGTTCGACTCCGAGTTGGGTTCTGTGGTGACAGCTCAGATCCTGAAGGCTGCCTGGGATTCTGTGTCTCCCTCTCTCTCTCTGCCCCTCCCCCTACTTACCTCTGTCTCTCTTTCTCTCTCAAAAATAGAGAAGCTTTAGAAAAAAGTTCCAAATAAGGTAGGGGAGGCCATCAGGTGACAACTGTTGAATCAAGGTGATGGGTAAACAGGTATCATTATAATGTTACCTGTGTCATATACATGTCTCTGTGTGAAGAATCTAAATGAAAAAACTTTTTAAATAATTTTAAAATGTTTATTTATTTTCAGGGGGACGGGGCAGAAAGAGAGGGTTAGAGAATCCCAAGCAGGTTCTGAACTAAGAGTGCAGAGCCCGATGAGGGCCTCGATACCACAAACCATGAGATCACGATCTGAGCCATAACCAAGAGTCGGACACTTAACCAACTGAGCCACCCAGCCGCTCCTAAATGAAAAATTTTTAAGTAAAATTCAAAAGAACACAATATTAAAGACAATTATTCAAAACTAAAATAAGTTACAACAAAGTACAGCTAGGATTTTACAAAGTCATATAAATTCAGCTCAGCAAATAATGAGCCCCCTTTCCATCTTCTATAAATCAGTGACTATAATGTCTGATCTCATTAAAAAAAAAAAAAAAAAAGCAGGGGTGCCTGGGTGGCTCAGTCAGTTAAGCATCTGACGTCGGCTCAAGTCATGATCTCTCATGGCTTGTGAGTTTGGGCCCCACGTCGGGCTCTGTGCTGACAGCTCGGAGCCTGAAGCCTGTTTGCTTTTGTGTCTCCCTTTCTCTCTGCCCTCCTTTACTCACACTTGGTCTCTCTCTCGCTCAAAAATAAACATTAAAAAAACTTTTTTAAAGCTAAAATTATATTAAAATTAACTTTTCTTCAAAAAGTTGAACACAGAATTACCGTATGACCCAGCCACTGCACTCTTAAGATTAGACCCAAAATAACTGAAAAGAGGCACTCAAACAAATGCGTACAAACATATGCTCATGGCATTTCACAACAGCCAAAAGGGGGAAAACAAATGTCCATCAATGGATGAATGAATAAACAAATTGTGGTATATACAAATATTATTCAGCCATAAAAAAAAAAAAGAAACACTGATGTGCTACAGAATGGATGAACCTCGAAGTCATCATGCTAAGTGAAAAAAGCAGGATACAAAAAGTCACATGTTATGTGATTCCACTTAAACAATATCTAGAATAGGTAATAAGAAAGCAGGTAGTTGCCAGGGTTGGGGAGAATGGGGAACAGCTGCTTAACATACACACAGTTTCACTTTGGAGTGATAAAAATGTTGGAGGTGTGGTTGCACAAACTGTAAATGTACTAAATGCCACTGAATTGTACAGTTTAAATGGTTTATTTGGTTATATGACACTCACCTAAAAAAAATACATGGAGGTAGCTCTTTTGCTTTGAGATACCATTTTTTATTTATTGGCTTGGCAAACATCAAGAAGTTTAAAAAGACCCTGCACTGGGAAGCATGTACAGGGGAGTTGGGCAGAAGAGAAGATGAACTAGTAATTTCTTTGGAGGGTTAATTCGTCCAACATCTATCAAAGTTTAAAAGGCAAATAGCCAGCACATCATACTCCATATGCAAGGCTGTTATTTGTAGGAACAAAGGTTTAAAAATAAACCAAATTTCCACCAATAGGGGACTAGTTAAATAAATTGTGGTGTGCCCATATATTAGAATACTATGTAACGATGAAAAGGAATCACATAATTCTGTATGTACTGGAATCAAATGCTTTGCAAGATAAAGTTAAGAGAAAAAAGTGAGGAGCAGAATGGAGCCTACGTTATACTACCACCTGTACAGACAGGGAGCAGCCAATCTCTTTCCCCCTCCATCCCCCTTACTGGGTACTTAGAGAATTTCTCTAAGTGAAATTGAGAGTCACATGAGAAAATGAAACAGGCTGCTATGGGAAGGGGAACAAACTTTCTACTGTATACACCTGCTATTCTTATTTAAGAAACCTTAGATATAGATTACTTTTTTCCAAAAATAAAAAAAAGAATTTGGATTCTACTTGAAAATCTCCCCAGAGCTGGATTTTTACTCTTGATGTCTTTTCTGGAGGGTGAATAGCTGCAGTTTCTCTGTTCCTCACAGGACAGTTCCTAAGGCCTACCTTTCCTGCCCTGCACTCTTGACACAGCACTTAGAACGTGACCTGCCCAGCATTCAGAGTTCTGAGACTCCGGCCCCCACCCTGGAGATTCCTGAGCCTCTGTGAGTCACTCACCTCTTGAAAAAGTGATGAAAGCTATGGGCTCTCACCCCAGAAAAAAATCATTGGCCCAATTATGCTCCTCAAATGATACACAATCTCCAGGAACTAGCACCCAGCACCACAGTGTGCTTGTAATTCTCACAGCCTTACCAGCAGCTATCACACACTAGTGCTTAATGTTAAAATGTTAAACTGGTTGACAACAGAAACACCTACAACTCCTGAATTTCTGCAAAAGCAGACCTTTTCTCTCATATTTGTTAAAACGCCAGTATTTTAAAATATTCCTGTAAACCTTTCTCCTCAGTTTAGGCTCTGGTTTCCAGCTGAGAGGATTCTGAATTCTCTCTTAGCTCATGGGTTGCAGAAATCAGCCCTTGTTAGCTCAGTGTGACCTATAAATTGATAATTATCTGGCCTGTGGCTTCATCTACATCTCTGACTAAAATCGCAAATGATTTTTTTTTCTCCCAGATGAAGCCATCTGTTCCCATATGAATGGATAGAAGGACAACTGGTACTTCTGAGAAATCCAAAAAGGACTCTAACATTTTTATTATCTGCGCTCCAGGAAGACAGTATAAATCACTATTTTGCTGGGCAAGAAAATAGCCACAATTTATTAAAAACAAAACAAAAATACATCAGCTTTCTATATGGTTATGGACTAAACTGGGCCCCCCTCCAAATTCATATGTTGAAGCCCTAATCCATAATATAACTGTATTTAGAGACAGGGCTTTTAGGGAGGTAATTAAATGGGGTCATGACAGTGGGGCCCTAATCTGTGAGGACTGATGAAGAGGAGACATCAGAGATCTCTTTTTCTCTCTCTCTGTACATACACAGAGGTAAGACCACATGAGGACACAGTGAGAAGGCAGCCGTCTGCAGCCAGGAAGAGAGGCCTCACCAAAAACCAATCCTGAGGGCACCTTGATCCCAAACCTCTAGCCTCCAGAGCTGTGAGAAAATGAACTTCTGTTGTTTAAGCCACCCAGTCTACTGTATCTTGTTATGGCAGCCTGAGATGACTGTTACACACCTTTATTTAAAAATATCCAGTACTGGAGTTCAATTAAAGCATGACGATACTGAGAAACTAAGATCTTTCTCATTGCATTTGTGATTTAATGACGTTCACCTTGGCCTTCCCAGGGCATGTGACTGGAGAAAAATGTGTGTGGCAGGGGGTGGGGAAAGAGGAACTGTATGGTCAGAGAGCTGGGAAAGGTCAGACCATGTACAACATCATGTGCTAAAATACAACATTTAATAAAGCTTCAACCCAAAAGCTACAAGCAGATATCTCATGTAGATTATCTCATGGGTTAGCCACACAGGTATCCAAGTGAACCTAGACATTTTATAAAGACTTCCTTTTTTTAATGCTCCAAATCAAAGTAAACTAGGTTTGGGGTTAACTCTAAGTTAATTAAAAAACCAACTGACTAAAATACCTTGTCCTCCAAGAATGATGGGCAATGCTTTCACTTAATGTTTCACTTAAGGTAGCTTATAAATGGTGGGTGAAGGTAACTGATAATAACAGGATAAAAACGATCTGTAGAACAGATTCCTTAAATGGAAAACTAAAAGATGAAAGTTACTTAAGTGCCTCAGCACACACAAGTATCCAATACTGAACCTTTATGACCCTCAGTTTCCTAAGCTGTGCATGAATGGGGCTGCTTGGAGAAGTAAATAAAGTCACTGCTAGTAATGCAGTTAGCTCAATGTTAACGCTATACAGCAGGAGTTTAACAACTGTGAACTTTGTCAGTATATATGTATGTGTGTTTAAATCAGCTTTAAGGTATAATTTAGTTATAATAGAACTCACGATTTAAGAATGTGTATTTTATGATTTGCTAAAATGAGTACTCCTTAAAAGTCCTAAGAAAGGAGAAAGGACGGGGAAAAAAGCCTGCACAGACCGAGGTAGGCCTTGGATCTATGGATCCAGGAAGAAAAACAAGCCTGGAGGGGCAACCACCAACCTGGGGTCCATAGCGTTCACATACTTCTGTTTTTATTATGACTAAAACATGTACAATTATATTCCCTAATAACCTAGAAATACAGTCATGACCATGTGGTGTTCATAACTAAAACTAGAATGCTAACAGTTAATGGAGGACTCACATTCAGTACTTAGAAGAGAGACTGTTATATAGCACTTAGCAATTCTGCAGAGCTAGGCCTGGGAACCCACACATTCAGTCAACTGGACTTCAGAAACAAAGTACTGTTTTCAAAGCATCATCAGGGCTGCTGTGGGATGATCATGGCTCTCTACTACTGCTTTTTAATTGGTTATTTGGTTAACACTAAGGCACACGGTGATAGGATTTTTCGGCCTGTTAGTGTTCAAGAACTAGCTTTTAAGACCTCAGTATTTTAGTTCAAATATGGATCATCTATACCCTTATAACCAAAAGAGATATACGCCCAATTTCCTCCAAATCTGCTTAGACCAGGATAGAAACAGAAAAAAGCTCTCTAGCTAGTGAAAAGCAACAGGTGGGGAAATAATTAGCATATTCATGTGGTTCTAAAATCAAACAATACATAAAATACTACATTCAGAAGTCCTACTTCCACTGCTGTCATCTACCTTGTTTCCAGCCACCCCCAACAGGTAACCAGTTTTAGTTTCTTGTGTGTGTGCTTTCAGTTTATGCATACTGTATACGAGCAAACAAAACAAATACATCTGATCTTATTCTCCCCATCTCTGCTTTACTACAAAAAGTATCATACTATACACACTGCTCTGCATTTTCCTCTTTAACAGTAATACATCTTGGAGGTCTTATCCTGTATTAGTACATACAAATCTTCTTCATTCTTTTTTTCTTTAAAGCTATATAATTTTCCATTACATAAATATTCTGGAAATTAAGTAGTTTCTTATCGATAAAACATTTAAGTTGTTCTGGTCTTTTGTTATTACAATGTTGCAATGAATGACCTTGAATATACACCATCACCTATATATCTAGAGGATAAAGGCCCAGATGAGGCTTAGTCGATCAAAAGGTATGTGTATTTGTAATCCTGACAAACAATGGATCTTAACTTTTTTGATGCTCTGAATCCATTCAAAAATCTGATAAAGGTTATGAACTTGGCCCCTAAAATAATGAACACACACAAAATTTACATACTCTAAGTGGACCCTATGAGCCCTCACATGGATCAATCGCTAGAGATACTGAAAGAGCAAATAATTTACAAAGGAGTCTCAGAGCCATAATCTCAAAATTCTGAAAACTTTAACAGATTTTACCTTGGTTGATTTCAGCTGCAGAAGGTCCCAAGCTCAAGCTCTTCTTCTGCTGAGCATTTTTGGCAAGTAGTGTGTGCTTGTCATCATTCCCTGTATCCATCTCTGAAATGGTGACAGCCAGAATCCGGCAGAAATTAGCAAGCTGCTGCTGATCAAAATTGGATACTAAAGAACTCAGATTGGGGACTTCATCTAGTCGGATCATTTCCTATAGGAAACACAAATAAAACAATCCCCATGCTCAGTTCATTTGAGACTCGATGTGCCCCTTGACTGCATTCCCCTGAAGAATGGGGCTTGGTAGCTAGACCACTTAGGTTCAAATCCCAGCTCTGCAAACTGTAGCTGTGCAAACGCAGGAAAATTATGGAACCTAAGTCTGCTCAACTGTCAATTGGGACTAACATACCTTAGAGGATTGGTCTGAGGATTAAACCTTTTGAAAACCACTGTTCTTATTCTTTGTTCACGTGGTTCATTTTGTCTATTTAGAAAAGCAAAGCAAAGCAAATGCTTACCACTCAAGTTTTATCACTCATAAGTTGCCATTCTTGCTACAGATATTTTCTTTTTAAGAAATAAGAAATAAAGTATTCCTACCCAGCTGTGTTCCCTTTTCTCCTGCCAGAGGGAAACATTATTTTGAACTGGGCTTATTATTCCCCCACATGTTCTTATACTTATAAATATTTCCATAAAAATATATGGTATTAAAGTGAAGGAAACCACCAGCAAAAGAAAAAGGCAACCTACTGAATGAGAAAAGATATTTGTAAATGATATGTTTGATGAGGGATTAATATCCAAAAAATATATAAAGAACTCATACAATGTGACATCAAAAATGATCCGATTTAAAAAAATGGACAGAGAACCTAAACAGACATTTTTCCAAAGAAGACAAACAGAAGGCCAACAGACACATGAAAAGATGCTCAATATCACTAATCAGGAGGGAAATGCAAATCAAAACCACAATGAGATATCACCTCATATCTGTCAGAATGGCTAATATCAAAAAGGCAGGAAATAAGTGTTAGAGAGGATGTGGAAAAAAGGAGGATGACGCACTGTTGGTAGGAATGTAAACTGGAGCACCTGCCACGGAAAACAGTATGGAGGTTCCTCAAAAAAATCAAAAATAGCAATACCATATGATCCAGTAATTTCACCACTGGGTATTTACCCAAATAAAATGAAAACAATAATTTGAAAAATTATATTCACCCCTATGTTTATTGCAGCATTATTTATAAGAGCCAAGATACAGAAGCAACCCAAGTGTTCATCAACAGATGAATGGGTAAAGAAGACATGGTATACACGGACAATGGAGTATTATTCAGCCATAAAGAAGGATGAGATCTTGCCATTTACAACAACACGAGAGACCAAAAGGGTATAATGCTAAGTGAAATAAGTCAGAAAAAGACAAATACTATTTGATTTCACTTGTATTGGAATCTGCAAAACAAAACAAATGAACAAACAAAACAGAAAAAGATTCATAAATACAGAGAACAAACTGGTGGTTGCCAGAAGGGAGGGGCTTGGGGGGGATGGGCAAAATACGTCAAGGGGATTAAGGGGTACAATCTTCCAGTTCCAAAAGAAATAAGTTGGGGGATGAAAAGCATGGGGAAAATAGTCAACAATATTGTAATAACATTGTATGGTGACAGACGGTGACTACACATAGTCGTGAATATAGCTTAATGTATAAAATCATTAAATCACTAGGTTGTATATCTGAAACTAATATTACATTGCATGTCAACTATACTTCAATAAAAAATAAACCAAAAAATTAAAAACATTGTTTTGTTTTTAAAACAAACAATATATTGTTTTGCATGCACAGTGTGAATGATACATTAGCTGTTAACACTGGGATTTTTTTTTTTAATTTATGCCACTTCTGACAAAAGTTAGTACTTTTTCTTTTTAACTTTTATTTATTTTTAAGTAAGCTCTAGGCCCAATGTGGGGCTTGAACTCACAATCCCAAGACCAAGAGTTGCATGCTCTACTGACTGAGTCAGCCAGGTGCCCCTTAACACTGGGATATAACTACACAGATACAAGTAGCTCTAATTCATTCATTCTTCACTCTTTTACTCCACAGTGTATTTAACCATTGTGTGTGTGTGTGTGTGTGTGTGTGTGTTTAGGTGGGCTATTTTTCGCTATTAAACAATACTGCAATGAACATTCCTATAGATGTCTCCTTGTGTGCTTGCAAAGTAACCAATTATCTAGAGTAACCAATAGCAGGCATTCTTGTCTTTTTCTTGACTTTAACAGGAATATTTCCAAAGTTTCAACATTAAGCTTTATGTTTGCTGTAAGTTAACTGATAACCTATATCAAGTTAAGGAATTTTCCTTCTATTCCTAACTTCTATCATAGATGAATATTCAATTTTATGAAATGCTTTATGTTATCTGGTTATAGTTTCATCTTTTTCATTCCTCTTTACAATCTGCAAATGTTGCGTGTTATATGAGCTTCTCTTCTTCTGAAACATCCTTATATTCCTCAGAAAATACCTACTGTCCTTCATCTCAATAATTCACTACCACCAGACTGGGTATTTCTCAATCACTGCACATATCACATGATCTTGTAATTATCTGTTTCTCCGTTTATTTTCCACATAAACTTACACTGCCTTGAGGGAGGGGTGTGTCTTTCTTTCCAGAGCCTCAACACAGAAGACTTGGTGGCAAGGGTCTCAGTAAATGTGTACTGAACAGGTGAATGATTCCTAGAAGCCCTCATGTTCCACTCTTACTTCTGGGAATGAAGGCCAGGGGTCTTCTGCGGAGGAGCTACCTGGGGGCCTCTTCCACCTGCGCCTTCTCCTTCCCCACTACACAACAAATGGGAGCTATTGTTATCATTGGAAACTGTAACTTTCAACCCTGTTCCTCTAGCTCTGACTGTGGCAAGTCATGAACTAGGTCCCAGCACCCTCCAAGCCCACTTCCTTGTGTTATATTTTAATTTTAAAATTTAATACATACAACATATGTTATGAAGCATAACCAAGTGAATAGCTGGGTGTGCCTTTCCTATCACATCTTCCTGCCTCTCTGCCAGAGGTAACCACAAACCTGGATTTTATTTTTGCTTTGCTGTTAAGATAACAAAAGTTTTGTATATGAGGTGAGTTTGCTTATTTCAGAGCTTTATAAAAATGATACACCATATATAGTCTTCTTCAACTGACTTCTATCAATACTTTCTATGATTTAGCTACATTGTTGCCTATAACAGTTTATTCATTTCCACTACTTTATAATATTCCATTGTGTGAATAGAGAAAATTTATCCATTCTACTTCTGATAGATCACAAACGTGGTTTCAGTTTTTTGACCCTGAAACAATGCTATTGACGTTCTTATGTGTTTCTTGATGCACATGTACAGAAGTTTTTCTGGGGCAGTGGCTTCCAAACCATTCTGATAATGTCCAAGAATAAGTAAAAGTTTTCATCACAACCCAATAAAACATACATAGGTGAATGCATAACTATGTGACAAAAACTTTTAATACCCTTACATGATATACTTTGATCTTTTCTATTTAGCTGATAGACCCAGTGGATTGATTTCACAACCTCTTGGCTTTGATGTAGTGTTTTCATTTCAAAGAATTACTGGTCTGGGATGGAGTTTATCCACAAGCATGCCTGGAAATAGGTTACAGGTGACCCAGGCACAAGAATGATGCCTTGACCCTCAGGGTAGTGATTTCCTAGGTACTGGATCACAAGGTATGCACATGTTCAACTAGAAAAGAAAGATAAATATATTCTGCAGAAACAAAAAGATATCAACAGTATGTAAGTATTTCCAATGATATTCTTACTAACATTTGTGCTCTCTCATGGTGGTCTTAATTTGCATTTGATTATTAACGAAGTTAAGCATCTTCTCTTTTATTTATGGATTATTTCTCTTCTGTGAAATGCTTGCTTATATCACTGCCTCTCCCCTTCCCCCCCCTTTTTAAAGTAGGCTATTTATCTTTTTCTTGCTGATTTGTTAAGAATTCTTGATAAATTATGAATACCAATCCTTTGTTAGTTATATGGGTTACATATATCTTTTCCCAGTCTGTGGCTTGGGTTCCCACTTTCTTTACGGTGCCTATCCTCCTTTCAAACTGTACCAAGGTAACCATGTCTAACTCACCACTATTTTTGGCAACACACAAAAAATGAGTGTGATAGGGCATGACGGGCAACCAGGAAAAATTATGAAGGAGCAATCCTAGACTCCCATGCTCAGACTGTGAGGGAATCTAGTGTTTCCACCCTGGAAGCCCCCTTTCACACACTGGCTGGAGCATACAATTACTGGAAAAATGACAAAGACTTTTTATCAAAGGGCACAAAGGGTCTGGGACCTGCACACATCTCCAGTGTTCCTATAGACAATGGGCCACTTGTGCATCTTCTGCCTGCATGATGACAAGCAGGGCCTGGGGAAAATGCAGCAGAAAGACAGAAATGAAAGCTAGGGTAACCACAATGCATGTGGGTAGCCTCTTCCCTGCAACAGCAACTCTAAGAGGCTATTCCTGCCTCCTCAGTAGTAAGAGGAAGAGATCTTCCCACTGCAACCAACATGGAGGCATGGAATAAGGACTAGGGAAGTAAGCTCCACGTCTTCACAAGCATTACAAAAAATCTAATATAGTGACTATCTAACAGAGGTCTATGGATGTGTTTTTTGGGGTCTAAGTTCTTGATAATTTTTTAATTTAGTGTTTCATTTCAATTACAGCTCCTTTAAAAAAAATTTTTTTTAAGTAGGCTCTACATCCAATATGGGGCTTCAACTCACGACCCTGAGATCAAGAGCCACATGTTCACCAACTGAGCCAGCCAGGCACCCCTTTGTGTGTTTTTAAAAAAAAAAATTTTTTTTTAATGTTTGAGAGAGAATGAACATGAGTGGGGGAGGGGCAGAGAGAGAGAGAGAGAGAGAGAGAGAGAGAGAGAGAGAGAGAGAGGGAGACACAGAATCCGAAGCAGGCTCCAGGCTCTGAGCTGTCAGCAAGACAGCTCATGAACTGGGAGATCATGACCTGAGCTGAAATTGGACAATTAACCAACTGAGCCACCCAGGTGCCCCTGTGTGTGGGGTTTTTGTTGTTGTTGTTGTTGTTTTTTTAAAGTATATTCGGGATCTTTTGAACGTCCATCTTATGACCAAGTGGCAGGATTTCAGTGCTCACATTTATGTCTCCTATATTGGTATCAATTAAACTTTAACTGTTTAAGACTAATGAGAATAAACAGAAGTGAACTTAGTAAGTCCAAGTCAAACATCATCACCCAGGGAAACGTATCCTAATGAATGAAGGTTTCACAGAATTCAAATATATAAAAGTGACAGGAAAATGGAGTTATCCCATAGCATACAGTAGTGTAGGTATGCTAAAAAGATCCTGCATCATAATAATTAGCAAAGGGCATTTTGATTTCAGCAAAGTAACATTAGCCATCACATTAAAGGCAATCTGAACTTTTGAGTTTTATCATTAGTTTGATTTCAATTTATATACTGGCTTAGGTTTTAGTGTCATTTAAACCCCATTAGAAGAAAGAATATAACCTAGTTTTGTACCTAAATATATTTAAGTAAAAAAAAAAAAAAACACTAGGAATATGGAAGAATTTTTCTTTTAAAAGAGCTCTGTACATCATTCAGGCTTGAGAATCCAATTATTGGAGACACCCTCCACCATCTGGTCATCCACCTGTTGGAGAACATAGCTTACCTTTTTAACACCCAAAATATCTTCAATGAGGGTTGCTGTTTGTAAGAATGTTTTCTTACTCGTCATCAATGTAAACAGGAAGATCACAAAGTCGTTCTTTTCTGCCAAACGCTTTGTAACTCCTTCCGTCTATCACAAGGGAGAGAGAAAAGGCAGGATAGGTTATAATCTTAAAACCTGAAAAGCAAGGTACCCCCTTCCAGAAACTGGAAAATCAACTCCAAGCTCCCTGAGGAATTCTTGGCAGAGGCCTTAAATCCCTACAACCATATACAAAACATCGTGTCCAAATGCTTTTTGAGGGGATGGCTTTCTCCATGGTAGGTTCATCACATGTTCTGACCTAATACCTGCCTAGTAGCTCAGTGAAGAGCTACACACTAGCACCCAGTAGGCCAAGTTTTAATTGGCCAGCAGTACATTTTAAGTTGTGAATGTCAATGTCTTTAAGTTGTGAAGCATGACGTGCTTACTCCAGATTAGCCAAAATCCGCACAAGTCCCCACCCCAAAACAGGCACCTCCAGATATTTCATTTCTGCCTAATCCCTGGAATTAAGCCAAATCAGCATAGAGCTGGACCCTATCATCCTATGTTCCTATGTTCTTCACATTTTTGTTTCCTCCTTTTTTTTTTTTAACTGAACCATGTTTTGCTGGATTATCACTGATTAACATTAGGTGTCACTGGGGCGTCTGGGTGGCTCAGTCGGTTAAGCATCCGACTTTGGCTCAGGTCACGATTTCAAGGTTCGTGGGTTCAAGCCCCGATTCGGGCTCTGTGCTGACAGCTCAGAGCCTGGAGCCTGCTTCAGATTGTGTGTCTCCCTCTCTCTCTGACCCTCCCCTGCTCACGCTCTCTCTCTCAAAAATAAATAAAACATTTTAAAAAATTAAAAAAAACATCAGGTGTCATTATTAACAAACAGCCTCATAAAACTAATGACCACATGGAAGTTGCTCATCATACATACATCATCTTTTCAAATAAGGACAAGTTCTTACTGACCTTAGCTGCAAGAATAGTTGTATGGTAGCTGAATAATTAGTTTACTTTTATCTTACAGGTCTGTATGTGCCTCTCTGTCCACTAGCTACACGTGGCTACTGAGCACTTGACATGTGGTGCTCCAGGTGTAAAATACACATGGAATTTTGAAAGTTTAGTACAAAAAAAGAAGGTAAATATCTTATTAATAATTACTTACACTGTTTACATGTCAGAATAATCTGTTTTTTTTGTTTTTTTTTTTAGAGAGAGAGCACGCAAGCAGGGAAAGGGGGGAGAAGGAGATGGGGGGAGGGGAGGGGGAGGGAGAGAACACCTCATGCAGCTCCACATTCATCGTGGAGCCCGACATGGGGCTTGATCCCACGACCCCGGGATCATGACCTGAACTGAAATCAAGAGTTAGATGCTCAACTGACTGAGACACCCAGACTCCCAGACATATTGGAATAATCTTGATATACTATGCTAAATAAAATATATTATTAAAATTAACTTCACTATTTCTTCCTACTTCTTTTCGTACTTAAAAAATGTGGCTGTAAGGACATTTAAAATAATCTACGTGGCTCACGCTAGATTTCTGTTGCATGGCACAGTTACAGGTGCTGAACTGCATTAAGTGTTGAAACTTATTTCTCTATTTGTGTTGGTTTTTTTTTTTTGGAATAATATGCAGTCTTTATTGATGATGTTGGTTTTATTATTGTTTTAGATAAAGTTCATGCTATATAATATTTGGTAAAACAGAGCAAAAAATAAAACCAGTTACATGGCAGTTCACAGAAAAAGAAATGCAAATGGCCAGTAAGTGTATGGAAAGATACTTATTCTCATTCAGAATGCAGAGAAAAACAAATCAAAATAATGGAATATTTTTCACCTGTGAGATCAACAAAAAGTTGGCCAGGAGTGTAAACAGGCACTCTAATGTACAATCGTTGATAGTATAAATTGTGCAAACTTTTGGGAGAAATTTGGGAATAATACTAAAATTAAAAAATGCATACCCCCCTTTTTCACCTAGCAATATTACTTCTAGCAATTTTACTTTGTCCTATAAAAATACATATATATGCAAAGATGTTCATTACAGCACTAACTGTAGTAGCAAAAAACTTGGAAGTTTTCATCAATCACCAAATGATGAAATAAATGGTGGAAATTTGTACAGTGAAGCATAAGCTGCTCTTTTTTTTTTTTTTAACTTTATAGTTTATGGTCAGGTTGGTTTCCATATAACACCCAGTGCTCTTCCCCACAAGTGACCTCCACCAAGACCATCACCCCCCATTACCTTTCCCCCTTCCCATTCCCCCCTCAGTTTGTTTTCAGTATTCAAGAGTCTCTCGTGTTTTGTCTCCCTCCCTCTCC